>CM021105.1:626447152-626503017 GCA_007115665.2 Sequoiadendron giganteum | reverse complement strand
TCTTGTTATAGTTGGCTTTTAGAAATGTTTGTAGGAGGATGCTACATGTTATGATTTGTTGTTTCTCTATTTTTTGGTTTTCTCTTCTTGAATGTTCTATGACTTTAGATGTAAAAGGAGACGTGGTGGTCAATTTTTTGTGGTCATGTGTTGTTACTTGGGTGATGACACAAAGGTTCCTGTGTTTTCTTCTTTAGTCAGATATGGAACCTTGGAAGAACTGTGGATGATAGTTGAGAGAAATGTTTCTCGCAACAGGTGGTTGCAGGTTGTGCATATCAGTGTGGATATTCCTTGGAACTACATGGTACATTTTTCTTTGTGCAGGTGATTGGTGGACTTGGTATGCCTGGATCTTTTGTGATTATTCTTTGTTTGCATTTATCTGGACAATACCCTTGCAGTGGGAGTGCCTGGACATGCTTGGTCTTTTGACTGGTTGACACATGGTGCATGTATTTTCCGTTATTGGGGTGGCTGTGAGATGGCATGAGTTTATTGATGTTCATACCTTGAAGGTATGGGTGATTGGATGGTTTTAGCACACACTGTGGGTGCTGGTTTTTTAGTCACATGGGTTTGATTAGTTGGATGGAGGCAGTCAGTTATCTGGTTGCAGTGCTAGCTGATGGTTTCTTGTTCTAGAGAATGGTTTCTCACTCTATGTTCGGGTTGAGTGCTTTGCTATTGCTGTTGTGTTGTATTTTTTTGCTTGAAGGATCAGATGTTAACGGTCCTAAGACTGGTGCTTTTTCACCTTGGCGTGTTCCTGTGTTTGGAGCTGTTGCCTGAGATGGTGGACATTTTTGATGTCTTTGGAGGGGTCTTGGTTGGAGTGTGGAGGCATTGTGTTGGTCCTTGTTCAATTTTGGAGGAAGCCTGAATGTCTTTGTCAAGTGGGAGATTGTTGGGAAATTTATGCCTCAATAATTGGGTTTCCCTTGAAGACTTGGTCAATTTCTTCATGTTTCGGGCCCTTACCGCCATACTGTTGCAAGCTTCTTTTGGTGGTGCAGTTGTGTAGTATACCATTTTACTGCGGGCCACCTTGCTTGGTTTGGTGATTGGGCAGTGTTACCGCTTTACCGTAGGGTGCTCCTTTTGGTGGCACAGCTGTGCAGTGAGCAGCGGGTTGGCGGAGCGTTTGGTTACCTCCCTACCGTGGGGTGTCAATCTAGTGGTGGAGGTAGCACAATAACTAGCTAGCAGTCGGTGGTGACCATTACCACCCCACCGTAGGTAGTGGAAAGACTCACCGCAGTGGTCATAGTGTGACCATGTTGGTCTGTCTGAGTGCTCACCGCTCTACCATGGTGAGACATGGCGATCTCCGTGGTAGCATGGTGAGACTGCTGGTGGTCAACCTATGTGGTCACCGCTCTACCATGGTGAGACCTGGCAGTCTCTGCTGTAGCACAGTGAGATCATTGACGGTCTAGCCGATGGCTACCACCACACTTCGATTAGACCTCGAGAGGGAAATGGTTGTGTGGTGGTGTCTGATGGTGAGCTTAGATGGTCTACTGCCATACCACAAGGCAAGTCAGATGGGGTAGAGGTAGCGTGGGGAAGGTGAGACAAAGCTCGTAGAAGGCTTGGATGAGCTCGGCTGAGCTCATCACCATACCGCGGCCTGGTCGGATGGACTCGGTGGTGACATAGTAGATGGATGAGAGGGCTTGGACCTTAGTTGAATGAGCTTGACCGAGTTGGACTGAAAGTCAAAGTGATAGCTGAATGATAGGAGGACACGTGGCTTAGTGTCAATGATCTGATTGGCTAAATGCCAAACTTGTAAATTGCAATTATTGCAGGCTGACTTCTAGCTGGAGGTAGAACCCATTTAAGGCATGAATTTAATGCCTAGGTGGCTCGATGCAATCTGCACAAATCAGTTACTTGTTTGAATGAACATTGTAACATGGATCGTGTCATGGGATTGGTTGAGATGTGTAAATGTAAATGTAAGAATTGACAATCGATTACATTATTTATATATGTAAACCAAAAGGTGATGGCATATGATGAGCGATTAGTGAGAGAGGCTAAGAGTGTTTGAGCAGTATTTACTATGAACACTTAGACTCTCAGATCTACAAGATGTGAACTTATGGAGGCCAAGAGGCTGGGCTGGCTGTGACAGTCATCTGTGAGGAGCTGAAGGGAATCTACATAGTATGTCATGAGGACATTGTAACTGTGCGAAGGTTCTAAATATTTGTTGTTGCATGTATTCTCCAGATGGACAAGATGTATCACTCCTGAAGAGAATAGCTCTGGTTTTGTATTGTAACCATTTTAGTTACTGAATAATACATGTGAACTGAGTGTTTTGGAGGGTGGGGTTTTTTACCCGAAAGGGTTTTTCCCACATTAATATTTGTGTCCACATGTTTGTCTTTCTTGTCGTATGATTCTGTATCTTGAATCTATGCTTATGCTAAATCTGTTATAAGGTTTTGCATTTAATTCTCTTAGAGGATCAATGGGGGATTCACTATGCCCATTTCCGCTTTATGGCATAGTTGTTTGTGTCTTTGAAGTGATAAAAATGAAAATCACTAAGGCACTACTATCTTAGATGTTGCTCTATGTTTACAAACCCTACTCATTATCCCCAACAAAGATGAAGATATAGGAAAGTTTGATGCTAGAAGTGATGAAGGAATCTTTCTTGCTTATTCTACTAAGAGTAAGGCCTATTGGTGATACAAGAAGAGATTGAAGAAAATGGTCAAAAGTGAAAATGTTAAGGTTGATGAAGATATTGCTAGACCCTAAAAAACTAGTGGATATGATTCTGATGATCAGAATGACAGTACAAACAAGAGTCAGAATTCAAATAAAGTTCAGATTGTTTCAATGAATCAAGAAGAACAAGAAGAAGGAGAGACAAATGAAAGCACGAAAGAGAGATCACAAGAGCCTGAAATTCAAGAACACTCTAAGACTCAAAGGTATATGAGATTAAATCATTCATAAAATTAGATTATAGGAGATAAGAACAAATGTGTCCAGACTAGGAGAAGAATTGCAGAAGAATACTGTTTAATTTTAAAGGCTGAGCCAAGTAATGTAAATGAAGCATTCAAATATGAACATTGGATTGAATCAATGAAAGAAGAACTACAACAAATTAAAAAGAATAATACATGGATTCTTGCTCCTAGACCTAAAGACAAAAATGTAATTGAGACTAAATGGTCTTTAGAAACAAGCTGAATGAACAAGGTGAAGTTATAAAAAAAAAAGCAATATTGGTGTGTAAAGGATACTCTCAGATGGAAGGAATTGACTTTGAGGAAAAGATTTCTCCTATTGCTAGAATTGAAGCTGTGAGACTGTTTCTTGCTTATATTGCTTACAAAAACTACAAAGTTTATCATATGGATGTCAAGTCAACATTTCTAAATGGTGAATTATAAGAAGAGGCGTATATTGAGCAACTTGATGGATTTAAATTGAACGATCAGGGAGATATGGTTTTTCGGTTGAAGAAAGCATTGTATGGACTCAGGCAAGCCCCTAGAGCTTGGTATGATAGAATGGATAAATACTTTTTGAAGCTTGGATTTAACGAAGGTACAACTAATAGTAATATGTATATCAAGATTGATGAAGAAAAATATTTGTTTGTGGAAGTATTGTTTGATGATATCATTTTTGGAGGAGATGATATTTTGTGCATGAATTTTGCTAACGAGATGTATAATGATTTTGAAGTGTCAATGATTGGAGTTGAAATTCTTTCTGGGATTGCAAATTACTCAGTTAGATAAAGGAATCTTTATATCTCAATCCAAGTATATGAGAGAACTACTAAATAAGTTTGGTATGGAAGATTCAAAGCCAATCAGTACACCCATGGTGAATGGATGGAAGTTAACACAAGATAATGATTCTCCGAAGGAAAATCAGACTAGATATAGATCAATGATTGGTGATTGATTTATTTGAATCAAGCAAGACCAGATGTCATGAGTGTTGTATGGATTGTTGCTAGATTTCAAGATGATCCTAAGGAATCTCATGTGACTACGATGAAGAGGATTTGCAGATCTTTGAAAGGAACATTTGATTTTGGCCTATGGTATCCTAAAGATGATGATCTTACTTTAAGGGCCTTTACTGATGCTGATTGGGAAGAATATGTGAATGAAATGAAAAGTACTAGTGGTGGCACATTTTTCTTTGGAAATAAGTTGATTTCATGGTTAAAAAAATTAGAATGTCATTTCTTTGTCTACTGCAGAGGTAAAATACATTGCTGCCACTAACAATTGTACTCAAGTATTGTGGATGAAGAAAATGTTGAAAGATATCAGAGTTGTGTATGATGAACCTATTTCCATATTCTGTGATAGTTCAAGTGCTATAAAAATTTCTAAGAATCTGATGCTGCATTGAAAGACCAAGAATATATCGATCAAGTACCATTTTTTGAGAGATAAAGTGAGTGGTAAGGAAGTTAGATTGGAGTATGTGCCTACTAAGGAACATATTGCAAATATCTTTACTAAGCCTTTGCCTAAAGATAATTTTGAGTATCTCAGAGGGAAGTTAGGGGTGATTACCCCTTCTAATTAGAACTAAGATGTATAATCTTTGCATCAGTTCATGTATTCATAGTCATATCTTAATTCAAATTGATGTTGTGGTGGATGCTACTCATGGGGAGTAGTCAGATGATTCAGATATGTGGTTCAGAGCTTGTATAAATTTTCCATTGATGTCAAAGGGGGAGAAGAGTAATGTGAAAAACTCTTGGAGAACTAAGGGGGAGAAGAACAATATGAGAAGAGCAATGTGTAAAGGGGAGATTGTTGGAAGAAGAGTTTGCATTGATGGTGTGTTTTTCACATCATGTGTTGACATCAATGCTAAAGGGGGAGATTGTTGGATGTTGTGGTTATCTTTCTGATATGTGGCTGTCATTGATATCAAAAATATTCATATTCATGGACCCTTAAGACTATATATGTCGAGGATATTGAGAAATTTGTAATAAAACATGTTACAGGTTGTCTGTGACGTAGTGAAGATCAGTATGGTAGAAAGTTCAATATGTTGATAACTAGATGTTGTGGATTAAAGGGTTTGTTCTCAAGCCTTTCTAGTTTCTCCTTTGTAAGTTTAGGAGGTGTACATGAAAATTTGAGCAAGCTATAAGTTTACGTGTTCTGACAGCTATTTTGTTACTACAAATGGTGTTCACAGAAGAAGATAATGCGTTTCTGGTAATCTAAAGTGTTGCGTATGTTCCTAAAGTTTTTTAGGATGTTTCTAGATCACGTTCTATCTATGTTGCACGTTTGCATTGATTATTATGCTTGCCATTCAATATTTTATCTTGCGTGTTTATGTTTTTCGTGTTCATGGATGACAAGGTGATTGAAGTGTGTTGTGGATCTTTGAGGAAGAATATTTGAAGGTGTTTTGTGTTCAAGGACATTGTTATGGGCCTCTACTATGTTGTGGCCAATCTTGGTTGATGCACATTGATAATCTTTATTGTTTTGGGAAAATAGTTTGCATTCATTCTATTATTGTGTTGAAGCTGGCATAAAGCAATGTAATTTCTTGTTGCGGATATATATAAGTGATTGTTTCTTCATGTGAGAAGAGTGTACAAGTGTGTGTATGCAAAGTGTGTGTATGTGAAGTGTGTGAGTGCTATGAGTGAGAAAGGTTGAGATCATTCAAAGGAATAGCAGAGAGTTAAGAAGAGTGAAAGAAAGTGAAGACTTGCTTAACCGAAACTGTACTCAGGCATTAACAGATGCTACTTTCTTAGTTCAAATTCTTCAAATGGATTTAATCTAAATATTTTCTCTAAGAAAGTGAGTCTTTCTTTGAGAAGTGAGCTCTAGTCAGTGTTCCTGAATGCATGTGCATTCCTGATATATTATTCTTATACTTTTAATAGGGTATAACTTGTGGATTAACCTCCAGTGTGGTTTTTCCCCTAACAAGGTTTCCACACAAAAATATTGGTGTTATGTGTGTTTCTGATGTGTTGTTGATTCATGCTTTCACTTTTAGTAATTAGATCTAAGATTAAAAGTTAACAAGTTTAACAAGTTTTTAATTCTGTGACAACTGATTCACTCCCCCCTCTTAGTTGTCTGCCTTTGTGTTGCCAACAATTTCTATTAGAGAAGGTTCCTTGGAAGAAGTTTAACAACTTGAGGTGATCCGGGATGGTGGCATAAAAGAAGGATAGTCTGAGATTTGATGGAACAAATTATTCTCTGCAGAAGGTTAGAATGGAGTGTCATTTGAAGTGCATTGGTGAATCCTACTAGAACGTTACAAGTAATAGGTATGTTATTCCTCAGAGTGGTCCTACTGCTACTGTTGACATCAGGGATGATGAATATAACATCAGGGCTAAGGAAGCATTGTTGAGTGATTTGACTAATTATGAGATGACGAATGTTATGGATCTAAGAACTGCTTATGAGATCTAGAAAAATTTGGAAATTTTATATGAAGGTGATAGTAATGTGAAGATGGCCAAGCTATAGTGTCTAAAAGGAAACTATGAACTATTGAAGATGGGTAATGATGAGAATATTGCTACTTACATGCAAAGAGTGAATGAACTTGTGTGTGGTATCAAATGTGCTGGTGGACAGGTGGATTAATTAGAGATTGTTACTAAAGTTCTGAGATCCTTACCTAATGCATACAAAATCAAAGATGCAACCATTGAGGAGCTCTGAACTGTGACAAATATAACTAGAGAGATGTTGGTTGGAAAAATTTATTGTTTTTGAGTTGAGAAAATTCGGTGATGCCCTTCCTAAGAAAAAATATGTATTTAATGCTACTAATTTTGGGAGAGACAAGGAGAGATATGATCTGGGTGAAAGTTCTTCTAGAAAGGTATTTAGATATGAGGAAGAAATGAGACAAATTGAAGAAGAAGAAAGAGAACTAAATGAGCTTGAAGCACTTATTGTAAAAAGGGAAGCTAGAGGAGAAGGTAAGTAAAAGGGAAAGATGCCTATAAAATGTTTTTCTTGTGATAAGATAGGTCTTTTTACATCAAGGTTTCATGAAAGAGTTCCTAAGCCAAGAACTTACAAGCGTAAATTTCAGAAGAAGTGTTATTATGCTTTTGATGAAGGTGTGACAAATGATGAATCTGACAAAGGGAATGCAAGTTAAGATGAGTTTGTGTTTATTGTTATCAAGGAAAATAATTTTGTGTCTACTAAATCTGCTAGTTGTACAAAAGTGGAGAAAGACCTAGCTACTCAAGTTGAAGAAAAAGATGAATGGATAATTGATAGTGGATTTTCACATCACATGACAGGTGATACAATAAAATTTGCAATCCTAGAGAAGTATGATGGTGGTGTTGTAAGATTTGGTGATAACAATGGTGGTATAATCCATGGCAGAGGATATATTTCTTTTGATGGTAAGCATAATAGTGATGATTTTCTTTATGTTGAAGGTTTGAAGCATAATATTTTGAGTGTTTGACAGATGGTTCATAAGGGATATAATCTTCAATTTAATTATGGAAAATGTATCATGATAAGAATTTCTAGGAATGTGATTGCTTATGGTACAAAATTAAAAGGTAACATCTTTCATTTGAATGTTGGTACTAAAAGTTGTCTGATTGCTCAAGTTGATGAAATTTGGTTGTGGCATAGAATAATGTGTCATGTAAACTTTGAGAATATTATCAAGATACGTTCATCATAGGCTGTGAGAGATGTTCCTAAGCTAGTGAAGCCTTCTAATATCACATGCAAGGAATGTTAGCTGGGAAAACAAACAAGAATTTCATTTCACAAAAAACAACATTGTTCAAATGAATTGTTGGAGCTTGTGCATAGTGATTTGTGTGGTCCTACTAGAATCATAAGTCTACAAGGTTACATGTACTTCATGTTGCTTATTGATGATTACTCTAGGATGATGTGGGTTACTTTATTAAGGGAGAAATCTGAAGCTTTAGGGAAGTTCAACATCTTTAAAGATATGATTAAGATAAAGACAGGTCCAAAGATTAAGTGTCTAAGATCAAATAGAGGTGGTGAATTCACTTTCGGTGAGTAATTATTTTTGTGAAGAACATGGGATAAAGAGAAAATTATCTACACCGTGGACCCCTCAACAAAATGGATTTGTGGAATGGAAATATATGAAAATTCGAGATGCTACTAAAACTATGATGTTGGAAGGAAATGTCCCTCATATCCATTGGAGAGAGGCTATGAGTACTACTATTTGTATCCTCATTCGGGTACAAATGAAAGGTAATACTGGTAAGAATCCTTTTGAGCTATGGTTTGGTAATAGGCCTTCTATCAGATATTTCAAAATCTTTGGGAGTAAATGCTATATCAGAAGAGATGAAGATATAGGAAAGTTTGATTCTAGAAGTGATGAAGGAATATTTCTTGGTTATTCTACTAAGAGTAAGGCCTACTGGTGCTACAACAAAAGATTAAAGAAAATTATTGAAAGTGCGAATGTTAAGGTTGATGAAGACATTGCTAGACCCTCCACAACCTATGGATATGATTCTGATGACCAGAATGACAATAAAAGCAAGAGTCAAAATTCAAATAAAGTTCAGATTGTTCTGGTGAATTAAGAAGAACAAGAAGAAGGAGAGACTAATGAAAGAAGAAAAGAGAGATCACAAGAGCTTGAAATTCAAGAACACTCTAAGAATACAACGTATGTGAGATTAAATCATTCAAAAAATCAGATTATAGGAGATAAGAACAAATGTGTCCCGACTAGGAGAATAATTGCAGAAGAATACTGTTTAATTTCAAAGGCTGAACCAAGTAATGTAAATGAAGCATGCAAAGATGAACATTGGATTGAAGCAATGAAAGAAGAACTACAAAAAATTAAAAATAATAATACATGGATTCTTGTCCCTAGACCTAAAGACAAAAATGTAATTGGGACTAAATGGGTCTTTAGAAACAAGTTGAATGAACAAGGTGAAGTTATCATAAAAAAAGAAAGATTGGTGTGTAAAGGATACTCTCAGATGGAAGGAATTAACTTTGAAGAAATTTTTTCTCCTATTGCTAGAATTGAAGCTATGAGACTGTTTCTTCTTTATGCTACTTACAAAAACTACAAAGTTTATCAGATGGATGTCAAGTCAACATTTCTAAATGGTGAATTATAAGAAGAGGTGTATATTGAGCAACCTGATTGATTTCAATTAACTGATTAGGGAGATATGGTTTGTTGGTTGAAGAAAACATTGTATGGACTCAAGAAAGACCCTAGAGCTTGGTACACCAAACTGGATAAATACTTGTTGAAGCTTGGATTTAACAAAGGTACTGCTGATAGTAATATGTATTCCAAGATTGGTGAAGATAAATATTTGTTTGTGGAATTCTCTATTGATGATATCATTTTTGGAGATGTTGGTTTGTGCATGAAGTTTTCTAATGAGATGCAAAAGAAGTTAGATAAAGGAATATTTATATCTCAATCCAAGTATGTGAGAGAACTGCTAAAGAAGTTTGGTATGGAAAATTCAAATCCAGTCAGTACATCCATGGTGATCAAATGCAAGTTAACACATGATGATGATTATATGAAGGAAAATTAGACTAGATATAGATTAATGGTTGGTGGATTGCTTTATTTGGCTCAAACTACACCAGATATCATGAATTTTGTATGAATTGTTGCTAGATTTCAAGCCGATCCTAAGGAATCTCATGTGACTGTTGTGAAGAGGATTTTTAGATACTTGAAAGGAACAGTTGATTTTGGCCTATGGTATCCTAAAGATGATGATCTTACTTTAAGTGCCTTTATTGATGTTGATTGGGCAGGAGATGTGAATGACATGAAAAGTACTAGTGGTGGCACATTTTTCTTTGGAAAGAAGTTGATTTCATGGTTAAACAGAAAAAAAAATGTCATTTCTTTGTCTACTATAGAGGAAAAATACATTGTTGCTGCTAACAATTGTACTCAAGTATTGTGGATGAAGCATATGTTGAAAGATATCAGAGTTGTGTATGATGAACCTATTTCCATATTCTATGATAATTCAAGTGCTATAAACATTTCTAAGAATCCGGTGCTGCATTCAAAGACCAAGCATATATCTATCAAGTACCACTTTTTGAGAGATAAAGTGAGTGGTAAGGAAGTCAGAATAGAGTATGTGCCTACTAAGGAACAAATTGTAGACATCTTTACTAAGCCTTTTCCTAAAGATACTTTTGAGTATCTCAGAGGGAAGCTATGGATGATTAACCCTCCTAATTTGAACTAAGATGCATAATCTTTGCATCAGTCTGTGTATTCATAGTCATATCTTAATTCAAATTGATGTTGTGGTGGTTGCTACTTAGGGGGACTAGTCAGATGATTCAGATATGTGGTTAAGAGCTTGTATAAATTTTCCATTGATGTCAAAGGGGGAGAAGAGTAATGTGAAAAACTCTTGGAGAACTAAGGGGGGGAAGAACAATATGAGAAGAGTAATGTGTAAAGGGGAGATTGTTGGAAGAAGAGTTAGTTGCATTGATGGTGTGTTTTTCACATCATGTGTTGCCATAAATGCTAAAGGGGGAGATTGTTGGATGTTGTGGCTATATTGATGATATGTGGTTGTCATTGATGTCAATACTATTAGTATTTATGTCTTTAAGACTGTAAATGTCGAGGATATTTAGAAAATTATAATAAAACATGTTAGTGGTTGTCTGTGAAGTAGTTAAGATCAGTATGGTAGAAAGTTCAATATGTTGATAACTAGATGTTGCGGATTAAAGGGTTTGTTCTCAATCCTATATTTTTTCTACTCCGTAAGTTTCAAAGGTGTGCATGAATATTTGGGAAAGCTATAAGTTTCTATATTCTGATAGCTATTCTATTACTGCAAATGGTGTTCATAGAAGAAGATAATGTGTTTATGGTAATATAAAGTGTTGTGTATGTTCTTGAAGTGTTTTTGGATGTTTTTAGATCATGTTCTATTTGTGTTGCACGTCCACATTGATCATTGTGCTCCTGATCAAAGATTATCTCTTGCGTGTTCATGGCCGACAAGGTGATTGAAGTGTGTTGTGGATCTTTGAGGAAGAATCTTTGAAGGTGTTTTATGTTCAAGGAAATTGTTATGGGTCTCTACTATGTTGTGGTCGACCTTGTTTGATGCGCATTGATAATCTTTATTGTTCTGGGCCAACATTTGGCATTCATTCTATTATTGTGTTAAAGCCGACATAAAGCAATGTAATTTCTTGTTGCGGATATATATATTAGTGATTATTTCTGCATTTGAGATGAGTGTACAAGTGTATGTATGTGAAGTGTGTGAGTGCTATGTGTGAAAAAGGTTCAGATCATTCAAAGGTAGAACAAAGTGTGAAGAAGAGTGAAATAAAGTGAAGAAGTTTTTATGTGCTTAACCAAAATTGTAGTCAAGCATTATCAGAGGCTACTTTCTCATTTCAAATTCTTTAGATGGATTTAATCTGAATGTTTTATGTAAGAAATTGAGTCTTCCTTTGAGTAGTGAGCTCTAGGCAGTGTGCCTAAATGCATTTTCATTCCTCATATATTATTGTTACACTTTTAACAGGGTATAACTTATGGATTAACCTCCACCGTGGTTTTTCCCCTAACAAGGTTTCCATGCAAAAATCTTGGTGTTATGTGTGTTTTTGATGTGTTGCTGATTCATTATTTCACTATTAGTAATCAAATTTAAGGTTAATAAGTTTAATAATTTTGCAATTCTATGACAATTGATTCACCCCCCTCCTTAGTTGTCTACCCTTGTGTTTCCAATATTACAATAAAATTTCACACAACTCCAAGAACCTAAACCATACGACCTAGGATAGTTCAAACCATCTTGGTGGGATGAAAATTCCTTTTGTGACTACCACCACATCAAAGGGCACAAGACCTTGCCATTTCGTCAATTGAAGAACATGATTAGAATTCCTAATTGAAAATGGTACCATAGAGGTCAAAGGACAACAACAAAATTCCAATGAAGACATACAATCTCCAAGAATCCATTACAAGACCATGGTTGGTGAAATCCCTCCACCTCAAGTCAAAAGACATACAATCATGCCAATTATTCCAAGACTACCTTTGATTACTCAAAGATTGTTGATTACCTCCATGCTTCTAATGGCTATGTAAACACAATCACCATTAAAAAGGTTCCTGAATATGCTATGACTACCCATAGGGATAAGGTTACTTTCTTTGGTCCTTCTTCAAAGCAGCCACAATCCAAAGACTAATATAATCTCGTTGACCACTTGGGCAAGACACCCACACATATTTCTATCCTTGAACTGTTACACCTATCACCTAAACACAAAGCTATGCTCGATAAGGCTTTGAAGGAAACCTCCGTTCCTATCAACTAGGATGCTAATCGATTTGAAGCCATTGTTGGATGCTTGTCCAATTCACTCCATGTCTCATTTTGTCTAACCATAAGGACCCATTGCACCTTGAAGTATTTGTCCATCAAAACAAGGTTAGATAAGTCTTGGTAGATGGTGGTGCTGGACTAAACATTTGTACCTTACAATTGGTCTAGGAATTGGGCTATTCTAAAGCATGTGTAGAAATGACCAAAATTATTGTAATCAAGGCCTATGATGATGAAGAGCACTCTTCCAAGGGTGTTATCACACTCCCTATTGGAGTTGGACCTGCAATTATGGACACCACATTCTAGGTTTTGGATCTTGAACTTCCATATAACCTTCTCCTTGGTAGACCCTGGATTCATGCCATGAAATCTGTTCCTTCCACCTATAATCAATGCTTGAAATTTCCATATAATGGCATTGAAGTCATGATCATTGGTGATCTTGATGCCTTCCAATAATGAAATTTTTTTAAGGTAAGTTCTCGAACACTAGGTGCCTATGAATCAAGAAGCTTCTACATCCACTTATGTATCCAAAACCCCATCCACCGACCCCAAAATCAAGATCAAAGACAAAGGTTGTGGAGAGTATAAAATGAATACTACTTATTGCATCACAAATCTACCTAAGTCTCCCAAGTATTATGGTAGGCCTTGTTTCAAGATGGATCCCAAAGTTGTCATTAAAGTTCCTCCCACCACCACCTTCACGAGCCAAAGAGAGTTAAAAAAAAGAAGACATTGAGGAAATTTTAGCATGGATATACAAAGATGAAGAAGATTTGTCGCCGCTACCAATAGAACAATATGGCAAAGGTTTTGAGTTCATGAAACAAAAGGGCTATGATGGAATCAGTGAAATTGGTGTACATAAAAAATGGAATGAGAGAACCCTTGATGCCTCTTAAGCAGCTGAAGAACTTAGGGTTAGGGTTCATACCAATTAAGATTGACACTCTAAGTACTAAGGTTCTTTCAAATAAGGATGTGAGTGCTTCAGAAGACGTTGAGACATCTAAGGATCCTACCAACATCTATTATGATGACACCAACTCTAATGAATATGAGTGGGATTCTTACACCACTAGTGACTATGAGATTGATCATGTCTTCCAAAAGTTTGACATACCTCGTCCATCCTTTACCAACCTCATGTATATTAATATTTGTGTTGACTCCTTTTATGAACTTGACCCACCAAAGACCATAGATGGAAGAGAATGGATATAATCCTTTTGGGATGCTGATAACACCTTTTTCTTTACCCTATCAGCTACTTCCCCATCCTTGACTAACACTAAAGATGGCATCTCCCTCATTTACCCATAATTGATTGATTGGGACCAACAAGATCCATGTACCTTGGACATATTTTAAAATGATGAGGCCATTTCTGAATTTATGGGACAATGAGAGGACATACCACATGGGGACCATAAGGGTGGATTCACTATAGATCTTGATGCTGCAACATATTTCGGTGAGTCTATCCCACCCTCTAGTTGCAAAATTGACAAAAATAAAATAAAAAATGAATGATCTTTAGGTGAAAACTGCAAGGAACCTTCCAACCAAGGAAAAGTAGAAAGAAACGATGCATCCAAGGGTTAAAACCTCTCTAAGGCACCAAAGGATGGAGGGTTGGAATCTATCCTTTCCAATCAAGAGAGATCCTCGGGTTTGATCGAAGAATTAATATAAGTCAACATCAATACTACAGATAATCCTAAGACTGTTCTCTTTGCAGCATTCTCGACAAAAGAGGAAAAACCAAAATTTTAAGAAATTTTCATGAAAATCCAAATCAATTTCGCATGGTCTTATGCTAATATGCTAGGGTTGGATCCTAAGTTGTTTCTACATCATCTACCATTACATCCAAATTCAAAGACGGTAAAAAAAAAATTAGAAAAATGCACCCTCAAATAGCTATGCTAATCAAAGTTGAACTTGAGAAATTAATTGACGTCGATTTCATAAGACCTATTGAGTATGTAGACTAGATCTCAAACCTTGGACTAGTGACGAAACTGAATGGGAAAATAGATATTTGCACAGATTTCTATTATTGGCGATGGGAGTTAACTTGATGCCTCATTGCACATTAACTCACCATCCCACTAATCATGCATGTCAAATCCCACTAATTATGGATTCCCATTTCTAGATCTCCACTAATTGTGGATCTCTATTTTGGAGGCACTTTTGTAATTGGAGTTGAATTTTAGTTTAGTTTCAGTTAATTGAAGTAGCTCTCCAATTAGTTTCTTAGTAACCTACATTTAGACATAGGACACCATTCGGTTATCAAGATTTCTAATTAACTAAAGTTTTCTTGGTCACCTTTGAACAAAGCATGTTCAAAGGATGAATTCCCACTTTTGAACATAGACATCATAGTAGACCTAACAATAGGATATGATATGTCCCTCATGGATGGCTTCTCTGGATATAATCAGATCCTTATTACCCCTAAAGAACAACACAAGATGACATTCACTTGCTCATGGGGTATGTACTGCTGGAATGTCATGCCCTTCAAACTGAAAAATGCAGGCATAACCTATGAAAGAGCTATGACCACCATATTTCATGATCTCATGCACACATTGATGGAAGACTATGTTGATGACCTTTTGGAAAAATCCTTGACACATGGTGATCACTTAAGAGTCCTGGACAAGATTTTCAAATGGTTAAAAGAATATGAGGTTTACCTAAATCCAAAGAAATATGTCTTTGGTGTGAGATCAGGAAAGGTTTTTGGATCCATTGTTTCCTATCCAGGTATTGAAGTAGACCTAAAAAAAGTCAAAGCAATATTAGACATTCCTCGACCTAAATGAATCAATCAAATTTGAACGTTACAAGGTTGACTCTAGTCTATTAGGCACTTCATCGCACAACTTGTAGATAAATGCTAACCTTTTCAATATTTATTATGCAAGGGAGTTCCTTTTATTTGGATAAAAAAGTGTAAGGCAATTTTTTAGTAGATTAAAGAGTACCTCTTGACGCCTTCTATCCTGATGCTACCTATTGATGGAAAACCCCTCATTATGCACATTTCAGCCACTATAGTCATACTAGGGGCATCATTGGCTCAAAATAACCATGAGGAAAAGGAACATGCAATCTATTATATTATATGCACTTCGGTGGGATACAATATTAACTACAGTCGAATTGGATGTGCTTATATTGTAGTGGTTTTCACCACTCAAAAGTTAAGAGACTACATGTTAAATCATCAGACTAAGCTTGTGGCAAAAATAGATCCCCTAAAATATCTACTCATTAGGGTGACATTGATAGGATGATTGGATAAATGGGTCATGATACTTAGCTTATATGGCATTGAGAAAGTGGAATGTAAGTAAATAAAATGAAAAGTCATCATTGACCAACTAGCATACATTTCCACACAAGCCGATCACCCCTTGGTTTTAGAATTTCTTGACAAGTCAATATTCACACTAGACACGAGAGTAACATGTAAACTATATTTTGATGGATCACATACTAATCATGCATCAAGTGCACTTGTATATTATTTTTTACCCCTCAAGGTGATACAATCCCTAAATCTTTCAAGATATCCTTCCCATACACACATAACATTACATAGTATGAAGCCTTGTTGACAAGATTACATATGGAAATAAAATGGAAAATAAAGAGTCTATAGGTCTTCGGTGATTCACAATTGGTCATTCGATAGGTCATTGATGAATAAGATACTAAGGATAATAAATTGACTCCATACAAATGAATGGTTGATAGTTTTAAGAAGTACTTTGCAAACATCTCCTTTTTCCAAGTGCCATGTGTTCAAAATAAAGCAACAAATGCCATGGCCAGTATTGGGTCTCTTTTGGATATTCCTAACAAATTTTCAGAGTATGAGTTCTTAGTGGAACAACTGTTGGTCCCTTCCTTTGATGTCTCAAAGTCCAAAATGATATGTGAGCTTGTTGGCCCTAATTTACCCTAGTACTAGGATATCTATGACTAATTACATTTCTAGACCTTACCATATGAACTCTCCAACAATTAGCACAAGTCCTTCCTCTGTAAAGTCGCTCACTATGCCATCATCAGTGATACCTTAAATAGACGTAGATTTGAAAACACCTTACTCAGATGTCTTGACACTAATGAAGCACAAACTACCTTAGGTGAAGTACACAAAGGTATATGCGGAGCCCATTATAGTGGTTTGACTCTAGGTAAAAAGAACATTTGACTAAGATACTACTAGCCTATAATGGAATAGAATTCCTATCACTTTGTGTGAAAATATCAACAATTCCATATACATAGAAACCTCATTCATGCACTTGCATAGGATTTTCAACCTATCACTTCACCATGGCCCTTCACCCAATGAGGACTAGACCTCATAGGAAAAATTCATCCCACCTCATCAAATGGCCATAAATTAATCATCACTACCATTAAATACTTCATGAAATGGGTTGAAGCCATCCCTATGACATACATTATCGGTAAACCAATCTCCAAATTCATCCTCAGTTACATCATATGTCCATATGGTTTCCCTCAAACCATCATCGTAGACAAGATTTTTGTGAGTTATGTGAGAAATTCCACATTCAACACCACTTTTCCATGCGATATTACTCACAAGGCAACAACCAAGTTGAGGCATCCAATAAGACCATAATCAAAATTCTTAAAAAGACTATCAATGAAACTGGTTGTGACTAGCACATTTAGCTTAACCCTACCCTATGGGTGTATTTCACGAGCATCCAGACACCCACTAGCACCATTGTAATTTCCCTAGTCTTTGGTTTAAATTCTATCCTTCCTATCGAGGTTGAAATCCCCTCCCTATGGGTCTCCATGAAAAAGATTATTGATGATGAGGAATATAGTATATCCCAGTTGCATGAGTTAGAATATCTTGACGAATGCAAATAGAGGGCCTTGAATCATCTACAAGAATATCAAAACCACCTTTTTTGTAGTTACAATAAAAGGGTTTTCATTAGACACTTTGGCATTAGTGACTTAGTGTTGATGGAGAATCCAAAAAATCAAGCAGAACGTGAGAAACCTAGCAAATTTGAGCCCAACTGGTTGGCTCCATATGTCATAACAACATCTTTTGGTTTTAGTGCTTATCAGTTGTCCACACTTGAAGGGGAACCTTTTTTTGAGCCTATCAACAACTTGTACCTATGCAAGTTCTATACATAGCTTTAAAGAGCCATGCTAAAACCATACAAATGCAAAAAAATGCAAAAAAATCATGAAAACAACAGAGAGAAATAAGCCATCCAATAGTGAAAACCACTTTGATGGCAGTTTGGATAATTACCATGGTGAAAACCTGGAAAACATGCACCATCTATAGTTAGTATCTACTCCGTCATCTACTATCACTCTACTTGGTCTTCCACGCTAATCCATAATAACACCTTTACTCTCTATCATCTCCCATTTGACATCCATCATAAAGCCTACTCATTTTTATCATGACTTTTAAATGGTTGATGTTTTGCGATCTTTTCTCCTCCATGTCTCGTCAGTAATAAAACCTTGTCCCATCCTATCACTGATGGTTAGTCTTAGAACTGGCTGGGGGCACATTTCCTAACACCGGGCTTCATTGGATTGTACATTGGTCACTGAAGGTTCAAATAATCCTAATAAAATAGAAAAAAAATCAAATATTCCCAAAAGAAAAAAAATCAAATATTCCCAAAAGAAAAAAAATCAAATATTCCTAAAAAAGACAAAAATCAAATATTCCAAAAGAAAAATCAAATATTCCCAAAAGACAAAAAAAAAAATATTTCAAAAAGATAAAAAAATCAAAACATTTGAAAAACACAAAAAACATCCAAATAACTTTCAAAATCCTAAAAACAAAGTTAGAGTTAACCAGGTCGGTCTTTATCATTGTTGAACTACGTTGCCTCTGTGATTGGACATAAGCAAGGCCATCTATCAATGTGCTCTTGAGGCATTAGGTTAGGTCCTTTAGGTGTGGTCAAATAAAATCATGATTTTAGTCCTTTTTCATTGCAACAAAGTCAGGAGTCATGTCAAACTATGGGGTCTTTGAGTATACAACATAGGAAAGGCCCTTAGTCAATGAGTCCCCAAGGCCAACTAGGTCTGTCCTTTAGGGTTCATCATGTCATTCAAATAAGTCAGACATAGTAAAACTCAAACACAAGACAATCATTTGAACACCAACATTCAAATCCCGCACCAATAGACAACATCATCGAGTTAGTCATCAAGTCAAAAATCAATCAAATTGCCAAAACAAGGTCAACTTAGTCACTTTATGGTCCCCTTCAAGATGTGTCCTTCTTGGAATTGGGTCCCATCAAAATGTTATTTTCCTTTTTAGGATGCGTCTTCCTTGATGATAGGCTCTATCACATCGTCATTGACCTTTTCACGATGTTTCCTTCTTGATGATAGGCATTGTCAAACCCAAACTGTCAAACTATCAAGTTGTCAAATCATCAAACACTGTCAAATGCATATTGGAAAACACATTGAATGGTTGTTGATTTTTCTGCTCTATTTTGTCTTATCTTTATATTTTTTTGTCTCTTGTTCATGTTACTAGATACCTCGAGGATGTCCCATGAAGGATTTAGAGGTGCGATGATGTCTCATGACCTGCTTTTCCTTGATTTCCATCTTTGGTGTGTCTTGACAAAAATACTTGGGTAACTTAGCCCTTAGTATGAGTTAGGACATTCCTTGTTTGCGACTATCTATTTTCACAAGTGGATGACCTTGCACACCTTGGTATATGTCATACCATGGTGTTCGTTGTCCATTTGTCACATTTTACCACCAAATGATGATTATGCAGTGCCTATTATGTTATTTGGAAAAATATTGAAGTATTCCTTTTTTGTCCTAACATCCATGTCTTCCATGCTAACGTTTCTTCTATTCCTTGATCCTATAGTCTTCTCATCCATTTCAAGAGCACACTCATGTTCTTTGAACCTATCTGACCTCTTGAGGGGGCATGCCACTACCTCCTCATCATCCTTCCTCTCCTTACTTTCACACTGGGGCATATCGTTGACTTGTTTTCTTTGACACAACGTGATAAACTACATTATGTCAAAGAGGGGCAAAATGTAGACACCAAAAAATGACCTAGGCCCTTGAGCTGCATTTTTCTATGTCAAACGTCCTCCTCACATGATTAAATTGTTTAATTATGTCCTAATGTCATAAATTCTAATTATTCCTGCATGATTATTTAAATAAATAAATTATATTTGTTTATTTAAATAAGTCACTAATTAATCCCTACTCTTTCTATAATTAAATGAATTTCTAATTTATTTAATTATCCATTTTCATTTGCGACTACAAAATAAATAATTACCATTAATTATTTAATTTGTTCATTATCCTTTTCTCCTTCAATTAAATAAAAATATTTATTTAATTCACTTTTCATCCCACAAGTAAATAATTAAAATTTATTGCATTTTGTCTTATTCCCATATATGAATTAAACCATTATTTAATTTAAGAAGTTAACTTTCCTCCATAAATCAAATAATTTGTATTATGATTTGATTTTCCAACTACCTCTTTTTCTATCTCATTTATTCTCCACTATTGATTTAACTGTCTATAATTAAATCTTAACCCTTCATTTCAAATCTTTCCCTAATTTTGACCTAATGTTGCCCTAACCTTAATGCTCCTCATCACATTGAATTCTAGCCTTTGATCTTAGGGATTTATCAACTTCTAATCCTATCCATCCATTTTAAATTTGGCATTCTTTAAAAAGGCTCTCTCTAGTCATTTTTATTCATTCACACACATAGCCGTCTTTGCACACTTAAACATTCTACATGCTTGAGAATTTTTGATTACTTGAGGGCAATACTTCAATATTTTTCTTTTCTTAGGCATAAGCTATATTTTCACTTCAATCTGAGGGCAATCATACAATTTGCATTAAGATGGAGAAAGCCAATAGAGGTCAATCAATGGAGGCCTGAAGACCAGGTGACATTGTTTAATGTTGTTATGCTTCTTGTTTCCTTTAATCTGAAAATTTCACTCTAGTTATAGATCCAACAAAAAAATAAAATAAAATTTCGATACATACAAAAAGTTATGTTTTATCTAGTAAATCATGTCTAAGTTGTAATTGGTTTGACTTTGAAACTTAATTAATAAAAAAATATTCAATGAAATACTATGAAACCAATTTCATGCACTAGATATCATAGTTATGAAATCTAAATTCAAGAAAATTAGAATTTTATCCTTCATAGGAAAAATTTGTGTGTTAGCCAATAATGTCACTCTTTAAAAATGGTGTTTACTATTAAAAACTAGTTTTTAACGGAGATGGAAAACAAAGTGCAATCTGATTTCACTTAAATATATATATATATATATTTAGAATCTACAAAAAAAATGTCACAAATCACTAGTTTGCATTATCTTCAAAATCATCATGGTTTAGTCGCTATAGGTGCCAAAAAGTGAAGATTTAGTTAAAAAAATTCAGTTCAATGTCCAATTTGGCCAAAAATTGTAAACTAGTATTATGGGATCACCCCCTAAAAACATATGACGAACATCCATAGGCATAATATCACACAATACCTCATCATGGTAATTTCCAATATTGACCTTCACCAAAAATGTTCATTTACCAAAGCTTTATGGTTGTTTTGTAACTGAGAAATTCAGCATGGACTCAAATGCCTTCTTATCTCCAACAAAAACTTACTAACCATATCTTCTAAGACAAGGTTATCAGTACTAACTCCATTAATAATAACATTGCAAGCCCTAACTTCACACTTACATCTGGTGTGAAAAAAATTCTTCCTTTGATTTGGTTCTTTCTCCTCATTCAACATGGCTCTTCTAGTAACAAGAACATCTCCTATTTTTGCATTCTTAGAATGTGAATACTAAATTTGCAACTCATGCATTACCCTTAGGTAGATTCTATTTTTCCTTCCTTGATGTTGAGGACACTCATAGAATCTATGTCCTACGCATTGGAAATAGGTTCCATGAAATCCTCCTCTTCTCAGTCCTCGTCCAAATCTTCCTCTTCATCTTTGGTCTCCATTATTTTGATCATGAGGATGGTAGGTGTTATCTCCTTTCTGGTTTTGGCTTCTATTGGATCCTTCACCCTTCTGTTGATCTACATTTTGACCTCCATATGACTATCCACTAGTATTTCCACCATGACTTCCACCTCTTTGCTCTCTTTCAAACCTTATGTTGAGCTTTTCATCTACCTTCAAAGAAAATTGATTTGCATCTTCAATGGTAGATATTCTTCCCAAACCCAACTCTTCTTGAATGCTCGACTTCAACCCATTTATGTAATAGATGACTTTCTCCTTGTTGGCCTCAGAATGGTCTATTCTGATCAAGACATGGTAGAATTATTCTATATAATCCTTGACATATTTTCTCGCTTGTTTCAACTCTTGCATCCTTTTCAACAAATCTAGTTCATAATCCACAAGAATGAGTTCTCTTTTTAATTTTTCCACCATCCAGTCCCATTTTGTTATTTTCTCTTTTCCTCTTTGGTTTCTTTCTAGGTGTACCTCTTTCCATGAAATATTCACATGACCCTTGAGCTTGGTCTTTGCAAATTTGACCCTCTTACGATCATCCACCTTTGCATACTCAAAGTACTCCTCCATATCATTGATCCAATCAATCAACTCTTCTAGGTTAAGGTTTCCAGAAAGCATACAAACATCAATATTTAACATTTTTCCCAATATTGGATATGGCCTTAAATAATTTGACTTGCTCTGAATCTACTGCATCTTGTTCTTCTTGAAATTGTTCCTCATTTTTAGCTTCATTTTCACTTTCATCTCCTCTTCTTGAATGAAACCCTGAATGTAGCTCCTCTTGTATTTCTTGAACTTGTCTTTGCAAGGCTCTAAAACCATCTTCTCGTACAATAAAATTTCTTCCACCACCATAGTTTCTTCGTGGAGGCATTCTAATCACTTTTCTCAGAAACTCACAACCACAAGTCTTGGTGCAAACTATCTCATGTTCGGTGATCTATTTACACACTCAAGAAAGCCCACTTTGATACCACTTGATGAGGTCCACACCACCCAAAACCCTCACAAATGACAATAATAGATACCAACACAAAATATTTGAGATAGAAAATAACTCACTTTCAATTATTTTCAGAAAATAAAATTATAGATTTAGAACTTACAATGATACAACCTCATGGGCTTGATTCATTACAACAAAATCAACTCTGAAAACAAAATATACTATTCAAAGCCACAATCTGCACTAATGGAGCCACCTTCTAAAACCCACACTTAACCATTAATTTTACCCCAATAACTACCCTAGAATGTTCTAGAAAGTGTAACTTTCCCTTTTGTTTTGGTGTCAAAAGTCTCGTCATTTGATTTCTTTCCTAGGAAGATATTTTAATGAAATTCACTTTTTAGTGGGGCAACTTTACAGGTCCATAACTTTTGATCTGAGTATTCGATTTACTATTATAATATATTTTTGGAAAGCTTTCAAAGAGATCTATAATGTTGAAACCATTCAAGATTATTTTATCCACTTTTTGAGCTATTTTGGGGCTTCTAAGGTTTTCAAATTTGAATTTGAAGCTGCATTGGAAACTTTTTTTGGGAGAAAGACTTTAATATCTCCCAAAATGTATAGGGTATTGAGATTATTCTTTCACCACCAAAAATATTTTCCAGTTTCATTTCTTGAGGTAAATGTTTTGGTCCATACAAACCTATTTAGGCTAACTTACTAAAATAGTAACCGTTTTCACCTTTTTTTTCTTCTATCGTACACCCCTTAAGTGCTATCATGGGACTAAAAAAAAATAAAGAAAATAAGGATTTTTTTTGGGGGATGTAAGATTTCCCTACACCTTTGGATTCTCCTGTATCAGATCTCCAAGCCTGAAAGTCTAAATTCTACCATGTAGCTTAGTTTTTGTGAAGATGATAAATTCTTGACAAATTTGACAACTTTTTCAACTTTGTCTTCAAAATATCTTCAAGCTCCAATTCACCTAAATATGTAATCACACATTAAGAGGGAAACAATTTATTGTGTTAGGGGTTTGCCTTGGTCAAACCTCATTTTGGTAATTAAACCTTAAAATGAAATGAAATAGCATGAATGGATGATGAATGAACAAGTGTAATGTTGCAACTCACCAAACCCTTGAGATAAAGGCTGCAAAATTGTGTGAAATGGCTCCAATGGATGTGGATCTTGACCCTTGATTGAATGCTTGAAACTTGACCTGAATACTTGCTTACTTGAATCATGAAACCTATATAAAAAATGCTAGCTCAAAAACACACATGATGCTTAAATCTTGAATGTAGCTCCAAAATTCTTGATAATCAGCTCCTGAATGCTCTTGAAAGCTCTCTTGGTCATAATTTTTATTAAAATTCTTGAATACTTGAAATATTAGGTGACTTGAGAACTTTCTAGAATAAATTATGTGATATAACCTTGTATTTATACTTGTTTATGCCTAATTTAAAATAGGTCTTGGCTAAAGCAGGACTCATACACCAACTTGGGCATATGAGTCCCAGTGGCTTAAACTTGGGACACAAACTCCAAGAAATGTTAAGTTCAATGCAACATTTAAAATCAAGTCCCGAGACTTAAGTGGGACCCATATGCCCAAAGGGGTGTATGAGTCCAGATCACTAGATCTGGAACACATAACCTTAAACATTAATTTATGATTTTTCATTTGCTAAATGTCAGGATTATCCATAGGAAAATGCATTTAATTAGGCTCGTGGATGAAAAATAGGACCAATTAAGGCATAAATGAACCTAATTTTAATAGGGAGGGCCAAACAAGTGTGAAAATGTAAAGGGATACATTTTTCTACACTATAGTATCTAATATGAGCTATTGTCCAAGGGGGTCTTACAATCAGATGTCACTACTATAAAAAAAGTAGGAGTGATAAAGAGTCTAAAATTAACTTTGCATGCATGCCCTGGCTATGTTGTCTTGCAAGACATTTCAGTCATAGAAATCCTTGCCTACTTTGATATTTATGTATCTAGAGATTTTACTACTAAGATAGGTGGGCACTAATCTTTTGATTGGTCTCACATGTTGTTCAAAATGAGATATGGAACCAAAGTGACAATAAGATCTAAACCCATAGTGAAGTATCATATAAATTCCTACACACCTAGCCCTATTAATATGAATTACACATTGTTGTGATCAAAATGAGGAGTAGTCTATTCATGAGCCTGCAACTCTCTTAGAGGAAATTCCCAATTCTTACTAGATGAATGGGGTAATGCATTCAAATTTGGCCCTCTCACCATAAATGAAGTAGAAGAGATTGGTCTTTACACATTTTATTCATGAGGAGGATACCCCTATCCCAATTGTCATAGAAAATAAAGAAGATATAGGGGGATTATGGTAGTGAAACATAGGAAAAGAGGTTCACCACAATGAGATCAAAATGATGAACCTAATTTCACTAGTATTTCATTCAATTATGAGGGCTATAATGCATAAATGAGAATCCAAAATCAAATCTAACCAATATAGCAATGAACAGGCAAGTTTTAAGAGGGTCAAATGTTGTGTACTTATTGTAAAAAGTGATTTTTTGGACCTCATTGAGGACTCATTTGCCCAGTAGCGAATGGGTCCTGGATAGGGTTTTGGAAAATCAATTTCTAGGTTTTGTTCTTCAATGTATGCACTCCTAAATCCTAGTCGAAGACTGCCAAAAAATTGGAAATAAATTTTGTAGCTCAATTTTTGTGATCTTGCAAGAAAGGTGACAACTTTGCAACTTTGACAACTTTTTCTTTCCAATTGATTTTCAACCTATAACTTGTAATCACACATCAAAGAAGAAGAAAAATGTTGTTTTGTTAGAGGATAGGGGTTTTTCTTTGTCAAATTTTGTTTTAGTAATTAAACCTTGAAATGAAACAATGCATAAAGGAATGATGAATGAACAAAGTAATGTTACAACTCACCAGTCCTCCATTAAAACCTTGGAGTATAAATCAACAATCTATCATGAAGTGGCCTTAATGAATGTAGATATTTGATCATGAAATTGATATATGACAATTCTTGAGTAGGATCTCTAATGCTACATCAACACATTAGCTCAACAACATGCATGGTGCACTATTCCTTTGACATGATGATATGGCCTTTTATTGTTGCAATATTCTTCAACAAATCTGCTCTAGAATTCCTTAGAAATGCTCTTGTGAACTCATAAAATTTACTATTAGGATTCTTGCATAAACAATTCTTAGATTTATTAGATAAAACTATGTGAATTAGTATAGAAAAATGTAGCCCTTTACATTTTCACACTTGTTTGGGCCCTCTCTACTGAAATTGAGCTTCTTTATGCCTTATTTTGCATCCACAAGCCTTAATTAATACATATTTCTGAGGATAATCCTGACATACATCAAGTAACCAATCAAAAATTAATTATTTTTGATTGTATAGCCTAGATTTAATGATCTGGGACTCATACACCACCTTGGGCATATGGGTGCCACCTAGGTTTTGGGGCCTAGATCTAAATTTAACATAAAACTAAGAATTTATTGAAAAATGTGTCCCAAGCTTAGCCTAATGGGACTCATACACTCCAACTAGAATATGAGTCCCACTTAGCTTAGAACTAATTTAAATTCAAATTCTTGGTATGATTTTATCTTCCTAGATCTGATGTTGTCTTGTAGTGTTGTAATTTCAGTAAATTTGGCATAAACAAGTATAAATAAGAGGTATTTTCACACATTTTCTCCTAGATATTTAAGTAATCTTATGAGAATTCAAGTGAGAATATTATAAATCATTCAAGAGAATTCAAGAGTTATTGTCAATCATTTTGGAGCATTATTTAAGTATTAAGCATCATGTCAAGGTCATCATGCATCATGTTTGTTTTTGAGCTAACATTTTTGATGTAGAGTTTTATGATTCAAGCAAGCATTCAAGTCAAGATCCATAACATACAAGAAAGAATTAAGATCCTCATTCATGCTAGCCATTACTTACAAGATTGCAACCTTTTATTCAAGGGTTTTGTAAGTTGCATTATTACATATTTGTTCATTCATAATTCCTCCATTATATTTCTATTCATTTCAAGGTTTGATTACCAAAGTGGGGTTTGACCAAGGAAAACCCCTATCCACTAACAAAACAACATTATTTCTCTCTCTTTGTTGTGTGATTTGTAGATCTAGGTTGAAGATTCATTTAAGAGCAATATTGGGGAAAAGTTTTCAAGTTGCTAAGTTGTGAAAGTTGTCATATTGCTTACAAGATCACAAAAACTCACTTATAATGCATAATGTAGTGTTTCACAACCAAAGATTTGGTAGGAGGGAAGCTACAGGAAAGAATTGGAGGATATTAGAGTTTTTGAAAAATGCTAATACTAGGACTAAATCACCACTTGTGGCATATGTGTCCCAGTACAACCTATTTTCAAACTTTTATATAGATCTCGATTTAGTACTAGATTTTGGTTTCGACTTGTAACCCTAAATTGGGACTAGATCACCCCTAGTGGCTTATGAGTCCCAATGTGCATAAAAAAAATTATTTCCAAGATTTTAGACCCTCATTCAAGCCTCTTCAGTTTATAGGTGCACCTCTATCCTTTCTCAATTCATTCTTTTGATTTTCAGTTTTATATATTGGATTGCATAATTAGGTATATATATCATTGCATTTATTGCCTTTCCAAGCACTTGAATTGTGGTGAACCCCTCTTTAATATTTTATCACATCCTAAGACAAAATTTAATAGATCTCTTTCCTTTATTCCATCCTTGGATTGAGATCTCCAAGGTTTCCTTGAGTGAAACTTGTGGAAAATCGATAGTTGGGTGTCCTAAAAAATTAAAAACTACCATTTTTCAAGGTTTCATTTTGGTGAACTTGACCTTTAGAACACCTTCTTTTCTGATTTGGAGTGCATCATAGTCCTAGATCTAGCTTACATTAACTTTGCATTAGATCTTGCATTAGTTAATTTGCATCTAGGGTTTCAAAATATTGCATTAATGAAAGCATGTATAGGTTGAATTATACATCTTGCATCATTAGTTTCTATTTGAAAAATGTAATTACACTTAGTCTAGAATAAATTGAAACTATAGAACATAACATTCACTTATAATTTTCTGAAATTTGAGCAAAAACCCTAATTTGGGACTCATACGGCCCTCTAGGCAATTTAATCCCAGTATAGGTTGTTTTGCCTAGTTTCTAGGTATTTTGTGGTGACTATTAATCACTGTTTGAACCCCTGAACAAACTTGATTGGGAATCATATTCCCCTCTAGGTTATTTATTCTTGTGTTAGATCTCAAATTGCATTTTATAACATTAATTTTTTTTTTGTCTTTTTATTTGTTGTTATATTTTTGTCTTAGTTTGCAGAATTTCTATTTCATTCAGTTTATTTTACCTAGATTAGTTTCATTTGAATTATAATTAGAGAATAACATTTATCTTTTGTTCATTTCATTTATCTTGCATTCATTGATTATCCCTTGCATGATCTTTACTTGGTGTCCTATTGCTAATGCTATAGTGAGAGGAATTTTGAGACTCATGTCATTCTATGATAGCACAATTGTCATGGACCTTGGGTTATCTAGCTCTTTCACTACTAGTGTTGCACTAGTTCACTAGGTATGGACCATAACCTTAACAACTCTTTGCCTTCAAGTAGTGTGACAAATATTGAAACAATGGTTGCTAGTATTCCGTAGGAAAACATAATCCAAAATCATGAAGACTTAGAAAACCTACAAAATGAAGTGATTACTGAAAGATTTCAACCACTACTAATATCCCTACTATAGATAACATACACCACATGATTGAAAATGAAAATGAATATAAATTGTGCGTAACCTAGCTCAAATTTGTGAAAAAATCACTAGTGGTGCTCCACCTTCGAACAATGTCCAACGTCAAGGAGGAACTCAAATTCCTCCTCCCACAACCATTCCCTCTATTCCTACCTATACCAACCCTCAATTTACAACAATGATGCAACCTACTAGTAATGTCATTCCTACCTTGGGTATTTCCGCTAGCATCCCTAGTACCTTTTTGGAATAACACATCATATCTCCTACCACTTTACCTCCTGTAGTCATTCCATTCACTTCACCCTCGAACACATATACACCTCCACCATATTCACCTCCATCTCAAAACATAACCAATGACGCCATCATAAACCAAAATTTGCAAAATGTTTCATCCCTTCAAAAGTAAATTTCCACCATAAACCAAAATCAAAATGGTCAACCTACATACTATGTCAAAATCAATCCCTTATCCTTGGAGATATTGAGAACACTGATACCAAAAGGTCTAGAGATTCCTAGATTTGAGAAATATGGGGGGGAAGGAGATCCTTCTAACCATGTTTCTACTTATACTACCCTATGTAGTGATTTTGTCCTTGAGGATAAGCTCTTGGCTAAGCTTTTCCCTAGGTCTTTGAAAGATACTGCCTTAGAATAGTTCTCCTCATTATTGAACAACTAACTTCATTCATTCAATGAAGTTTTTGAGTCCTTTATAAAAAAATTACAAGTGTACACATGACTTCTAAAATGACCTTAGCTGATTTGATGAGATGTAAGCAAAAAGTTTATGAAAAAGTTATTGACTTCATTTCATGCTATCAATCACTTTATTCCCAAATTGATGTAAAGATTCCCGATCCATAGCTTCAACGGATTTTCATTGAGAAATTACAAACCAAGATACAAGATAATCTTACCATGATGAAGTTTTCTTCCTTCATACACTTGTGTATTACCCTCTGTGATTATCAAAACTCGGTTAGTAGTTGTGAAACAAAACCCAACTCTAGATATTATGAGAAGTTTGAATATGCAAACCAAAAAAAGTATCAACCTTATAATTAAAAAAATAAAGGTTTACTTCAACTTAACACCCATCAACCAACCCAACATATCGATACCCAAGTGGCTTCTATAAAGAAGACAACCCCTTTCACATTTGGGGATTCGGCTGGACAATTCACTCCCTTACCTGATACCTTCCATAACATAATGTCACAAATTTTAGAATAGAAAATGATAACCTTACCTCTCGTTAAAACTCCCAATCCTAATAAGCCTTTACCTACTAATTTTTGATCCAATTCCTATTTTCCATTATCATCGACAAAATGGGCACAACACAAAACATTACAAGTGTCTTAAACATCTTGTGCAAGACCTCATTGATTTTGATTGACCTTCAATTGGAGGTGTTAATGATCAAATAAATAAGTCCGTTTCCCCTCCTAACCAAAACTTGCAAATATTTACCAACCCTATGCCTAATCATAACATTTCATTTGTCAAAGATAGTGAAACCAAGAAGAATTATGTGATGAATGTGGATACAAATGATGACAACACATATACTATTGAACAAGGTCCTATGGATGTTGATGAACAAGATCCTATAGATGATATGGTTGGATTGATCAAAATTCTACGTCATAAGAGCCAAACCAAAAATCCTCTTGACATTGCTTTCTCATCTAAGGATATCATTAGAAATGCACCTGATGGTCCTCTTTACATAGTCGATCGAATTAATGACAAGACCACTAGTGGGATATTAATTGATCCTGTCTATGGAGAGAATGTGATCATGAAAGAAAAATTAATTGTGCATGAAATCTATCAAGAAACATATGAAAAGATGAAAGCATGGATAAAAACACATAATGGTTTTGCTTTCCCTACAATGGGATTGATAAAACTTCCTTTACAAATAGAACCAAAAAATTTATATGTCTCATTCTCCATCATCTTGATGTCAAATAAATTCCATGTGAAGCTTGGTTATCCATGGCTATGCTCCATGGAAGCTATCCCGTTGGTCATGCATAAATGCTTAAAGTTTCCCTTTAAAAATGAAATTTTCACTGTGCACCATAGTGTCTTTAATAATTTGTCTTCCTCAAGGAACTTTTCATTAAATATGTTTTAGCCTGAGCCTATGAAACCTATTAAACCTCAAGAATACTTCTTTTTCAAATCCTATCAGAAGTTCAAGGTGAAATGCCTAGAAATACTATCCCTTACAAACATGCCTCAACCTATGATTGAGTATCCTATCCTTGATGAAACTATTATTGAACCTAAAGACATTCCAAATAACCAAGACCAAAATAAGATTGATCATTTTCCTATCTCCTATAAAAGACCAAGAGATATTGAATACAATCCTATCACGCCTCCTAAGATAAAACAAGCTTACAAAGCTAAAGAGAAAGTGGTCAAACAACCTCCCATGGTTACTTCCATTCCTCCCCCTAGGGAAGAAAAGAAACTTATGGTTGATAAATCGTCTCCTACATAAATGAAACTTGAAAATTGAATTAAAAGAAACAAAAATTCTATAGAGTGTAGGTGTAGACGTCATGCTCTTGCTCAAAGGGTAACGACATAAAAAGAAAAAGAAAATAAAAACCCAAACTTGACTAAAGCAATACACAATGAGTCTCTCTCTTTCTTGCAGTAGAAAGAGCATATACCACAAACACAATAGGAGCTAAATCCCTCTTTGGGAATTATCCTTCATCCTCTCATTATGATTAATTTGGATGACCATGATGAGGTTGATAAAATTGATGAAGAAGTGCATAATGAATTCAATACATTGTTTTACTCTTCTATGAGCTTACATGATAATTCTCCTAAGAAGAGTGTTGAACTTGGTAATGACCCTAGCTCAACACTTGCTATTGTCCCTTTAGCTATTTTTCCACCTTTTGTATATGATGAACACAATTGGGATGTGGATGAACTGCTAATAAGTTGATACACATGTGCCGTACTAGTTTTTCTTATTTTCCATTGTTTTCCTTTTCATGTTATGTGTGTGATGAAATGTGCATGAAGTGATTCCCCAATTTTGTTCTATTTGATGTCTCTCTCTCTTTGTGAGATTCCTCCATTTGTATATAAATTCTTCTCTATGTCGTAAACATTTTTAATTTGTCTTTTGTTTTTCTTTTGGGGATGATGCAAGGCTTTGAGACATCTATGTCTCTTCCATATTGACCAAAAAGGTTTTCTTTTATATTTTTCATTTGTCTTGTGTTTTCCTTTTGGGGATGATGCAAGTCATCAAGAAATTCATGTCTCTTCCATTTTGACCTGAAAGGATTTTCTTTGTTTTCGCTCTCTTTGTGTCATTTTTTTTTATTCCATGAGTATTTAGGGAATGATGACTGTTTTGAGCTCTCTAATAACATTTTAGCAAAGACATACTGACCTTGAATCCATGGATCCCTCATGTATTTGGAGTTTCATTTTGGGGAAAACCCCTCCCCTTTTACATGACATAGATTTATTTGGAAACATATGACTTGGCATAGGGCTTTCCAAATAAGCTATAATGTCCTCTTTATTGTTAGCATTTATCATTTTCTACTTTAAAGTAATTTCTCATAGCATGGTATTTAGCAATTTCTTTAAAGTGGAGGCATACATTATCATTATTCTTTTGCAATTCATGTTTCATTGTGTAGTATTCTTACTTCATGTGACACATATTTCTCTTTGTGGTGACATTGTGTGTCATGTCCTTCAAGAGCGTGAAATATCTTAGCATATTATATTCCTCTTAGTGGCCTGATGTGACACATTGCATCCCCTAAGTTGTGAATCTTATATTCTTTGATTATTCCTCTCTTGGAGATATTAGGCATGATGTTCCCTAAGTTGATGCCTTACATGAACTAAGAAAAACTCCTTTGAACATACCTTACACTCTTTTGCACTTACCATTTACGTTATACGGCCACTTTGCATAAAAAAAATGTTTTCCTATGGAGTCATCTTGTTTGTTCATGAGTTTCAAATATATGAAGCTTTTCTTACCTCATGAAGCTCAACGTTCATTGTTGTGTGGTGCCTTATCAAATTTATTAGGAGGTATAGCTTTGGTATGGTTGTATGTATGGGAATTGAACTTAGGCATGAATTAACCATAGCCACTTGCTTGTTTGTGTGAGTGCATACTGACAATGCGCATATGCGTCTCATTGGGGGATCACCTATTGGATAGCATGAGGTTCCACTAGCCCTTGTGAGCATGCATTTTTGGAAAAAAACAACCTAGATAGGATCCACAACGTGTAGGACAAATGGTCGAAGCTTGATCCACCCCTTTTTGTTTTTGGTTTTGTTTTTATTTCTTCTCTTTGTCATTGGTAATGTATGCTTGTGCCTTGTTGCTGCTTCATATAATTTTTCATGTGTGTTCTTTTGTGCTTATGTTGGTTTTCCATGGGATCTTGATCTTGGGGGCTTGATCATCCCTCTTGATTGTTGTCATCCTATCTTACTAGCATTGGTACATTTGAACCCCTCTTGATGTGATATTTTCTACTTTAGTGTGAGTTTTAAGCAAGTTCCTCCTCTCACCACTAGTAGAATTTGACAAATAAATGACTAGGTGACTAAAATTTTTAGTCACAACAACTAAAAATGACTAAATTCTACCAATTTTTTGTAACTCAGCTATAAATGAGTAAATAAATGACTAATTTGGTCGTTGACTAATAAATTATTTTGTGAAAAATAAAAATTACTAAATATTTAGTCACCAAATACAAATTAGACAAAAATTTAAATTTTTTTTTGGCTAATTATTAACACAATGTATTGTATGTGTCAATGTATTGGCACTTATTCATGTTTATTTGCGTTCATTGTAAAAATATTCCTTGCTTCATTCATTATTTGCAGGTTATCCTGGCATTGAAAGATTCAAAGAGGACCTGAAGACTTCTGAAAAGGTGGGCAAGGGCAACAAATTTGAAGTTTTCTGCAACAAATTTGAAGTCGACGAGGCCTTTTGCAGTGAAGTCAAATTTGGGGACACCCTCTACATCGAATTCAAAGGTAATTGAAAACCCTCATTACATTAAACACAAAATCTATAGATTTTTGATTGGAAAATTATAGTAGTTACAATCTACTACTCTTAATAATGTTCTTTTACAAATTTTCCACTATTTTTCTTCATAATGTGTTCGAGCTAAATATAATAAAATTTGGGTGTTAGTGCCAAAATATAATTCCTCAAACATTTTTGATACATTTTCACTACAAGCATAAACTATCCTTGTGCAAAGTAAACATGTGCTAGATTTACCCACACATCAATCATCTGAACAAAGATGTTTCCTACAATAGCTTCTTGTACCTGTGTAAAAATTTTCTTTGCAATATCAAATTGACCCCTTTCAGCTAGCACAATGGCTGCCCCATTTGTAGTATAAACATTTCCTAGTTTCTGTGCTAACACTTTACAATACAGTTCTCTAGCCTTCTCAAGATGTTGTGCCTCCACCTTTGGATCCCTCCTCTCATTGTAAAAAGATACAAAATAATTCCAATTTCCAAGTGAAATGACAACATAATAATTCTTTGCATTTGATTCACTTTATGCAGCTTTAGTTTTTTTTTTCTTTAAGCCGGTCATCTATTTTCAGTTCCATTTAAAAAATCATAGATAAAGAATTTGATGAGTTTTTATCCACCTTAAGTGCATCCCCAATCAATTCTAGGATTATTTGGATCTCATTTTGAGCCCGAGACATGGCTGTAAGGCGTAGATATGCATCATCATAATCAAGAAACTTGAACAATATTAGCTTGTATAAAAGATTTTCTTTTCCAATATCATTTAGCTGTTTAGACAACCTAGCAAGATTAAATAGTGTTGTGAATGATGAATCCAATTAATGACTCAATTTTTATACGGTTTATTATCTATTTTCTATTGTTACCATAGACTTTGACACTTGGTTGTTGGCATTTTCCATGTTATTTTCTCAAAACTAGAGACATTGGGCATAATTTTATCCTTGTGATTTTTAATGACATTAACATCCTATGTGAATTATCTATGTTAATTTTACATGTGGATTAATGAATTTTAATTTAAGGTAGTTATAGATATGCAATTATTTTTGCATGCTAATGTTGTTATGCAGATGTAATTAGAGCCTACAAAGTTGAGGAAGTTTTTGCCAGCTGGTCAGTTGCCAAAGAAGTCAATGAGATGATCATTAAAAGGTCAATGGAGGGAAAACTCTCGATGGAGGGAAAATCCTAGTTCGAATTAAAGAATGTGACTTCTTTGTAAATGATAATAGTTGTTAGTTGAGTGAATAAATGACATGTTGTTATGCTAAATTTGCATTCAGGAAAGACTGGATTGATGAAATCTTGTGCATGCATAACCTCCTTTCCTCTTTCTATGCTTTCAATAAAGTGGTGTCCTCCTAATTTTTTGGAGTTGATTGCCTAGGTTGTTAAATAGTTAGTAGTTTTTCCTTATATAAATAATAATCAGATGCTCCTTCTTAGAAGGTTGATTGATCTGACGATGTACTCACATTTCTATTTTTTAAGTAATACATATATGTTGTTGTTCCATTGTAATCACACTTTCAATGAATAGAATGATATTATAAGTTTCCTACATTTGAGTTAGTTTCAAAGGAAACTCACCCAAGGGGGCCACTTGGTGAAAATTCCATCCTTTTAGCTTTGACATTATTTTTCTGTTCAGTAATAGTTACAATTTTGGCAACTGTCTGTTCCTGCAGCCACTAGAATTCCATTATGTGACTATTCCTACAGCCAAAACAGACAGAGTAGTTTCCTATCCATTTGCTAAGATTTCTATTTCTGTCATGCATTTCAATTCAATAAAGTTGCTAGTCTATGCTTAGTTCTTATGTTACTTCCTTTCAAGCAATTTACTTTTAGCATCATGAATTTCCTAGTGATAGAATGAATGTGGCTAACATAGAAACCTACTACACATATAGTGCTGACCCATTTCAAGTTCACATCCTTGGGTTGAAAATTAAATGAACCTTCATGATGAGAAAGATAGTTATTTAGTAAAAATGTCTAGTCTTTGAGTTACATCTTTAAGGGATTAGTTGTTGAATCATTAGAGGAGGCCAATTTTTTTGGCATTTTTGTTGGGGATGGTGTTAAACTAGGAATTAATTTGGAGTTATTCTCAATTTCTTTCCTATTTTTGGTATTTCAGAAGTTTTTTTTCAGCATACCCCTTCATTAGAATAAGTAATGACCCTCTATTATTTCACCAATTCTTTGTGTGAGTTAGCTGATACCGAGTAATATTGCATGCATGGTGGTAGGAGAAGAAATTCTCTAGGGAGATTCCTTCCTAATTACCCTAACCTTGATAACTAGCTAGTTGAGTTTCAAAATTTTCTAGAAGAAGAAGAAGTAAACCCTTTTGCTAATGCATTTACATATTTGGCTAGTTCTGAAACCTCTTCTGAAGAACAAGTTGCCAAAATATTATAGAGAACCCATTTGTTCTAATATTCCATCAAGCAAATATGGCTACCCCAACTCAGGCTAACCAACCAACCTTTAATTTCCGCATCCCTCCACAATATGATGTTGAAAACATCAAGAACATTCCCGCTTTAGCTCTTCCTAAATTCTATGAGCTTGTAATAGAGGACCCATACACTTTCCTGTTTAAGTTTGATATCCTCTGCAAAAGCTATGATTACACTACTGATGGTCATAGGCTTAAGTTTTTTCCTACTACTTTGAAATAAGTTGCATTAAGATGGTTTATGAGTTTAGGAAGGAATACTATGAATAGTTGGAATGAGATGAAGGAAAAGTTTCTTGAGAAGTATAAAGAATATTGTGGAGGTAGTGATATGAGAGGAGGTGATATCTTTAGGATGCAGAAAAGGAGGATGAAATTTTGGAGGACAATTTGTCAAGGTTCCAGTTTAGTTTGAAGAAGTCTCCACACCATGCACTCAATGAAGATTCTAAAAATTTTCTCTTCCTTAGAGGAATTAGTGAGGATTGTGCTAATTCTCTGGATTTGATAGGAGGACGTATCACTCAAATGCCTTGGGATACTATTAAGAAGATATGTCAGAATTACTCCAGAGCAACTATAAAGAAAGTGAGAGGTTACCAGCCTTCTTTGGGTAAATCTTATGTTAATGGAGTTTCAAGGATGGAAATCACTCACTTACTGTCAGACTTCAAGTAGGATATCATAAATAATATGGCAACTCATCTAGATACACTTCAAGAAAAGAAGAAGCATGAGGGGGTAGTGGCAATGTTGGCAAAATATTGTCCTCATTGTAGGTAAAGAAAGAAGGACTACAAATGTAAAACGGTGGCCAATATTGATAGCAAGCACATTCCACTTGAATTCATGCCAATTGAGGGAGATAAAGATCAAGTTTTATATGTTTCACAAAGAAGGCCATGGGCTCCTAGACAAGGTATGATACCAGACCCATTATCTTTTAATGGACCTTACATGAATTCTTGTACATCTGGTATTCAATGGAAGCCCTAATATCCATCAAACTTTGAAGGCTATCCACCTCAACCCTGGATAAACCCTCAAAATACCTAGAATAATTATGAAAATACTCCACCCTAGTGGCAAAAAAACTAGGGGAATTGGTAGCAACCTCTGAGAAACTGGCAATAGACATCCCAATGGAGAGGAGGGCAGTAATGGCCAAACCAGTCAACTGTTTACATGCAACCACCTTAAAAACCGCAAAAACCTACAATAATGCCTCCTCCTAACTAAAATACTAGCACACCTAGACCTACTCAGTTACTAGCTCAACCCACACCCAACCCAAATAACAAACCACAACAACAACATGTCTATTCTATAGATCCAAACCAATATCCTACCTATGATTGAGCTTGAGTAATAGCCAGCTATGTTTAGGAACCAATTTTCCATCACCTTCCACTCCTATTATCACATAGCTTCTTGTGGAAGAGGAGATGCGTCAAAATTTACCTCATGCACTAGCTCAGTCAAGTGTGCCTACCAATCCTGAACCAATTCAACAGTCTGATCCTGAACCACCATTTCCTCAAAGCTTAGAAGTTGTTAAGTAAAAGGAGGAAGCAACCTTTGTTATTTTGGGTCAACTAAAACACATATGCATCAAGATACCTATTATGCCTTGCATAACCACCCCATCTTTTGTCTTGGTCAAAATGGGTCCCCCTTTGTGTTTTTGTACTTAGTTGTTTTTGAAACAAAGTTTGGAGTCTAGTTTTGCCAATACTTTGTTTTTCTTTGGTTTCTCTATCGGAATTGGAACCGGAGCTGAATCGGGTTATGAAAGTTCTTTTGAGGCTTGTTTTTGGTTCTATCCTGACAGTCTTTTCTTTGCCTTTGTTTTTGGTCTTTAGCGGAAGTGGAGCCGGAGTGGGAATTGGGATGGTTGTTATTAAAATTTGCAAAATCAAATTCTATTTCGATCCCGACTCCGCTACTTTTTTATGTTTGTTTTGTCTCAATTTTTGTGTTTTGTTTTATTAGGTTGGTATTTTACTTAACTTTTTGTGTTTGTTTTTGTTTTGTTTTTAGTTGTCAGACACAGAGCCGAAATGGGAATAAGGTTTGGAAATTTTTATGAGTTTAAGGTTTTGTTTCCATTTTAGTTGACTTTTTGACTAGGTTTGCACTGCAGCCCAGTGTTTGTTCTCTTACAGTTTCAACTCGGTCTTTACTGCATTTTAATGCATTAATGGTGGTTGTCAGTGTAGGTAGAAATTCACATATTTTTCTTTATTAAGGGTTAAAGCCGATCATTATTGTTATTATTACAAGTCTGAGAGTGCGAAGAGCAATAACAGAGTTTCTTTGAGTAACTTGATCGAGACAGAGAAGGGATATTATGTGCGAATTGATTCAAAAAGTTGGCTTGGCTTTGTTTGCGTTTGAGGTAGGTCTTTTATCTTTGTTGTTCGTTGTTTATTTGCAGTTGTGTTCCTTGTGTTTTTGCTTTGTATCTGCTCGCGTGTTCAATCATTGTGTTTTAAAGCAATTTTATGATCATCGATGTGATTGAATGAGCAGGTTTTTGTTTTGGCTTGTTTGTTTTGCTTTAAATCTTTATTTTCTTGTTTTATTGTGTCACTGCTTTCTATTTTTAGGGCACTGTCGCTTTCACGTCTTAATCGTGATTGTGTCATGTCATTTTTCGATTTGCAGTAGATTAGATTAGATTAAAGGTTTTTAATGGCGTGAGTTAGATTAAGAATTTATAGTGAGGTAGATTATAGAATTTACAGTGGGGTAGATTAGATTTATTGTTTAAATTAGGGTTTCGCCGTTTGGTAGAATGGCAGGGTTTTAAACCCGTGCCCTAGTTTTATTAGGTTTGTTAGATTAGGGTTTCGTTGGTCTCTACAACTACTTTAAATAAGATTTAAATAAATGGCCCTAAAATGCAATTGTTCCCCATGGTCATATGAGGGTAGAGTTTTTAAAACTCCTTTGCCATTATTATAGCGACCTAAGTTTAATCATGAAGTTATGTTGAAAATGAATAAATTTGATGATGTCATGATTAGCATAGTTGGAGGCGGGATCAGAACTGATCTTGAACTTAAGTGTTTTGTTTTACAAAGGTTATCGATTCCATTTTTATTCCATTTTTGATTTTGAGTTCTAAAAGGTTTCCTTGAAGTATAGGATAAATTGGTGGAGGTGGGATCAGAACTGATCTTGAACTTAAGAATTTTGTTTGCGAAGGTTATCAGTTCCGTTTTCATCTCGTGTCCGGCTCCGCATATAGTGGGAAAGTCTTTTGTCAAAGTAATGATAACCAAATTGGAGGTGGAGGCGGAATGGAAATAGAATATGAAAAGTAAGATTCAAAGAAAAGAAAATCCGATTTTTGTTCCGGTCCCGGTTCCGATAACCTCCCCGACTCCGACTCTGACCCGTTTGTTATTTGGTGAAGTTCCTATATCGGTTTTTGCTCCGAGTCCACCAGTTATGTAAAAGAGATTCTTTTGTGATTCTGTCTGGTTCCGACTCTAATGTATGTGCAACAGGTATGTTTTTAAAGCATGTTTTATGATGATTTATTTAAAGGTCTAATTAGAGGTTTGCTTGCAGGAGATTTGAGAGATGTCAAGAGAGGCTGCTCAAAGGAATCAACTGGCTGGAACATCAGAAACAACACCGAAAATCAAGAAGGTGAAACCAAAACAACTGCCTTATACATTGAGGTATGATCATAGGAATCTGATGGTGAAAGTAAGCAAAGTGGAATCAGACTGGTCAGATATCACAAATACTAATCTGGGCCAGTATAGCTTTGAAGAATTACATGAAGAGACCTTTGCAGAACCGGCAAACTTGACAGGGAGAACTCAAAGGATTGTTGACTCCGGTCTTGCACATATCACTATGTTTCCTTTATCAGTTCAGTGTCCGGAGTTGATATTGATAGTGGCTAGTACTCATAATCCAGCTACAAGATTATGCATGGATTCAAAAAATAGTGTGATTATAGATCTTACTCCGCAAATGTTCCAAAGCATATTTAATGTTCCTGATCCCAAAAATTTGGTGTAGCTAATTGAGGCAAAGGCATTGGAGAAATATAGCAAACATAAAGATTCCAATAAGTCTCACTTGAATAAAAGATGGTTAAGCACGAAGAAGAAGTCTTTTACAAGCTAGCAGACCAGCCAAAGAGGGCCGATTTCAAGAAGGAGATATCTGATTTGATATTGATGCTGTCTAGAGTGTTTGGGAAGAGGGATGCCTTCCACTTCAAGGAATGGATGTTTCATTTTATTCAAGTAATCTTTAGGGGTGATTACCAGTTTGATTGGTCAATGATTGTTTTTGATGCTATACATGATCAGCTCACAAGGTCAGACATACCAAATCTTTTTTCATGACTTGATATGTGGTCTATGCTGGAGCAAGATTGGGGATTTTCCCAGGATTAAACAGAGTAGGTAGAATGGGAGTCTTGGATGGACAAATGAAGGTATGGGAACACTACGATCAATTATCTTTTCAGGTTGCTGAGACTCACTTTAGGAGAGTCAATGATGCCTTTTTATATGTGGTCATCAATCAGTTGAGTGGAGATGCAGGATACAGGTTAAGTCAAGAAGCTATGGCATTCATTGCTGAATGGGGAAGTTGGTACATCCAATACCCCAAATTTACATACTTCAGATTGTTTGGTTTTGAGGGTCATCCCCATTTACTTCCAAGATGCTGCAGTAACAGAATAGTGCTTATGGAATTTATATATCAAGCCATTGGAGTTAATGCTAGATTTTGGATGAAGCACAAGATAGGATGCCATAAATTTCCCATTAAGTTGGGGGAATATGGTTGTCAACACTTGAAGGGAGCAAAGGTGGTTTGTAATGATTTGATACAATTGAAATTGGGATTGTATACGACTCGTAAGTATTTTGATCCAAAGAAGAAGATGTATGCTTTATTACCTTCAGTGTTTACTAGACATTTTAATTTCTTAGAGGATTTTTGGTGTGATTGGCAGGATGAGTATGACTTAAGGAAGAAGAATTATGAGAGATTATCAGTCTCACTCATGTCAGAACTTGGTATTAAATAAAATATTCCTGACACTTTGGTGGATGATGGAATTGTATTATATCCCTCATATGAAGCTTTGAATATTGGCACTAAAAGCTTAGATCCAATAGACTGGAATGAGGAAGAAACAATTGATATTAAGAAAATTGGAAGAACAGTCTTGGATAGAAGTGTGCAATGGTTAATGTTGAGAACTCAAGCTCCTCAGGGACCAATGCTCAAGAAAGGTAAATGGTACAAGAGGATTAAAAGGAAGACACCTCCCAAAGAGCCATTGGAATTATTTCCTCTTGATGTTGAGGAAATAGAACTTGAGGTGGTCGATGAAGAAGAAGAGACACTAGAGGGAGATGTTCCAATTGAATCTGCTATTTCTACGTTCGCATTGGGTGAGTCATCTGCACAAGCCCAACTCACAAGAAAGAAAAGTAAAGAAGTTCAAGGAGTACTTTATGCTATGGCTGAAGCTACTAAGGGGAAAGAAGTAGGTGAAGAAGTTATGGAAGTTGAGACAGACTCAAAGGAAACTCTTTCAGAGAAGAACCTACAAGAAAACATGCCTTTGGAGGGCACTATTGAGCAGATTTTGAAAAAGAAAGGGGAATTGAAATAGTTTGAAGATGCTACAAGAGAGTTTGATGCAAGGACTCATGCAGGAGAAAGATGATGGAGGAGACTTAGTGATAGATCAGCTTGTAGAAGTCGAAGAAGAAATAAAAGCTGCAGGGAGAGAGTTGATCAAGGTAAAAGGTATGAAAGAGTTTGCTGCAGTTGAGTTGGATCACATCAAATTTGAAGATGACTGAATTGATGGGCCAGATATGGATATGCTACAACAAGTCTTCACCAGTTATGATGAGTTCATAGCGGATCCAACTTCACATGCATAAAATCTTGCATGCATGATGTTCTTCTTCCTTGCATATCGCATGAATGATGATCTTCTTCCTTGCATGTTGCATGCATGCAACACTGACAATCTTAAGGGCGCATGACTTCTTTTCTTCTATTTTCTATCTTCTATTGTTAGATCAAACTGACTGCCTAATGTAAGAACTCAAGATCAAAGTTGATCGGAGTTTCCAAGAAAGTTGATTATTCCTAAAAAGGTGGAAAGCCTAAGATAGAAGTGAAGTTCAAACTTCTTTTGTATATCTATAAATACCAGATGGGTATCACATTGTAAGGGTCATCTAATTGAGAATTGGATTGGCTTACCTAGTGCTAGGAGATAGAATTTTAGAGAGTTTTGCAGAGATACATTGTACTTAGATCTTTTGAGAGTTAATCGAATTGCAGGTTTACGAAATATGGAGTTTACATTGAATTGTGTTGTTTGTTAAGGTTAATGAGTTATAATCCACCTGAATGCCAGTGATTGTGCTGAAGCATGATAGTTTCTTATGTGATGAAAGTCATTAGAAGAAACCAGGTTTAAAGATTATCTTGTTAAATTGTCATTGAATTAAAGTTATTGAAGTCTGTTGATCTATAGTTTTGATGATGAATGAATGTGTGTTGTTTTGAAATCTTGGAAATACTTGTGAAATGCGAATAATGGAATTGAATTAAGCACCTAAGATGTATACAATGGTACAATTATACTGTGGGTTGTGTCATGCTATGGTTTTTGTGATTGATTGAGAAAACATTCATTGTTAGAAGTATATGTCTGGATATTAGATAAATTTAATTTATACTTGCTGATTTACCCCTTTGATCTATCTTTTTCTTCTATTTAAAACCCATTGATTTACAGGAACTATTTTGATAAAGAGAGTCATAGCTTGAATCCTTTGTTACCAACACAGGCCCCTTGAATATTACAGTTGCATGAACCAATTGAGTGACATCAGATAGTTGAGAACCAACTACCAGGACCTTGGGAGTTAGGCCACTACATATAGTCTTTCTTTTTCAGGAGAAATAGAGTAGAAATATTCTGTTTTAATGTTGTTTGTGTCATTTTAACCATCAATAGAAGTTGGTGCTAGAAGGAGGGCTTGAAAGGACAAGCTAGCTCATGGAAGATCTTTTTCGCTAGAGGGATACGAGAGGGTTCTTAGATCCTCTACTAATCGTGAACTATTCAAAGAACTTCAAACCCTGGTTAGATCAAGACCCCATGCTCGTAGGGTAGAAATACCTACATTACCACCACCGCTTACTCCACCAGGATTTCCACCAATTCCATCCACACTACCACCAAGAAGGCCTTTGTCACCACCAATTCAGCCTTTGTCACCACCACCTACCCAACCAATCCCACCAATGGCTTATTTTGTGGGTAATCCCTCCCCATTAGGGACTATTCCAGGCAGATTCCATGATTTACCAAAGAACCCAGAGAAGTTCTATTTGAAATACATGCATGGAGAATCAAGAAGTGCAAAGGAACATATACAAGCAATCAAAGATGCCTGCACACGAGCTCAAGTTGCTCATCAAGATGTCTTATGTAGACTATTTCCTTACTGTTTAGGAGATATGGCATATAATTGGTATCTAAATCTGCCCCAAGGATCCATTCTGGGTTGGATAGATTTAGAGAATGCTTTTATTAATTAGTTCAAGGTTTATGTGGACCCTACGATACTATATCACCAATTTTCCACTATTAGAAAGGAGCATCATGAACCATTTCCCTTATTCAACACTAGGTTTCATAGAATGTATCATAGGCTACAAGAGCCTTACCTAGTGCCGGAAGCCATGGCCATACAGGAATATCTGAGAGCTATTGATGCTTTGATTGGTCTATTCTTATAAAGAACTTATCAACCTGATGAGATTGATTCACTCTCTAAGATTTATCATTTGGCTATCAAATTGCAACAGCAGACAAATCTGCAACCTGGAGGGTTGGGAGTACCTTTTTCTCTAATGAATTATCAGATGCCTAATCCATCATTATACAACACTATCCCAGGGATGTCTTATTCCCATTATGGACCTGTATCTGAGTTGCAAGCTCCACCAACTATGCCTTTCTTTGGCAATAGCATGCACGATACCACACATCAACCTCAAAATCAATCGCAACAAGGGGGAGGACCAACCCATGTTCATTCCCCAACCATAGTTCAAAATGTGTAGAATGATCAAATTGTTCAACTTACAAGTGAAGTAGAGACTCTCTCTTAGATGTCAAATGATATGGCATAGCTCAGACAAAACCCTCCCAATAATCAAAACCATAATTACAACAATCAGGGAGGTTACAACTATCAAGGAGGTTACTCTAATCAGAACACCAATAGGAACTTCCAGAATCAAAATTTCTCAAAATCAAAATAGAGGATACAAATAGAGATTCAATAACAACAACAACAATAGGGAGTGGAACACTGGACCTAACAATGGAGGAGTTCCCCATAATTATCAAGTAGGTGAAGAGAGATCAAATACTACTAATGTTACTGATTTAAATTTTATGACAAATTGGTGTAGGTTGCATGATACAGCAGCCCATTTTGAGGTCAATTGCCCAGAAATGGAGAAGATGGTGAAAATTGCACAGGCTGATGCCCATCCTCAAGCAGGAAATTCTAATCAAGCCAATGGGCCGGCCAACACTGCCATGACTTATGAAACCATTGAAGAAAAGTATCAATTCCATATGCAAGGGGATAATGAGTGGGAAGAAGATGTCTAAGATGCTCAAGCCTTCCAATCTAAGGGTGGTCACTTTCTGAGGAATCAGATTAAAGGGCCATTCACTACATTTGCACCCCCTAACAACATGGTTCCACCAAATCAGAATGCAGATGACAATCCACCCCCACCAAAGGGACCTTCTGATACTCAGAATAGAGGTAATCAACCTTCTTTTCCTAAATATCAATTTAGGAATGATTCAGAGTTTGATTTTGTTGCGGAATTGCAAAGGCAGAAGACATCACTGTCTTTCTTTGATATTATGAAGTGGTGCCCAACTCAAAGGGAGGTGGTATTAAAAGCTTTGGAAGAAACAGATCGCTTGAAAGGGAAAGGTAAAGTGACTCCTGCAAATGAGACAAATGCTGCTATGTATAAAGGTAAGACCAGTACTCCACCTTTCTTGTTAAGTTTGAGGATCTTTGGAAATAATCTACACGATTGCCTATTAGATTCTGGAGCATCAGGGAATGTCATGCCTTTTTCGATTTGTAAAAAGTTAGGATTGAGTCCTATTCCAACCAATAAAAAGGTGATTCAATTGGATAAAACCGAAGTTAATGTTGTAGGTGAATTGAAGAACATGCATGTGCAGGTTGGATCAGACCCAAGGATCCAGACCTATATAGATATTCAAGTTGCTAACATCCTAGAAACATATGGGATGCTTTTAAGTAGAGAGCTAATGAAAATTATAGGTGGATATCTGTCCTTGGACTTCTCGCACATGTGGTTACCATGGAAAGGGGTTGCCACTCAGATAAGAATTGAAAGTGAACCTAGGCTCAAACACATGATTATAGAGTATGATACTCCAAATGAAGTAGCATTTTTTGAGACTGAGATGGGTATTTACAAGCAAGAGGAAGTCCTTACTTTCTCTATAGTTAGTTTTGAGGATACACTATCCTTAGACCACACTGATCTGATGATTTAGATCAACCAACAAGTTTTAATAAGGAAATTGCAACAAGATAGGTTGGTTTTAGGAACATAAACTGATTTGAGTAATTTATTGCTTCCTAATTGGTGTAGAATACACTATCATAACCATTCAGAGTTAACATGTCAGTCATGCATAGATATTCTAAGGCATGTAGATGTACCCAAGCAAGAATCTCAAGAGGTAACTGAGACTCCCATCAATGAGTTCTCTTTCCAAGCTAAGGATGCAACTATTCTTACACGAGTTAGTCTTTCTCTAGAAGGGGTTTCTTTACTAGTAGAACAGACTCAGGTCTTAGGGTTTTTAGATCAAAAAGAGGAAGTGGAAGTATCTTAGTTTCATTTTAATACCCCTATTCCAGATGCTTCGCCAATGCCAAGAGAGTTAATAAAAGATGAGTTAGATCCTGACTCAGCCCAAGAAATCGCTCAGGAGGTAGTTGTTGAACAAATTAGGGAACTAAGAAAATTGTTAACTGAGCTTCTTCTTAACACAAATTTTGATAAACAACAAAAGTCCGAGCCGCCACATGTCACAAGTGACAAAATCCCTATAGTTTCTAAAAAGAAAGAGCTCCCAACAAAAGACTAGTTATGGACTCTTAAATTTGATGGTTCTAAATCTAAAGCAGGAAGTGGAGTAGGAATTGAACTAACTAACCTGAAAGGGAAAACTTATTTTGCTTCTTATAGATTACAGTTTGGTTGCACTAACAATGTGGCTGAATATGAGGCACTTGCAAGAGGGCTTATGTTTACTCATAAGAAGAAGGTAACTGCTCTTACAGTGATGGGAGACTCTGAGGTAATTGTAAAACATGTACGTAGCCAATACACTTACCATAATAAAATATTGGCTGTTTATAGGGATAGGGTCTGGAATTTAATAGAAGATTTTGATGCCTTTGGGATTACTCTTATTCCAAGGGAAGCAAATCAAATAGCAGATGCTCTTGCCGTTGCAGCAAGTACATTAGAGCCGATGTAGGATTCAAATCTGAAAAGGTTTTCTGTGGAATTGATTTCAGTTCCTACAATTCTTGATAATGTTAGACACTTCTAGGTGTTTAATGATGATCAACATATTTTGGCCTTTTTGGAGAGTTCTGATGTATTTCAAGAACAAATAATTGATGATGTTGATAGGGATCAAGGAGACTGGAATCCAGTAGGTGACAATACAGAAAGAGACAATCTAGAAGGGATAATGGATTTAAAGAGCAATAACATCACAAAAGGGATGATAGCATTGGAAAGGATATTTGATTCAGATCCACGAGCTTATCAGAGAATGCCTACAAAGAGTGAGGGAGGCAAGTATGAATCTGTTAATTTGACTCACTCAGGGGTAGAAAGGAAAGTTCTTATAGGAAAGACTTGTCCTCAGGAAATAAACGATGAGATAATCAAAGTTTTGAAGCAAAATATTGAAGCAATTCCTTGGAGCTACGATAATTTGAAAACTTTTGATACATCTGTCATCACACATACAATTCCTCTTAAGCCAAAATCCAAGCCATTTCGCCAAAAGCAATGCCCAGTCAATGCATTAATCGAGCCTCTGATCCAGAGAGAAGTACAAAATCTTTTTGCTGCAAGAATAATTTTTCTAGTTAGACACTCTACCTGGGTGGCTAGTCTAGTTCCTGTGAGGAAGAAGAATGGGGAAATCAGGTTATGTGTGGATTTTAGAAATTTAAACAAAGCCTCTGAGAAGGACAATTATCCATTACCTTCTCTTGATGAAGTATTACAAAAGGTTAATGGATCTCAAATGATGTCTTTCTTGGATAGATATTCAGGATATAATCAAGTATTGGTAAGTCATGAGGATAGGATGAAGACTGCTTTCACTACAAAGTGGACACATTTACCTACAGGAGGATGCCATTCAGTCTAATTAATGTTGGTGCTACTTTTCAAAGAGAAATGGATGTAGCATTTAAAGACCTGATAGGAAAGTGTATAATCATGTATGTTGATGATCTGACCATGTTCTTTAAGAGTAGAGAAGATCGTGCTGCTGATTTAGAGAAAGGATTGAAAAAATGTATCAGTTATGGTGTTTCTCTCAATCCAAAGAAATGTGTATTTGGAGTTTCTGAAGGGAAGCTTTTGGGTCACATTATATTAGAGGAGGGAATTTCCATAGATCTTGATCGAGTAGAAGCCATTTTGAAGTTGACAAGGCCAGGAAGTAAAAAGGAGATGAGATCTTTCTTTGGAAGGGTTAATTTTGTTAGGAAGTTTATAATAGGGTTTGCAGAAATTGTTAAACCACTTAATGAAATGATGAAGAAGGATGAAGAGATTGAATGGAGTGAAGAGGCTAAATCTGCTTTCATGCAGATTAAACAAGCTATATCTGAGGCACCTATTTTAACAAGCCCGGATTATCTAAAACCATTTTACATTTATTCTTTTGCTTCTGAACATTCATGTGCAGAAGTCTTGACATAGAGAAGAGAAGAGAATGAGGAGAGGCCTATTGCTTTTATGAGCTCTCCCTTTAAGAATGCAGAGGTAAGATATTCATCAATAGAAAAATAGGCTTTTGCATTGATGCAAGCAGTGAAAAAGTTTAGACACTACATAATCTGAAGTCAAGTGATGGCTATAGTCCCAGATCCAGTTGTAAAGTCCCTCCTGATGCAAAGTGAACTAGGAGAAAGAAGAGGGAAATGGATGGCCATTTTACAAGAATTTGACTTGGAAATTCACCCAATGAAGCTTGTAAGAGGTCAAGGTTTGTCAAAGGCAAAGGCCGAAGTGGACAAAAGTATGACTTGCCAACAATACACTGTTCAGTCATTTACAAAAAATCCCTGGTATACAGACTTAGTCTTTTTCCTCCTCAATAATAAGTGTCTAGAAGGGATGAATGCAACTCAAAGAAGAGCACTAAGGATGAAAAGCGCCTATTATATGCTTAAAGGAAGATCAATCTACATGAAGAATTTCCAAGGAATCTACTTGCGTTTTCTGGATCAGCAAGAAGCTAAAAATGCCATAAGTGAATTTCATGGTAGGCATGGAATAGGACATGGATCTACTGATGCGTTGGCTCATCAGATTTTAAGGTCAGGTTACTATTGGCCTTATGTGTTTAGGGCTGTGCATCAACATTGTAGGACTTGTCATGTATGTCAAAATTCTGCATCAAGAGAAAGAAATCCTGTGATGCCCCTACAACCGGTTTATGAGGTAAGGCCATTTGCCCAATGGGCACTTGATTTTGTAGGAGTGATTAATCCAAATTCTTCTGCAAGTCACAAATTCATCTTGACTGCGATGGATTATTGCACACGTTGGATAGAGGCCCTGCCTTGCAAGAATAGCACCATGGAGGTGGTCATTAAATTTCTGACAGAGAACATCACAACCAGGTTTGGAGTTCCATTTGCTTTGGTATGTGATAACGACGCTGCTTTTTCTTCCGCTGAATTTATTTCATAGGCCTATGAGCATAAGAGTGTGTTAAAATATTCTTCCAATTATTACCCTCAGGGGAATGGAGTGGCTGAGTCCACAAATAAGAATTTTTTGGAAGTAATAAAAAAGTTGTTAGAAAGTAACCCTAGGGACTGGCATACCCAGCTAAGATTTGCCTTATGGGCAGATCGAACCAGAATTAAAGCAGCCCTAGGGAATTCACCCTTTAGGTTAGTTTATGGCCAGGATCCAATCTTCCCCATACATTTACAAATACCTGTTCTAAAATTTATGCAGGAGTTTTATAATAGGGATGATAGGATTGAGGTTAGACTGCTTAACTTATTAAACATGGAAGAACAAAGAGATGATGCTTTGCAGCAATTCTCTAAACATCAGGCTGTTGTCAAGCACTGGTTTGACAAAAGAGCCAAAGTGAAAGCTTTTAGAATATCAGACCTTGTGCTATTATGGGATAAGGCTAGAGAAAGGAAGGGAGACCATCAAAAATTTGATAGAATTTGGTTAGGTCCCTACCAAATAGATTAAATCTTAGGGGAGAATGCCTTTTGTTTGAGTACATTAACAGGAGAGCTTGTTCCATTACCAGTTAATGGTCAGTTTCTCAAGCACTATTTTGGTGCATAGAAAGTCTGGTGTTTTGAAAAGGAATGTACTATATTGTATCATATGTAATTAAGTTTTGTTTTTGGTTTTTAGGTTTTAGTTTTAGTTTTGCTTGTTTTGTTTTTGTTTTGTTTTCTTTCTTTGTTTTGTTTGTTTGTTTTGTTTTGTCTTGTTTCGTTGGGGATTCTTTTTTTGCTCATCTCAAGTTAGGGGGTTGTTATTCAAAGTATACTATTGGTACTAGGAGAGAAATTGGTTTAGGTATTCTCATTATAATCATTGAAAAGGATTTCATTCTAAAAATTATGTTTTATGATCATTCTAGTTTGGGTCGGAAAAGTTATTAAGGATAGAAGATGTAAATGTGAATATCTTATGAATTGTGATCAAAGATCTATCACCAAATTAGAAAGCATCTGCATGAGTAATTACCTATTTGTTTTAGAATGACTCTATCTATGTTTCAAGTGAAAAATCAGATTCCAAAACTATCATGAAATCCATTGTAGTACTCAACCCACATTTTAGATTCATTGAATCTGAGTATTGAGAGATGCATAAAAGAATTTCCATCCATAAAAAGAAAAGAAGAAAGATAAAGAAAGAAAGAAAAAACAAGCTCAATATCAAGTGGGTAACCAAGTATCTCTATCGGGGCTATGGACGCCTGTCTGGCAGTAGAGCAATGATTTGAGAGGACTAGAGGTATCTCCGTCGGGGCTATGGATGCCTGTCTAGCAATGGAGCAATGCCCAAGATTTTACTGCATGATAGTTAAAGGACTCAACTTATGTAGCTTGAAACTTAGGTATAGTTGTTTACAAGCAGAGAAAGTATCTACAATGAATGATGCACAATATAGGCACACACTCAGATTGAAAAATAACTCATGAGCACATAACATCTGAGATTCAAACTCAAGATTATCCTACAAATATCTAATGTCATTCAAGGTAAGGTGTTTATAAGCCAAGCAGTTTTTGGGTGACTAGAATTTTCTTTGGGTATTTTGAAAATAGGTAAACCATTTTCCCAGCTGAGTCGCCATTTGTTATGCCTTGCATAAGCACCCCATCTTTTTTCTTGGTCAAAATGGGCCCCCCTTTGTGTTTTTGTACTTAGTTGTTTTTGAAACAAAGTTTGGAGTCTAGTTTTGCCAATACTTTGTTTTTCTTTGGTTTCTCTATCGGAATCGGAACTAAAGATGAATCGGGTTCTAAAAGTTCTTTTGAGGCTTGTTTTCGGTTCTATCCTGATAGTCTTTTCTTTGCCTTTGTTTTTGGACTTTAGCGGAAGCGGAGCTGGAGTGGGAATTGGGATGGTTGTTATTAAAATTTGTAAAATCAAATTCTATTCCGATCCCAACTCCGCTACTTTTTTATGTTTGTTTTGTCTCGGTTTTTGTGTTTTGTTTTATTAGGTTGGTCTTTTACTTAAATTTTTGTGTTTGTTTTTGTTTTGTTTTTAGTTGTCGGACGCGGAGCTGAGATGGGAATAAGGTTCGGAAATTTTTATGAGTTTAAGGTTCTGTTTCCATTTTAGTTCCACCCCCGCCAATTTTTGTTGTTGACTTTTTGACTGAGGTTGCACTGCAGACCAGTGTTTGTTCTCTTACAGTTTTGACTCCGCCTTTACTGCGTTTTAATGCATTAATGGTGGTTGCCGGTGTAGGTAGAAATTCACATATTTTTCTTTATTAAGGGTTAAATTCGATCATTATTGTTATTATTACAAGTTTGAGAGCGTGAAGAGCAATAGCAGAGTTCATTTGAGTAAATTGATCGAGATAGAGAAGGGATATTGTGTGCGAATTGATTCAAAAAGTTGGCTTGGCTTTGTTTGCGTTTGAGGTAGGTCTTTTATCTTTGTTGTTCATTGTTTATTTGTAGTTGTGCTCCTTGTGTTTTTGCTTTGTATCTACTCGCATTTTGAATCATTGTGTTTTAAACCAATTTTATGATCATCGATGTGATTGAATGAGCAGGTTTTTGTTTTGGCTTGTTTGTTTTGCTGTAAATCTTTGTTTTCTTGTTTTATTGTGTCGTTGCTTTCTATTTTTAGGGCACCGTCGCTTTCACATCTTAATCATGATTGCATCGTGTCATTTTTTGATTTGCACTAGATTAGATTAGATTAAAGGTTTTTAATGGCGTGAGTTAGATTAAGAATTTACAGTGAGGTAGATTACATAATTTACAGTGGGATAGATTAGATTTATTGTATAAATTAGGGTTTCACTATTTGGTAGAATGGCAGGGTTTTAAACCCGTGCCCTAGTTTTATCAGGTTTGTTAGATTAGGGTTTCGTTGGTCTCTGCAATTACTTTAAATAAGATTTAAATAAATGGCCCTAAAATGCAATTGTTCCCCATGGTCATATGAGGGTAGAGTTTTAAAAACTCCTTTGCCATTATTATAGCGACCTAGGTTTAATCATGAAGTTATGTTGAAAATGAATAAATTTGATGATGTCATGATTAGCATAGGCGGAGGCGGGATCAGAACTGATCTTGAACTTAAGAGTTTTGTTTTATAAAGGTTATCGATTCCATTTTTATTCCATTTCCAATTCCAATTTCTAAAAGGTTTCCTTGAAGTATAGGATAAATTGGGGGAGGCGGGATTGAAACTGATCTTGAACTTGAGAATTTTGTTTGTGAAGGTTATCAGTTCCATTTTCTTCTCGTGTTCGGCTCCGCATATAGTGGGAAAGTCTTTTGTCAAAGTAATGATAACCAAATTGGAGGTAGAGGCGGAATGGAAATAGAATATGAAAAGTAAAATTCAAAGAAAAGCAAATCCAATATTTGGTTCGATCCCGGTTCTGATAACCTCCCCGACTCCGACTCTGAGCCCGTTTGTTATTTGGTGAAGTTCCTATATCGGTTTTTGCTTTGAGTCCGCCAGTTTTGTAAAAGAGATTCTTTTGTACTTCTGTCTAGTTCTGACTCCGATGTATGTGTAACAGGTATGTTTTTAAAGCATGTTTTATGATGATTTATTTAAAGGTCTAATTAGATGTTTTCTTGCAGGAGATTTGAGAGATGTCAGGAATGTCAGGAGAGGCTGCACGAAGGAATCAACTGGCTGGAACATCAAAAATAGCACCGAAAATCAAGAAGGTGAAATTAGAACAACTGCCTTATACATTGAGGTATGATCATAGTAATCTGGTGGTGAAAGTAAGCAAAGTGGAATCAGACTGGTCAGATATCACAGATACTAATCTGGGCCAGTATAGCTTTGAAGAATTACTTGAAGAGACCTTTGCAAAACCAACAAACTTGACAGGGAGAACTCAAAGGATTGTTGACTCTGGTCTTGCACATATCACTATGTTTCCTTTATCAGTTCAGTGTCTGGAGTTGATATTGATAGTGGCTAGTACTTATAATCCAGCTACAAGATTATGCATGGATTCACAAAATAATGTGATTATAGATCTTACTCCGCAAATGTTCCAAAGCATATTTAATGTTCTTGATCCCAAGAATTTGGTGCAGCTAACTGAGGTAGAGGCATTGGAGAAATACATCAAGCATAAAGATTCCAATAAGTCTCACTTGAATAAAAGATGGTTAAGCATGGAGAAGAAGTCTTTAAGCACGCTGGCAGACCAGCCAAAGAGGGCTGATTTCAAGAAGGAGATATCTGATTTGATATTGATGTTGTCTAGAATGTTTGGGAAGAGGGATGCCTTCCACTTCAAGGAATGGATGTTTCATTTTATTCAAGTAATCTTTCAGGGTGATTACCAGTTTGATTGGTCAATGATTGTTTCTGATGCCATACATGATCAGCTCACAAGGGTCAGACAGACCAAATCTTTCTTCATGACTTCCTATGTGGTCTATGCTGTAGCAAGATTGGGGATTTTCCCAGGATTAAACAGAGTAGGTATAATGGGAGTTTTGGATGGACAAATGAAGGTATGGGAACACTACGATCAATTATCTTTTCAGGTTGTTGAGACTCACTTCAGGAGAGTCAATGATGCCTTTTTATATGTGGTCATCAATCAGTTGAGTGGAGATGCAGGATACAGGTTAAGTCAAGAAGCTATAGCATTCATTGCTGAATGGGGAAGTTGGTACATCCAATACCCCAAATTTACATACTTCAGATTGTTTGGTTTTGAGGGTCATCCCCATTTACTTCCAAGATGCTGCAGTAATAGAATAGTGCTTATGGAATTTGTATATCATGCCATTGGAGTTAATGCTAGATTTGGGATGAAGCATAAGATAGGATGCCATAAATTTCCCATGAAGTTGGGGGAATATGGTTGTCAACACTTGAAGGGAGCAAAGGTGGTTTGTAATGAGTTGATACAATTGAAATTGGGATTATATATGGCTCGTAAGTATTTTGATCCAAAGAAGAAGATGTATGCTTTATTACCTTCAGTGTTTACTAGAAATTTTAATTTGTTAGAGGATTTTTGGTGTGATCGGCAGGATGAGTATGACTTGAGGAAGAAGAATTATGAGAGATTATCAGTCTCACTGATGTCAGAACTTGGTATTGAAGAAAATATTCCTGACACTTTGGTGGATGATGGAACTGTATTAGATCCCTCATATGAAGCTTTGAATATTGGCACTAAAAGCTTAGATCCAATAGAATGGAATGAGGAAGAAACAACTTATATTAAAAAAATTGGAAGAACAGTCTTGGATAGAAGTGTGCAATGGTTAATGTTGAGAACTCAAGCTCCTCAGGGACCAATCCTCAAGAAAGGTAAAGGGTACAAGAGGATTAAAAGGAAGACACCTCCCAAAGAGCCATTGGAATTATTTCCTCCTGATGTTGAAGAAATCGAGCTTGAGGTGGTCAATGAAGAAGAAGAGACACCAGAGGGAGATGTTCCAATTGAATCTGTTGTTTCTACGCCCGCATTGGGTGAGTCATCTGCACAAGCCCCACTCACAAGAAAGAAAAGTAAAGAAGTTCAAGGAGTACTTTATGCTATGGCTGAAGCTGCTAAGGGGAAAGAAGTAGGTGAATAATTTATGGAAGTTGAGATAGACTTAGAGGAAACTCTTTCAGAGAAGGACCTACAAGAAAACATGCCTTTGGAGGGTACTATTGAGCAGATTCTGAAAAAGGAAGAGAAATGGAAACAGTTTGAAGATGCTACAAGAGAGTCTAATGCAAGGACTCATGCAGGAGAAAGATGATGGAGTAGACTTAGTGATAGATCAACTTGTAGAAGTCAAAGAAGAAATAAAAGCTGTAGGGAGAGACTTGATCAAGGTAAAAGGTATGAAAGAGTTTGTTGCAGCTAAGTTGGATCGCATCAAATTTGAAGATGACTGGATTGAAGGGCTAGATATGGATATGCTACAACAAGTCTTCACCAGTTATGATGAGTTCATAGCGGATCCAACTTCACATGCATAAAATCTTGCATGCATGATGTTCTTCTTCCTTGCATGTCGCATGAATGATGATCTTCTTCCTTGCATGTTGCATGCATGCAACACTGACAATCTTAAGGGCGCATGACTTCTTTTCTTCTATTTTCTATCTTCTATTGTTACATCAAACTGAATGCCTAATGTAAGAACTCAAGATCAAAGTTGATCTGAGTTTCCAAGAAAGTTGATTGTTCCTAAAAAGGTGGAAAGCCTAAGATAGAAGTGAAGTTCGAACTTCTTTTGTATATCTATAAATACCATATGGGTATCACATTGTAAAGGTTGGCTAATTGAGAATTGGATTGGCTTACCTAGTGCTAGGAGATAGAATTTTATAGAGTTTTGCAGAGATACATTGTACCAGATCTTTTTACAGTTAATAGAATTGCAGGTTTACGAAATATGGAGTTTGCATTGAATTGTGTTGTTTGATAAGGTTAATGAGTTATAATCCACCTGAATGCCAGTGATTGTGTTGAAGCATGATAATTTCTTATGTGATGAAAGTCATTAGAAGAAACCAGGTTTAAAGATTATCTTGTTAAATTGTCATTGAATTAAAGTTATTGAAGTCTATTGATCTATAGTTTTGATGATGAATGAATGTGTGTTGTTTTGAAATCTTGGAAATACTTGTGATATGCGAATAGTGGAATTGAATTAAGCACCTAAGATGTATACGATGGTACAGTTATACTGTGGGTTGTGTCATGCTATGGTTTTGTGATCGATTGAGAAAACATTCATTGTTAGAAGTATATGTCTGGATATTAGATAAATTTAATTC
>CM021105.1:626383305-626447052 GCA_007115665.2 Sequoiadendron giganteum | reverse complement strand
GATCAACTTTAGAAACTAACTTTTGGTGACTGGTACACATGCTTCTGCTCTTCTCTAATCTGCATTTTGTTTTCTAGTTTTATTAATATTGAGTTTAATCTTGTTATTCCAAGTGTTAGATTACAATTTGGTGTTGATTTAATATTTTTTAGTTTTTCTCCCCCAAAGTGTTGTTTGACCAGGAACCCCCTTCCTGACACAAAAAAGAAATCTATAGATTCACACCTTGAGTTGACTCACCTAAGGGTTGTAAGATAATTCTTTTTTTGGATCTCATTTTTTAAGGAAATAGAGGAAGATAGGTCCACCTTTCCATTTTGGGAAGCTCCCACACCTATTTTTCCCCTTTTCATTTTGTGAACCCGACCTTTTGAGAATTTTTTCTTTCTGATTTTGGAGTCTATTTTAGCCCTATATCTAGATCTTTTCATTTTCATTACATTGAGTTGAATTGAATCTCATTTAGGGTTTTTTAACTTGCATTAGTTTGCATCTCATTTAGGGTTTTAGGATTGCATTTTTGCATCTCTTAAAATATAGAAAATACAAAAAAATCAGTCATTTTGTAAAGAAATTACATAATATTGCATCATTATTCATTTGCGTTAAAAATTTGAATTAAAATTGCATTTCAAATTATCTCTCCTAAGTTGTCATTTAGTCATATTTTGTATTTGCATTCAAGCTTAATTTCACAAAAAATCTAAAACTATAACTCACTGTCTGAAACTAGAATCTGGAAACCACAAGAATCAACTCAAAAATTTGTAAAAACATTTTTCAAAACCATAAGCTAGGACCCATTCACCCTGGGGAGAATGAGTCCCTGATCAGGGTCGTTTCTTGAATTTTGGGCATTAAAACCTTTTTTTTGTATTTTGTTTTGTTGTTTTCAGTTTTTCGTTTTAGTTTGCAGAATTTATGTTACTTGGAATTTATCATATTAAGCTTCATTTGATAAATTCAGTGTATTATGTGAATTCAAAATTGCATTTACATGAGAAATTTTTTTAGGTTTTTACATAGCATAATCAGAAAATTATCTTGCTTGAAATTTGAAAATTGCTTTTAAATATTTACATTGCACTTTACATCTTAGGATATTTGATTTCATCTTACCTATTTTCCATTTTGGGTGCATACTGAGTTTGTGAAACTTGTATGAGCTTCACAAATTTTTGTCCTATTATAAATACGTGTCGTGAGACATAGTTCGAGACTCATGTCATATCACAATACACCATTTGTCATGGATCTTGAGTTTTCCAACTCTTTCGCTCACAGTGTTGATACTAATCAACCCACTATGGATCATAGTCTTCATACCTCATTTCCAATGACTTCCCTACCAAAAACTAATATACATGATTTTGAAACAAGTGTTTCTAATGCCTCTCAAGAGAACATAAGGAAGAATTGAAGAATTTAAATGTTTGCAAGACTTTGTGAGAACTAAACATATTGCTAGTGATACCATTCCTATCATAGGGAAAATAAGAAAGCTACTTAAGCATGAACAAGGAATAAATTTTATATGTAGCTTGGTCCATATCATTAAAAGAAATTTTCCTCTCCCCAACTAGCCTTTAATACCTTCCCCATGCATAAAAACACATATTTTTATCACATTACTACTCCTAATACATCCTTTCCTGAAAAAGTAAAGGCCTTGAAGTTAGAAGATGTAATGGATGACCAAACAATTATTAAACCAATGAAGAAGAAACCAAAAGTGCATGAATATTACAAATTTCAGAAACAAAGGAAGAATGATCCTCATGAATCCTTTGATGACCTATTAAAGATATCCAAGGTTGAGAATGACTTTTATACTCTTTTACATTGAGGATTAACTACATTACCTCCTAAACCTGAACAATTAACACCACAAAAAAGAAATCAAAATGAACCTTATTGTGCCTATCATAGATTCTTTGGACTTCAAACTGATAATTTTCATGGTTTATAGGAATTATTGAAGAAATTTAAATCCCCTAGAGATCCATCTTGACTAAAATGCATGCACTTTTCTCCTTGTCATGCAATAGTTATAGGATCATAGCATACTCACTATTGCATGCCTTACATTCATTTCTCTCTATTGCAAGGAGCTCATTCTCATCACTTATCTCAACTCATCCTTGTCCTATACTTAGTGGGGGCAAGGGATTGGATAGACTTGTCCTAGTTTGGCACTTGATGTTGTCCCTTTGCCTAGTTATCTACCTTCTACATATATTGAACAAGATTGGGATGCAAATGATGTTGAACACGTGGAATACTGAGAGGGGGGTGAATCAGTATTCCCAAAAACCATTTAATTACCAACCATCCAATTAATAGAGCATACTTAGTAATTAATAGAAATGAAAGCATAAACACCCCATAACATATGCAACACCTAAACATGAGAAATTTTTACAAGGAAAACCCAAGATGGGAAAAACTACGGTGAGGATTAGCTCACTATATAGTATGATTGAACATAAAATATTACATAGAGGCTCACTACTAGAAGGAATCATTGTCCAAATGAACTCACTATTCACAGCAAAAACTAAGACATAAAAGGTGGCTACCAGCCAAGTTTTGAACTGATAAAAAATGCATTTGTCATATGTTGAATTTAGTTTCTTTGAAGCTCAAGGTTCTGATCCAAACCACTTCACCTGATAGAAAACACAAATCTCAGCTACGAATTATATTTGCATATCCATTTCTCAATATTTTGCAAAAAAATTCTTTGCTACTTGCATTAAGATCACATTACTTGTATACCACACACCTTAATCTCAAAATGATATATATATATACATGATCATCATTGCAAATACTAACTAGGTCGGCCTCAATACATTATGTCAAGGGGAATGTAAAATGTCCCTTATTAGTACCCAATTCAAATTCAAATACCTTCACACCATAAAACACATGAGATATAGGTCAACATGGACCCATAATAGCTCCTTCTTACATCTTCATTATAATTCTAATCTCCACAAATTTTTACATAATTTAGGTCAGCCGAGCATAAGACCTAAAACAGAATACTCCAATTGATAAACACACTCAAAACACGTGGATCTCAAAATGTCTTGCCAGTTGGAAGTATTAACCCATAGACACCTATAAACATTATCCCAAAACCACAAAGCCAAGCACACACTCAAAAAAAAGTGCATATAGAAAGAACTATGCTCATTGCACTAAAAATTGGGAATGCTCTATACACAAAACTTCTGTCAAATGCAGTTTTTAAACCATTCGTCAAGATCAGCTAAAATTTTGGAATTAGGCACTAATATCATCCACAAACTACACATTGGAATCATGAGAATGGATATGAATGTGCAATGAAATGTGAACCAATCTATGGAGGGCTCATAGAGCAAGCAAAAGTATGTTAAGAACCAGATGAAGAATAAAAATGGAAACACAAATCAAGCTTGGAACAAGAACACAATCACAACACAGTGATTTACCCTAGAAAACCCCAAAATAGGGAAAAACCAACAATGAAGATCTTCATATTAACCCTCAACCCCAACCGGGTTGAGCCTAGAGGCTTCAACTAGCCACACATACAATGGAGTCACCGAGCCATTATATAGACTTCCATACATGAAAAACCATGGTCTCAAAACCATGAGATCCAAAACCATGAACCAATATAACTAGCACAAAACCATGTTCTCAAGACCATTTATGGTTAATTCACTAACTCTAACCCAAGAGCTAGTTTAACCCAACAATCCCCCCTTTAAACTTGGTCTTGGGGTTAGCACCAAACCCCCTTCCACAAGCACATACAAGGCCTTTCCTTTCAGGGATCGAGCAATCCATACTAGGTCTTACAACCATCAGCCCATGTACATGTATAAAAATTTACATACAACTCCATTACAATCTTGTTCTTGCTAGCACCAACATGCTTACAGCAACAACCACGACCAATCTTACATAGACCTGTTGGTCCTGCTCAACCTTCTTCTAGGAGTTAGAGCATTGAGGCACACATGCAAACCTTCTATTTCAGCAAGCATATCATATCAAAAAATAAATGTTGCCTTATCTTCACACATTGTGAGAAAAGGATAAATCTTCAATCGATTCCTTCAGACTTCCTCAAACTTGTCAGGATAAGAAATCTTCACAGAAGAAATACCCAAAACCTTAAACATCAAGAATTCTTACATGCATCAACATGCAAGAATATGCAAGCCACATGTGATTCAATGCAAGTACATGCAACACACAAATTTGCACATGCAAGCAAAAATTAAATCCTAGAACCTTGCTCTGATACCACTTTTCAAGAACCAGATGAAGAATAAAAATAGAAACACAAATCAAGCTTGGAACAAGAACACAGTCACAACACAGTGATTTACCCTGGAAAACCCCAAACCAAGGAAAAACTAGCAATGAATATCTTCATATTAACCCTCAACCCCAACCAGGCTGAGCCTGGAGGCTTCAACCAACCACACATACAATGGAGTCACCAAGCCATTATATAGACTTCCATACATGCAAAACCATGGGCTCAAAACCATGAGTTCTAAAACCATGGACCAATACAAATAGCACAAAACCATGCGCTCAAGACCACTTATGGTTAATTCACTAACTCTAACCCAAGAGATATTTTAACACAACAAAGTACTTAACTAAGAATTAGTTCAACTGAGCAAAGTATTCTTCATACCATTTTGATATTCACCATGTAGCATTGAAATCAATGAAAACACGTGTCTTCTTCATTCTTTCAACAATCTCCCCCTTTTTCATTGATGGAAACATGTGTGAAAATTTCCTCTCCACACATCTCTCCCCCTTTAACATCATAGGAAAAGGGTGCATACACACATAAGAAACTTATTTTAACCATATGTATAAATTGAACTCAAGTAATTGACTCCCCCTTAGAAAAATTTCCTAATATATCTGCATATGTATAAAGAGATCTTGAAAATCATGAATGAGCTAAAAAGAAAAAAAAGGTTCAACCTAAGGATGTTGACCCAAAATTTTGTAGCATGGCTTGAAAAACAACCTTCCCTTCTTCCCAACTTCTTTTTGCAGCATCAAGCAACATGTGTAAAGTCACAAGACCCATCAAGCATCTTCTCCTTCTTCCATAGTGTCGAGATTAAGATCTATTTGTGAAATCCTGTCAGCACTAGCCAGGGCACATGAAATAGGTATGTGTTGTGATTGTACATAGTCCCTTAGCTTCCCAAGTTTCCTGATAATATTAGTAATGAATTTTTCATGCAAATATACTATAGTAGACTAGGTATGATACTTTCAGTCTAGTGCCAGATCATAGCCATTTGATGCTTTAGAAATTTGAGACTCAATCAAGTCCATTTCAACTGTTATACCCTATGTGGCTTTTGGCCATGCAATGCAATATAGAATCAATTTTTTTGCCTCATTTTCACAATCATGTACCTCTTTCAAGAATTCTTCAATATTAGCATGGGTTGATGTGCATTTTTCTGTCATCCTTGCTATAGCTTTTGTTTCCATTTGACCTTTCAAATTGGAGGCATAACCTTTAAAAGAATCAATCAACAATATGAAGTTCTCCATAGAAGATAATGAAGTATCAATATTAGTACCTAGACCGATTTCTTGTAAGAATTTGATTGCTTCTTCCATCACCTCATTACTCTTTTGGCATGATTCAAGAATTTATCTTCTTCCTAATACATTTAACACATCAATTAGTTGCATCTAATGCTCAAGGGGCATCTTACTTAAGTCAATAGTAGGCAATTGAAACAATTATGAAGAGACTTCTAGTTGGAACCATTTCTGACCAAGTAGCATAATTTTTAAAGGATCACCAGAGGATTTTCCAGTGTTCTTAGGTAACTCCTTAAATTTCTCATATTCTTCATTCTTTCTGGAGTTAGTAACTTCATTTTCTTTTGTCTTTTCTTCTTCTTTATCAAAAGGCTTATTTTTATCTTTCTCCTTATCTTCCTCCTCTCCTTCATCTTTTCCTTTTTCTTCTTGCTTACCTTATTCATTTTTGTCTTCCTCTTCATCATTACTTCTATTTGTGCCTTCCTCATTTGTCTGTCTTTTCTCATTTTCTGCTTCATGATTATTACCTTCACCAGTGCCATGTTTTGTATCTATTGGAGAAACAAATATCTCAAGATAGTCTTGAACTATGCTTCCCAGAGAGATAGGAGTGTCAACCTTCACAGTTTCTTCTTCACTTGTATTCTTCCTTCCGTATCATGCATATCTTGATCATTTTATTGCAAAGGTTCTTCCATGTCCAGAGGAGTATTATCTAAAATTTCATCTTCATCATCACTTCTTTCTTTTTTTGAAATATGACCCTTGCTAGAATAACAAACAAGAATCATCTCAAATTTCTACATGCTATCTCAGTAACCTTTTCTTCGATATCCTATATTTTCTCAATTTGATCCTAATATTTTCCCATGAGAAGCATTATCCTTTTCTTTGATCTAAATTATTTTTTACAAACTTGAGCTAATGTGGCCTTACCAACTTTAGACAGGGAGAAACCAATATTCTCCACAACATCTAATCTAATATTTTCTTCTAATGTAGTGGTTGCTTCTCTCTTTTCTAGTAAAACCTTCCATACATCATCTCTGACCTTTTTCTTCATATACTCCATATCAGCTTCAATAGTGACAATATATTTGATGATAGTTGCAATTATGGTAACTTTATTTTCCTTACTTTCACTCAGATACATGATAGCAGTTTCCTTCAATATTTTGTTATGCAAAATACCTTCAAATACTGCCTTCAGATTCATTGGGCTTGGAAGATTCTCCAGACTAGACTTCTTACTCTTCTTCTTCTTCTTCGGATCACCGAATTCAGGATTCTTTCCTTTCTTTTCTACCTTGTGCACGTGTATTCTAAAAGCTTGTTTTTCTTTCTCCATATCTTCTTCTTCAGAAGAGACAACTATCTTTGTTCTTTGATTATTCATATTTATTGGTGACTCTTCATCCTTGTATTCTTCTTCTTCAAAGAGAACATTCATGTCCTTCTCTCTTTTAGGTTTATGTTTCTTTCCTCTTTTTGTCTTAGAGGCAGAAGGGGAGGCTACTAGAGTAGCTTTGCTTTTCTTTCACTAAGATTATTTTTCCATCAGAGCATCGGTCTTCGTTCTCTTAGTACTATGAGGAGTAGAAAACGGTTCAGACTGTTGTTGAGTAGAGGAACCAATTCTACCAAATCTTATAGGTCTAGAGGACTCAACAACAATACCAACTAATTCAACAACTCTTTTTATTAATAACTATATTTCCTCTGGTGTAAGTCCATTGCTTTTGATACTTTCATTTACTACATTTTTCACTCTTTTCTTACTTGTAGGTTATGAAAATTCCATATGTACTTTCATTGATTGTTCTTCATAAGTCACATGTCTTTCTTAGTTAGGATCCTTAAGACTGTTCAATAAAATTTTAATAAGACCATCAACCTCAACTTCATTCATCTCATATAGGATTGGGGTAATCCAGACAGTTTTGGGGTCTACAATTTCAGCAATAAATAAATAAGTGGAAACTAAGAATGTGATGTCATCTCGATATTTTTCCACTAAGGTGTGAGGGATCCTTTCCCTTTCATTCATTCTCCTCTAAAATACTTCAAATAATGTACTAAGTGCCTCTTCTTGAGCTTTTAATTCACCAAGACCACACAAATGTTCCAAAATCTAATGTGACACTAGCTTCCTTTGATTCCATATGACATTACTTCTCCTCGAAATTTATCTCAGAAAATAGAATAACAAACAAACTACTAGAGAACTGAACTCGAACGGATATTTCTTATCCTTGGTTTGCTTCAAGCTGTCAAATAGTTGTTGTTGAAGCAATTCACATAGCTCATAGTCTTTACCCTTTTTTGCCATCTCATAGGCAACATAGATTGTTGTAGTTGACACTAAATTTTCCCTATTGGTGTAATAAATTTTATATCCTATGACCATTGTCGCATACCTTACTGTAGGGTTCCAAATAGTATCCACTGTGAGAGCCCTATGATCAAATGTGGCTCCATTCAGCTCCATTACATCTTTATTCTTTATAGATTTTAATACTAGTACGGGTCTAGTAGCACAAAGTCTTGTCACTTCCCTTATAACCTCTTTTGATATCATGTCAGGCTTGTCTGCCCATAAATATCAATCATGTATTTTTCTCAAAGCCATTCTTAGAAACTTATGGGCATCATCATCGGTAAAATTTGGAACAACTGCCAGACATCCAAATTCTTTGTCACAAGGTTTTTGTATTCGGGCTTGATATGGTGATCATCTCCAGTTAACTCATTTATCGATGGGTCGATTAGTTTCATATGATTATATTCTTCCATTTTTTTGTGAATAAAATCCCTAGTGCCCTTAGTGGGTAAAACCTTGTTTGGTATGCTCGAAAAAGCTCTGAGCAAGTCATCCTCAAATATCTTCATGGGGTATTTCTTGAATTTTGGCTCTTCTTTGCTTGACTCAAACTAGGGTTTGAGATGCTTTGCTTCTTAAACTTTTGAATTCACTTCAATTCACTTCCAAATGCATAAACTTGGGTAAACTAGCCCATTTTAGAAACTTATAATCCAATATTTTCATCGTAATTCACATTTAATGCACCAATTAGAAAAGATGACAAAAACTCTTCAATGTGTAATAGCAAGCCCTTGTTTACTCCATAAAACTCCATAAAATATTATTTTCTTCCAAAAATTTCTCCAAAAGATTTTTGAATTTTGATTGTCAATATTTATCTCATATCTTTGTGTCATGTTGTGGCACCTTATACCGGCAAGGGGAATTTTTATTTTCAATAATTGATCCCCTAAGCCAAAGCCTAGGTTCAGTTTTCAAGAGAGTTATCTACACCAGAAGGTGGTACAAATTTGTTTGCAATTTTTTATTCTTTCTTATTCTCAGGATCTTCTTTCTTTCTCCAAATCTTTTCCATTTCCTTCTTTACTTATGTTGAATCAATCTTTGTGACTAGATTATTTCTATCTTCAAGATTATTCTTTCTTATGTTCCTGCAAAATCTAGCAATATGTCCTGATTTATTACAATTGTGACATACAATATTCCTCTGAGAGTTACACTTTCCATTCATTCTAGATCTGCAATGGTTAACCTTGTGTCCCAATCCATGACATGTAAAATAGTAGCCATTTAAAGATTAAGACATTTGATTGTTAATCCTTATTTGATTTTTGCATTCATTTTTTCTATGTCCAATTTTTTTGCAAGTAAAGCATTGACCATTAAAGGATGAAGCATTCTAATTTGTTTTTCTTCTACATTCCGTTGCTATATGACCAAATTTGTTGCAAAAATAACAAATACCATTGAAGGATGTGTATTTTTTATTCTAGTACCAGCTGTTATGCCTTGCATAACCACCCCATCTTTTGCCTTGGTCAAAATGGGTCCCCCTTTGTGTTTTTTGTACTTAGTTGTTTTTTTAAACAAAGTTTGGAGTCTAGTTTTTCCAATACTTTGTTTTTCTTTGGTTTCTCTGTTGGAATCGGAACCGGAGATGAATCGGGTTCTGAAAGTTCTTTTGAGGCTTGTTTTTGGTTCTATCCCGACAGTCTTTTCTTTGCCTTTGTTTTTGGTCTTTAGCAGAAGCGGAGCCGGAGTGGGAATTGGGATGGTTGTTATCAAAATTTGCAAAATCAAATTTGATTCCGATCCCGCCTCCGCTACTTTTTAATGTTTGTTTTGTCTCGGTTTTTGTGTTTTGTTTTATTAGGTTGGTCTTTTACTTAACTTTTTGTATTTGTTTTTGTTTTGTTTTTAGTTGTTGGATGCGGAGCCGGAATGGGAATAAGGTTTGGAAATTTTATAAATGTAAGATCCAGTTTCCATTTTAGTTCCGCCCCCGCCGCTTTTTGTCGTTGACTTTTTTGATTGAAGTTGCACTGCAGACCAGTGTTCATTCTCTTACAGTTCTGACTCTGCCTTTACTATGTTTTAATGCATTAATGGTGGTTGCCGATGTAGGTAGAAATTCACATATTTTCCTTTATTAGGGTTAAAGCCGATCATTATTGTTATTATTACAAGTCTGAGAGTGCAAAGAGCAATAGCAGAGTTTGTTTGAGTAAATTGATCAAGATAGATAAGGGATATTGTGTGCGAATCGATTCAGAAAAGTTAGTGTGGTTTTGTTTGCGTTTGAGGTAGGTCTTTTATCTTTGTTGTTCATTTGTTTATTTGCAGTTGTGTTCCTTGTGTTTTTGCTTTATATCTGCTCCCGTGTTTAATCATTGTGTTTTAAATCAATTTTATGATCATCGATGTGATCGAATGAGCAGGTTCTTGTTTTGGCTTGTTTGTTTTGCTTTAATCTTTGTTTTCTTGTTTTATCATGTCATTTCTTTCTATTTTTGGGCATTCTCACTTTCATGTCTTAATCGTGATTGCGTCGTGTTTAGTTTTCGATTTGCAATAGATTAGATTAGATTAAAGGTTTTTAATGGCATTTGTTAGATTAAGAATCTACAGTGAGGTAGATTAGAGATTTTACAGTGAGTTAGGGTAGATTAGATTTATTGTTTAAATTAGGGTTTCGTCATTTGGTAGAATGGTAGGGTTTTAAACCCGTGCCCTAGTTTTATTAGGTTTGTTAGATTAGGGTTTCGTGGGTCTCTACAATTACCTTAAATGATTAAAAAATGATATCTTAGAAGTGCCATTGATTCCCTATGGTCATATGAGTATGGTATTTTTAAATTTCCTTTGCCATTTTATAGCGACCTAGGTTTTAATCATGCAGTTATGTTGAAAATGGATAAATTTGATGATGTCATGATTAGCATAAGCGGAGGCAGGATTGGAATAGATTATGGACCTAAGAGTTTTGTTTTACAAAAGTCATCAATTCCATTTCTATCTTGTTTCTGATTTCGAGTTTTAAAAGGTTTCCTTGAAGTATGTGATAACTGGCGGAGGCGGGATCGGAACTGATCTTGAACTTAAGAATTTTATTTGCGAAGGTTATCAATTCCGTTTTTATCCTGTTTCCGATTCTGAGTTTTAAAAAGGTTTTTTCTTGAAGTATATGATAACTAGCGGAGGCGGGAGCGGAACTGATCTTGAACTTAAGAATTTTGTTTGCGAAGGTTATCAATTCCTTTTTCATCCCGTGTCTGGCTCCGCATATAATGGAAAGTCTTTCTTCAAAGTAACGATGATCAAATCGGAGGCGGAGGCGGAATGGAAATAGAATATGAAAATGAGAATTCAAAGAAAACCAAATCTGATTTTTTGTTCCTATCCCTGTTTCGATAACCTTCCCGACTCCGATTCCAAGCCCCTTTGTTATTAGGTGAAGTTCCTATATCATTTTTTGCTCTGAGTCCATCGGTTTTGTAAAAGAGAGTCTTTTGTGCTTCTGTCTGGTTCTGACTCCCATATATATGCGACAAGTATGTTTTAAAAGCATGTTTTATGATGATTTATCTAAAGGTCTAATTAGAGGTTTGCTTGCAGGAGATTTGAGAGATGTCAAGAACGTCAGGAGAGGCTGCTCGAAGGAATCAACCAGCTGGAACATCAAAAAACAGCACCGAAAATCAAGAAGGTGAAACCAGAACAGGTGCCTTATACATTGAGGTATGATCATAGGAATTCGGTGGTTAAACTAAGCAAGGTGGATTCAAACTGGTCAAATATCACAGATACTAATTTGGGCCAGTATAGCTTTGAAGAATTACATGAAGAGACCTTTGCAGAACGAGCAAACTTGACAGGGAGAACACAAAGGATTGTTGACTCCGGTATTGCACATATCACTGTGTTTCCTTTATTAGTTCAGTGTTTGGAGTTAATATTGACAGTGGCCAGTACTTATTGATAGATCGGCTTGTAGAAGTTAAAGAAGAAATAAAAGTTGCAGGGAGAGAATTGATCAAGGTAAAAAGTATGAAAGAGTTTGCTGCAGTTGAGTTGGATCGCATCAAATTTGAAGATGACTAGATTGATGGGCCAGATATGGATATGCTACAACAAGTCTTCACCAGTTATGATGAGTTCATAGCGGATCCAGCTTCACATGCATAGAAATCTTGCATGCATGATGTTCTTCCTCCTTGCATGTCGCATGATGATTTTCTTCCTTGCATGTTGCATGCATGTAGCACTGACAGTCTTAAGGGTGCATGACTTCTTTTCTTCTATTTTCTATCTTCTATTGTTAGATCAAATTGAATGCATAATGTAAGAACTCAAGATCAAAGTTGATCTGAGTTTCCAAGAAAGTTGATTGTTCCTAAAAAGGTGGAAAGCCTAAGATAGAAGTGAAGTTCGAACTTCTTTTGTATATCTATAAATACCAAATGGGTATCACATTGTAAGGGTCGGCTAATTGAGAATTGGATTGGCTTACCTAGTGCTAGGAGATAGAATTTTATAGAGTTTTGCAGAGATACATTGTACCAGATCTTTTTACAGTTAATAGAATTGCAGGTTTATGAAATATGGAGTTTGCATTGAATTGTGTTGTTTGATAAGGTTAATGAGTTATAATCCACCTGAATGCCAGTGATTGTGTTGAAGCATGATAGTTTCTTATGTGATGAAAGTCATTAGAAGAAACCAGGTTTAAATATTATCTTGTTAAATTGTCATTGAATTAAAGTTATTGAAGTCTGTTGATCTATAGTTTTGATGATGAATGAATGTGTGTTGTTTTGAAATCTTGGAAATACTTGTGATATGCGAATAGTGGAATTGAATTAAGCACCTAAGATGTATATGATGGTACAGTCATATTGTGGGTTGTGTCATGCTATGGTTTTTGTGATCGGTTAAGAAAACATTCATTGTTAAAAGTATATGTCTGGATATTAGATAAATTTAATTCATACTTACTAATTTACCCCTTGGATCTATCTTTTTCTTTTATTTAAAACCCATTGATTTACAAGAACTATTTTGATAAAGAGAGTCATAGCTTGAATCCTTTGTTACTAGCACAGGCCCCTTGAATATTACAGTTGCATGAACCAATTGAGTGACATCAGACAATTGAGAACCAACTACCAGGACCTTGGGAGTTAGGCCACTACATGTTGTCTTTTTCTTTTAGGAGAAATAGAGTAGAAATATTCTATTTTAATGTTGTTTGTGTCATTTTAACCATCAACAGAAATTGGCGCTAGAAGGAGGTCTTGAAAGGACAAGCTGGCTCGCGGAAGATCTTTTTTTTCAGAGGGATACGAGAGGGTTCTTAGATCCTCTACTAATCATGAACTATTCGAAGAACTTCAAACCCCGGTTAGATCAAGACCTCATGCTCGTAGGGTAGAAATACCTACATTACCACCACCGCTTACTCCACCAGGATTTCTACCAATTCCATCCACACCACCACCAAGTAGGCCTTTGTCACCACCAATTCAGCCTTTATCACCACCACCTACCCGACCAATCCCACCAATGGCTTATTTTGTGGGTAATCCCTCCCCGTTAGGGACTATTCCAAGTGGATTCCATGATTTACCAAAGAACCCAGAGAAGTTATGTCTGAAATACATGCATGGAGAATCAAGAAGTGCAGAGGAACATATACAAGCATTCAAAGATGCCTACACATGAGCTCAAGTTGCTCATCAAGATGTGGTATGTAGACTATTTCCTTACTGTTTAGGAGATATGGCATATAATTGGTATCTAAATCTGCCTCAAGGATCCATTCTAGGTTGGATAGATTTAGAGAATGCTTTCATTAATCAGTTCAAGGTTTATGTAGACCCTGCAATACTATATCACCAATTTGCCACTATTAGAAAGGAGCATCATGAACCATTGCCCTTGTTCAATACTAGGTTCCATAGAATGTATCGTAGGCTACAAGAGCCTTACCTAGTGCCGGAAGCCATGGCCATACATGCATATCTGAGAGCTGTTGATCCTTTGATTGGTTTGTTCTTACAAAGAACTTATCAACTTGATGAGATTGACTCACTATCTAAGATTTATCATTTGGCTATCAAATTGCAACAGTAGACAAATCTACAACCTAGAGGGTTGGGATTACATTTTCCTCCAATGAATTATCAGATGCCTAATCCACCATTATACAACACTGTCCTAGTGACGTCTTATTCCCATTATGGACCTAAATCTAAGTTGCAAGCTCCACCAACTATGCCCTTCTTTGGCAATAGCATGCATGATTCCTCACATCAATTCCCACAACAGCAACCTCAACATCAACCTCAAAATCAGCCGCAACAAGGGGGAGGACCAACCCATGTCCATTCCCCAGCCATAGTTCAAAATGTGTAGAATGATCAAACTGTTCAACTTACAAGTGAAGTAGAGACTCTCAAAAAGACTCTCTCTCAGATGTCAAATGACATGGCACAGCTCAGACAAAACCCTCCCAATAATCAAAACCAGAATTACAACAATCAGGGAGGTTACAACTATCAGGGCAATTACTCTAATCAGAACACCAATAGGAACTTCTAGAATCAAAATTTCTCAAACCAGAATTATCAAAATCAAAACAGAGGATACAATCAGAGATTCAATAACAACAACAACAACAATAGGCAGTGGAACACTGGACCTAACAATGGAGGAGTTCCCCATAATTATCAAGCAGGTGAAGAGAGATCAAATACTGCTAATGTTGCTGATTTAAATTTTATGACAAATTGGTGTAGGTTGCATGATACAGTAGCCCATTCTGAGGTCAATTGCCCAGAAATGGAGAAGATGGTGAAAATTGCACAGGCTGATGCCCATCCTCAAGTAGAAAATTCTAATCAAGGCAATGGGCTGGCCAGCACCGCCATGACTTATGAAACCATTGAAGAAAAGTATCAATTCCCTATGCAAGGGGATAATGAGCCAGAAGAAGATGTCTATGATGCTCAAGCCTTCCAATCTAAGGGTGGTCATTTTTTGAGGAACCAAAACAAAGGGCCATTCACTACATCTGCACCCCCTAACAACATGGTTCCACCAAATCAGAATGCAGATAACAATCCACGCCCACCAAAGGGACCTTCTGATACTTAGAATAGAGGTAATCACCCTTCTTTTCCTAAATATCAATTTAGGAATGATTCAGAGTTTGATTTTGTTGCAGAATTGCAAAGGCAGAAGACATCACTATCTTTCTTTGATATCATGAAGTGGTGCCCAGCTCAAAGGGAGGTGGTATTAAAAGCTTTGAAAGAAACAGATCACTTGAAAGGAAAAGGTAAAGTGAATCCCACAAAGGAGACAAATGCTGTTATGTATAAAGGTAAGACCAGTACCCTACCTTTCTTGTTAAGCTTGAAAATCTTTGGAAAGAATCTACACAATTTCCTATTAGATTCTAGAGCATCAGGGAATGTCATGCCTTTTTCAATTTGTAAAAAGTTAGGATTGAGTCCTATTCCAACCAATAAAAAGGTAATTCAATTGGATAAAACCGAAGTTAATGTTGTAGGTGAGTTGAAGAACATGCATTTGCAAGTTGGATCAGACCCAACGATCTAGACCTATATAGATATTCAAGTTGCTAACATCCCAAAAACATATGGGATGCTTTTAAGTCGAGAGCTAATGAAAAGCATAGGTGGATATCTTTCCTTGGACTTCTCACACATGTTGTTACCATGGAAAGGGGTTGCCACTCAGATAAGAATTGAAAGTGAACCTAGGCTCAAACACATGATTACAGAGTATGATACTCCAAATGAAGTAGCATTCTTTGAGACTGAGATGGGTGTTTACAAGCAAGAGGAAGTCCTTACTTTCTCTATAGTTAGTTCTGAGGATACACTATCTTTAGACCACACTGATTCAATGATTCACATCAACCAGCAAGTTCTAATAAGGAAATTGCAACAAGACAGGCTGGTTTTAGGAACAGAAACTGATTTGAGTAATCTATTGCTTCCTAATTGGTGTATAATACACTACCATAACCATTCGGAGTTGACATGTCAGTCATGCATAGATATTCTAAGGCATGTAGATCTACCCAAGCAAGAATCTCAAGAGGTAACTGAGACTCCCATCAATGAGTTCTCTTTCCAAGCTAAGGATGCAACTATTCTTACACGGGTTAGTCTTTCTCTAGAAGAGGTTTCTTTACCAATAGAACAGACTCAGGTCTTAGGGTTTTTAGATCAAAAAGAGGAAGTGGAAGTATCTCAGTTTCATTTTAATACCCCTGTTCTAGATGCTTCGCCAATGCCAAGAGATTTAATAAAAGATGAGTTAGATCCTGACTCAGCCCAAGAAATCACTCAGGAGGTAGTTATTGAACAAATTAAGGAACTAGGAAAATCGTTAACTGAGCTTCTTCTCAACACGAATTCTGATAAACAGCAAAAGTCCGAACCACCACATGTCACAAGTGACAAAATCCCTATAGTTTCTAAAAAGAAAGAGCTCCTAGCAAAAGACCAGTTATGGACTCTTAAATTTGATGGTTCTAAATCTAAAGTAGGAAGTGGAGTAGGAATTGAACTAACTAACCCGAAAGGGAAAACTGATTTTGCTTCTTATAGATTGCAGTTTGGTTGCACTAACAATGTGGCTGAATATGAGGCACTTGCAAGAGGACTTATGTTTGCTCATAAGAAGAAGGTAACTACTCTTATAGTGATGGGAGACTCTGAGGTAATTATGAAATAGGTATGTAGCCAATACACTTTCCATAATAAAAGATTGGATGCTTATAGGAATAGGGTCTGGAATTTAATAGAAGATTTTGATGCCTTTGGGATTACTCTTATTCCAAGGGAAGAAAATCAAATAGCAGATGCTCTTGCCGTTGCAGCAAGTACATTAGAGCCGATGCAGGATTCAAATCTGAAGAGGTTTTCTATGGAATTGATTTCAGTTCTTGCAATTCCTGATAATGTTAGACACTTCTAGGTGTTTAATGATGATCAACATATTTTGGCTTTTTTGGAGAGTTCTGATGTATTTCAAGGATAGATAATTGATGATGTTGATAGGGATCAAGGAGACTGGAATCTAGTAGGTGACAATACAGAAAGAGACAATCCAGAAGGGATAATGGATTTAAAGAGCAATAACATCCCAAAAGGGATGATAGCATTGGAGAGGATATTTTATTCGGATCCACGAGCTTATCAGAGAATTCCTACAAAGAGTGAGGGAGGCAAGTATGAATCTGTTAATTTGACTCACTCAGGGGTAGAAAGGAATGTTTTTATAGGAAAGACTTGTCCTCAAGAAATAAAGGATGAGATAATCAAAGTTTTGAAGCAGAATATTGAAGCAATTGCTTGGAGCTATGATGATTTGAAAACTTTTGATACATCTGTCATCACACATACGATTCCTCTTAAGCCAGAAGCCAAGCCGTTTCGCCAAAAGCAACGCCTAGTCAATGCATTAATCGAGCCTCTGATCCAGAGAGAAGTACAGAAGCTCTTGGATGCAAGAATAATTTTTCCAGTTAGGCACTTTACCTGGGTGGCTAATCTAGTTCCTGTGAGGAAGAAGAATGGGGAAATCAGGTTATGTGTGGATTTCAGAAATTTAAACAAAGCCTCTGAGAAGGACAATTATCCATTACCTTCTCTTGATGAAGTATTGAAAAAGGTTAATGGATCTCAAATGATGTCTTTCTTGGATGGATATTCAGGATACAATCAAGTACTGGTAAGTCATGAGGATAGGATGAAGACTGCTTTCACTACAAAGTGGGGCACATTTGCCTACAGGAGGATGTCATTTGGTCTAATTAATGCTGGTGCTACTTTTCAAAGAGCGATGGATGTAGCTTTTAAAGACCTAATAGGAAAGTGTATAATCATCTATGTTGATGATCTGACCATCTTCTCTAAGAGTAGAGAAGATCATGCTGCTGATTTAGAGAAAGTACTAAAGAAATGTATCAGTTATGGTGTTTCTCTCAATCCAAAGAAATGTGTATTTGGAGTTTCTGAAGGGAAGCTCTTGGGTCACATTATATCAGAGGAGGGAATTTCCATAGATCCTGATCGAGTAGAAGCCATTTTGAAGTTGACAAGGCCAGGAAGTAAAAAGGAGATGAGATCTTTCTTTGGAAGGGTTAATTTTGTTAGGAAGTTTATAATAGGGTTTGCAGAAATTGTTAAACCACTTAATGAAATGATGAAGAAGGATGAAGAGATTGAATGGAGTGAAGAGGCTAAATCTGCTTTCATGCAGATTAAACAAGCTATATCTGAGGCACCTATTTTAACAAGCCCGGATTATCTAAAACCATTTTACATTTATTCTTTTGCTTCTGAACATTCATGTGCAGAAGTCTTGACATAGAGAAGAGAAGAGAATGAGGAGAGGCCTATTGCTTTTATGAGCTCTCCCTTTAAGAATGCAGAGGTAAGATATTCATCAATAGAAAAATAGGCTTTTGCATTGATGCAAGCAGTGAAAAAGTTTAGACACTACATAATCTGAAGTCAAGTGATGGCTATAGTCCCAGATCCAGTTGTAAAGTCCCTCCTGATGCAAAGTGAACTAGGAGAAAGAAGAGGGAAATGGATGGCCATTTTACAAGAATTTGACTTGGAAATTCACCCAATGAAGCTTGTAAGAGGTCAAGGTTTGTCAAAGGCAAAGGCCGAAGTGGACAAAAGTATGACTTGCCAACAATACACTGTTCAGTCATTTACAAAAAATCCCTGGTATACAGACTTAGTCTTTTTCCTCCTCAATAATAAGTGTCTAGAAGGGATGAATGCAACTCAAAGAAGAGCACTAAGGATGAAAAGCGCCTATTATATGCTTAAAGGAAGATCAATCTACATGAAGAATTTCCAAGGAATCTACTTGCGTTTTCTGGATCAGCAAGAAGCTAAAAATGCCATAAGTGAATTTCATGGTAGGCATGGAATAGGACATGGATCTACTGATGCGTTGGCTCATCAGATTTTAAGGTCAGGTTACTATTGGCCTTATGTGTTTAGGGCTGTGCATCAACATTGTAGGACTTGTCATGTATGTCAAAATTCTGCATCAAGAGAAAGAAATCCTGTGATGCCCCTACAACCGGTTTATGAGGTAAGGCCATTTGCCCAATGGGCACTTGATTTTGTAGGAGTGATTAATCCAAATTCTTCTGCAAGTCACAAATTCATCTTGACTGCGATGGATTATTGCACACGTTGGATAGAGGCCCTGCCTTGCAAGAATAGCACCATGGAGGTGGTCATTAAATTTCTGACAGAGAACATCACAACCAGGTTTGGAGTTCCATTTGCTTTGGTATGTGATAACGACGCTGCTTTTTCTTCCGCTGAATTTATTTCATAGGCCTATGAGCATAAGAGTGTGTTAAAATATTCTTCCAATTATTACCCTCAGGGGAATGGAGTGGCTGAGTCCACAAATAAGAATTTTTTGGAAGTAATAAAAAAGTTGTTAGAAAGTAACCCTAGGGACTGGCATACCCAGCTAAGATTTGCCTTATGGGCAGATCGAACCAGAATTAAAGCAGCCCTAGGGAATTCACCCTTTAGGTTAGTTTATGGCCAGGATCCAATCTTCCCCATACATTTACAAATACCTGTTCTAAAATTTATGCAGGAGTTTTATAATAGGGATGATAGGATTGAGGTTAGACTGCTTAACTTATTAAACATGGAAGAACAAAGAGATGATGCTTTGCAGCAATTCTCTAAACATCAGGCTGTTGTCAAGCACTGGTTTGACAAAAGAGCCAAAGTGAAAGCTTTTAGAATATCAGACCTTGTGCTATTATGGGATAAGGCTAGAGAAAGGAAGGGAGACCATCAAAAATTTGATAGAATTTGGTTAGGTCCCTACCAAATAGATTAAATCTTAGGGGAGAATGCCTTTTGTTTGAGTACATTAACAGGAGAGCTTGTTCCATTACCAGTTAATGGTCAGTTTCTCAAGCACTATTTTGGTGCATAGAAAGTCTGGTGTTTTGAAAAGGAATGTACTATATTGTATCATATGTAATTAAGTTTTGTTTTTGGTTTTTAGGTTTTAGTTTTAGTTTTGCTTGTTTTGTTTTTGTTTTGTTTTCTTTCTTTGTTTTGTTTGTTTGTTTTGTTTTGTCTTGTTTCGTTGGGGATTCTTTTTTTGCTCATCTCAAGTTAGGGGGTTGTTATTCAAAGTATACTATTGGTACTAGGAGAGAAATTGGTTTAGGTATTCTCATTATAATCATTGAAAAGGATTTCATTCTAAAAATTATGTTTTATGATCATTCTAGTTTGGGTCGGAAAAGTTATTAAGGATAGAAGATGTAAATGTGAATATCTTATGAATTGTGATCAAAGATCTATCACCAAATTAGAAAGCATCTGCATGAGTAATTACCTATTTGTTTTAGAATGACTCTATCTATGTTTCAAGTGAAAAATCAGATTCCAAAACTATCATGAAATCCATTGTAGTACTCAACCCACATTTTAGATTCATTGAATCTGAGTATTGAGAGATGCATAAAAGAATTTCCATCCATAAAAAGAAAAGAAGAAAGATAAAGAAAGAAAGAAAAAACAAGCTCAATATCAAGTGGGTAACCAAGTATCTCTATCGGGGCTATGGACGCCTGTCTGGCAGTAGAGCAATGATTTGAGAGGACTAGAGGTATCTCCGTCGGGGCTATGGATGCCTGTCTAGCAATGGAGCAATGCCCAAGATTTTACTGCATGATAGTTAAAGGACTCAACTTATGTAGCTTGAAACTTAGGTATAGTTGTTTACAAGCAGAGAAAGTATCTACAATGAATGATGCACAATATAGGCACACACTCAGATTGAAAAATAACTCATGAGCACATAACATCTGAGATTCAAACTCAAGATTATCCTACAAATATCTAATGTCATTCAAGGTAAGGTGTTTATAAGCCAAGCAGTTTTTGGGTGACTAGAATTTTCTTTGGGTATTTTGAAAATAGGTAAACCATTTTCCCAGCTGAGTCGCCATTTGTTATGCCTTGCATAAGCACCCCATCTTTTTTCTTGGTCAAAATGGGCCCCCCTTTGTGTTTTTGTACTTAGTTGTTTTTGAAACAAAGTTTGGAGTCTAGTTTTGCCAATACTTTGTTTTTCTTTGGTTTCTCTATCGGAATCGGAACTAAAGATGAATCGGGTTCTAAAAGTTCTTTTGAGGCTTGTTTTCGGTTCTATCCTGATAGTCTTTTCTTTGCCTTTGTTTTTGGACTTTAGCGGAAGCGGAGCTGGAGTGGGAATTGGGATGGTTGTTATTAAAATTTGTAAAATCAAATTCTATTCCGATCCCAACTCCGCTACTTTTTTATGTTTGTTTTGTCTCGGTTTTTGTGTTTTGTTTTATTAGGTTGGTCTTTTACTTAAATTTTTGTGTTTGTTTTTGTTTTGTTTTTAGTTGTCGGACGCGGAGCTGAGATGGGAATAAGGTTCGGAAATTTTTATGAGTTTAAGGTTCTGTTTCCATTTTAGTTCCACCCCCGCCAATTTTTGTTGTTGACTTTTTGACTGAGGTTGCACTGCAGACCAGTGTTTGTTCTCTTACAGTTTTGACTCCGCCTTTACTGCGTTTTAATGCATTAATGGTGGTTGCCGGTGTAGGTAGAAATTCACATATTTTTCTTTATTAAGGGTTAAATTCGATCATTATTGTTATTATTACAAGTTTGAGAGCGTGAAGAGCAATAGCAGAGTTCATTTGAGTAAATTGATCGAGATAGAGAAGGGATATTGTGTGCGAATTGATTCAAAAAGTTGGCTTGGCTTTGTTTGCGTTTGAGGTAGGTCTTTTATCTTTGTTGTTCATTGTTTATTTGTAGTTGTGCTCCTTGTGTTTTTGCTTTGTATCTACTCGCATTTTGAATCATTGTGTTTTAAACCAATTTTATGATCATCGATGTGATTGAATGAGCAGGTTTTTGTTTTGGCTTGTTTGTTTTGCTGTAAATCTTTGTTTTCTTGTTTTATTGTGTCGTTGCTTTCTATTTTTAGGGCACCGTCGCTTTCACATCTTAATCATGATTGCATCGTGTCATTTTTTGATTTGCACTAGATTAGATTAGATTAAAGGTTTTTAATGGCGTGAGTTAGATTAAGAATTTACAGTGAGGTAGATTACATAATTTACAGTGGGATAGATTAGATTTATTGTATAAATTAGGGTTTCACTATTTGGTAGAATGGCAGGGTTTTAAACCCGTGCCCTAGTTTTATCAGGTTTGTTAGATTAGGGTTTCGTTGGTCTCTGCAATTACTTTAAATAAGATTTAAATAAATGGCCCTAAAATGCAATTGTTCCCCATGGTCATATGAGGGTAGAGTTTTAAAAACTCCTTTGCCATTATTATAGCGACCTAGGTTTAATCATGAAGTTATGTTGAAAATGAATAAATTTGATGATGTCATGATTAGCATAGGCGGAGGCGGGATCAGAACTGATCTTGAACTTAAGAGTTTTGTTTTATAAAGGTTATCGATTCCATTTTTATTCCATTTCCAATTCCAATTTCTAAAAGGTTTCCTTGAAGTATAGGATAAATTGGGGGAGGCGGGATTGAAACTGATCTTGAACTTGAGAATTTTGTTTGTGAAGGTTATCAGTTCCATTTTCTTCTCGTGTTCGGCTCCGCATATAGTGGGAAAGTCTTTTGTCAAAGTAATGATAACCAAATTGGAGGTAGAGGCGGAATGGAAATAGAATATGAAAAGTAAAATTCAAAGAAAAGCAAATCCAATATTTGGTTCGATCCCGGTTCTGATAACCTCCCCGACTCCGACTCTGAGCCCGTTTGTTATTTGGTGAAGTTCCTATATCGGTTTTTGCTTTGAGTCCGCCAGTTTTGTAAAAGAGATTCTTTTGTACTTCTGTCTAGTTCTGACTCCGATGTATGTGTAACAGGTATGTTTTTAAAGCATGTTTTATGATGATTTATTTAAAGGTCTAATTAGATGTTTTCTTGCAGGAGATTTGAGAGATGTCAGGAATGTCAGGAGAGGCTGCACGAAGGAATCAACTGGCTGGAACATCAAAAATAGCACCGAAAATCAAGAAGGTGAAATTAGAACAACTGCCTTATACATTGAGGTATGATCATAGTAATCTGGTGGTGAAAGTAAGCAAAGTGGAATCAGACTGGTCAGATATCACAGATACTAATCTGGGCCAGTATAGCTTTGAAGAATTACTTGAAGAGACCTTTGCAAAACCAACAAACTTGACAGGGAGAACTCAAAGGATTGTTGACTCTGGTCTTGCACATATCACTATGTTTCCTTTATCAGTTCAGTGTCTGGAGTTGATATTGATAGTGGCTAGTACTTATAATCCAGCTACAAGATTATGCATGGATTCACAAAATAATGTGATTATAGATCTTACTCCGCAAATGTTCCAAAGCATATTTAATGTTCTTGATCCCAAGAATTTGGTGCAGCTAACTGAGGTAGAGGCATTGGAGAAATACATCAAGCATAAAGATTCCAATAAGTCTCACTTGAATAAAAGATGGTTAAGCATGGAGAAGAAGTCTTTAAGCACGCTGGCAGACCAGCCAAAGAGGGCTGATTTCAAGAAGGAGATATCTGATTTGATATTGATGTTGTCTAGAATGTTTGGGAAGAGGGATGCCTTCCACTTCAAGGAATGGATGTTTCATTTTATTCAAGTAATCTTTCAGGGTGATTACCAGTTTGATTGGTCAATGATTGTTTCTGATGCCATACATGATCAGCTCACAAGGGTCAGACAGACCAAATCTTTCTTCATGACTTCCTATGTGGTCTATGCTGTAGCAAGATTGGGGATTTTCCCAGGATTAAACAGAGTAGGTATAATGGGAGTTTTGGATGGACAAATGAAGGTATGGGAACACTACGATCAATTATCTTTTCAGGTTGTTGAGACTCACTTCAGGAGAGTCAATGATGCCTTTTTATATGTGGTCATCAATCAGTTGAGTGGAGATGCAGGATACAGGTTAAGTCAAGAAGCTATAGCATTCATTGCTGAATGGGGAAGTTGGTACATCCAATACCCCAAATTTACATACTTCAGATTGTTTGGTTTTGAGGGTCATCCCCATTTACTTCCAAGATGCTGCAGTAATAGAATAGTGCTTATGGAATTTGTATATCATGCCATTGGAGTTAATGCTAGATTTGGGATGAAGCATAAGATAGGATGCCATAAATTTCCCATGAAGTTGGGGGAATATGGTTGTCAACACTTGAAGGGAGCAAAGGTGGTTTGTAATGAGTTGATACAATTGAAATTGGGATTATATATGGCTCGTAAGTATTTTGATCCAAAGAAGAAGATGTATGCTTTATTACCTTCAGTGTTTACTAGAAATTTTAATTTGTTAGAGGATTTTTGGTGTGATCGGCAGGATGAGTATGACTTGAGGAAGAAGAATTATGAGAGATTATCAGTCTCACTGATGTCAGAACTTGGTATTGAAGAAAATATTCCTGACACTTTGGTGGATGATGGAACTGTATTAGATCCCTCATATGAAGCTTTGAATATTGGCACTAAAAGCTTAGATCCAATAGAATGGAATGAGGAAGAAACAACTTATATTAAAAAAATTGGAAGAACAGTCTTGGATAGAAGTGTGCAATGGTTAATGTTGAGAACTCAAGCTCCTCAGGGACCAATCCTCAAGAAAGGTAAAGGGTACAAGAGGATTAAAAGGAAGACACCTCCCAAAGAGCCATTGGAATTATTTCCTCCTGATGTTGAAGAAATCGAGCTTGAGGTGGTCAATGAAGAAGAAGAGACACCAGAGGGAGATGTTCCAATTGAATCTGTTGTTTCTACGCCCGCATTGGGTGAGTCATCTGCACAAGCCCCACTCACAAGAAAGAAAAGTAAAGAAGTTCAAGGAGTACTTTATGCTATGGCTGAAGCTGCTAAGGGGAAAGAAGTAGGTGAATAATTTATGGAAGTTGAGATAGACTTAGAGGAAACTCTTTCAGAGAAGGACCTACAAGAAAACATGCCTTTGGAGGGTACTATTGAGCAGATTCTGAAAAAGGAAGAGAAATGGAAACAGTTTGAAGATGCTACAAGAGAGTCTAATGCAAGGACTCATGCAGGAGAAAGATGATGGAGTAGACTTAGTGATAGATCAACTTGTAGAAGTCAAAGAAGAAATAAAAGCTGTAGGGAGAGACTTGATCAAGGTAAAAGGTATGAAAGAGTTTGTTGCAGCTAAGTTGGATCGCATCAAATTTGAAGATGACTGGATTGAAGGGCTAGATATGGATATGCTACAACAAGTCTTCACCAGTTATGATGAGTTCATAGCGGATCCAACTTCACATGCATAAAATCTTGCATGCATGATGTTCTTCTTCCTTGCATGTCGCATGAATGATGATCTTCTTCCTTGCATGTTGCATGCATGCAACACTGACAATCTTAAGGGCGCATGACTTCTTTTCTTCTATTTTCTATCTTCTATTGTTACATCAAACTGAATGCCTAATGTAAGAACTCAAGATCAAAGTTGATCTGAGTTTCCAAGAAAGTTGATTGTTCCTAAAAAGGTGGAAAGCCTAAGATAGAAGTGAAGTTCGAACTTCTTTTGTATATCTATAAATACTAGGTGGGTATCACATTGTAAGGGTCGGCTAATTGAGAATTGGATTGACTTACCTAGTGCTAGGAGATAGAATTTTAGAGAGTTTTGTAGAGATACATTGTACTTAGATCTTTTCACAGTTAATAGAATTGCAGGTTTACGAAATATGGAGTTTACATTGAATTGTGTTGTTTGATAAGGTTAATTAGTTATAATCCACCTGAATTCCAGTGATTGTGTTGAAGCATGATAGTTTCTTATGTGATGAAAGTCATTAGAAGAAACCAGGTTTAAAGATTATCTTGTTAAATTATCATTGAATTAAAGTTATTGAAGTCTGTTGATCTATAGTTTTGATGATGAATGAATGTGTGTTGTTTTGAAATCTTGGAAATACTTGTGATATGCGAATAGTGGAATTTAATTAAGCACCTAAGATGTATACGATGGTACAGTTATACTATGGGTTGTGTCATGCTATGGTTTTTGTGATCGGTTGAGAAAACATTCATTGTTAGAAGTATATGTTTGGATATTAGATAAATTTAATTTATACTTGCTGATTTACCCCTTTGATCTATCTTTTTCTTTTATTCAAAACCCATTGATTTGCAGGAACTATTTTGATAAAGAGAGTCATAGCTTGAATCCTTTGTTACCAACCCAGGCCCCTTGAATATTACAGTTGCATGAACCAATTGAGTGACATCAGATAGTTGAGAACCAACTACCAGGACCTTGGGAGTTAGGGAACTACATATAGTCTTTCTTTTTCAGGAGAAATAGAGTAGAAATATTTTGCTTTAATGTTGTTTGTGTCATTTTAACAATCAACAATACGTTTATTCTAGGCCATATAATATGTTCCCATATATGGTAAGATAATAAAATAAGCATGCCTTAATAATATTGGGAGGAAAAAGAAAGACCCCACCACTATCCATGTAGTAGGGTAGTCATTAGATATCATGCTTGGGAAAGTCACTCTACCTAAATACACGGACCCAAGCAGTCTTGTAGTTGAAGTCATCATAAATGGGATCCAAGTAAAGAATGCTTTAATAGACTTGGGGGAAACTATTAGTGTGATGACTAGGGATATCCTGCAACAACTGATTGCTACAAATCTGAGACCTACTCCTATGGTTATGTAACTTGCTAACAGTTCTACTATCAAAGTTGATGGCATAGTAGAGGACCTTTTTGTTATTCTAGACTCTTGGGAATATCCAATAGATTTTATGATCCTTTCCCCTAAAGGTACATGAGGAGGATATCCCAGTATTTTGGGAAGACTATGGTTGGCTACTATAGATGCCTACATTAGATGTTGGGCAAGGGACATGAGTCTTTTTAATGGTAGAAGTACTAAAAATATTTCCCTTTATCCTCCTGCACAGCCATCCCATGATATGGATAACCCTGTCTAGCCTCATATTGATGAAGAAGGTGAGGAGATTAATTCAGTAGTGCAACTCATGATGATAGGAAGAAGTCCTTTCATGCAGCTATAGGAAGAGGATGAAATATTGTCAAATATAATTCAGAATAGTTATGAAATGCATGAAGAATGACTTGCTCCTGACACTAGTTCTTCTAGTCCACTGCAGACACTTATGCCTTCTCTTCATGCACCTAAAATTCCTACAACAATAGTTATGTATCATACATTTCTGCCACATGAATTAAAAATTCCACGCATTAGTGAAACAACTATGATAGAGTTGATAACACAAGTGCAAGTTTCAGAACGTAAAAATTTGAACCTCAATAACAAGCTTACCAAAGAGAAATAACTATCCCTGTCAAAATTGTGAGAAAAGCATCAACTTGCATTTGCAGGGGATTACCATGACATGAAAGGATTGGATCATAAAATCTGTACTCATAGGATCTACATCAGAGATGACTGCAAACTAGTAAGATAACCACAAAGTAGAATCAATATTGTATTAAGGGAGGTTTCCAAAGGAGAACTGTAGAATTTATTGGATGTTGGATTCATCTATCCTATCTCAGAAAACCAATGGGTGTCTCCTTTGGTGATTTTTCCTAAAAAGGGAGGTAAATGGAGAGTTTATATTGACTAGAGAGAATTAAATTATGCCATCAAAAAGGATCACTTTCCTCTTCCTTTCATAGACAAGGTATTGAATGGTTTCAATGGCTATAATCAAATACAAATTGCACTTGAGGACCAAGGGAAGACAAATTTTACCTATCCTTGGGGAACTTATGCCTATTCAGTGCTTCCACTAGGTCTCTACAATACACCTACAACTTTCCAGAGAGTAGTCATTAGTATCTTCTCAGATATTTCATATGAGTGCATGAAAATCTACATGGATGATTTCACAACTTATGGTGCTGATTTTGACGAAGCATTGGAAAACCTAAGGAAGGTTCTTCAAAGATGTGAGGACCATAATATGTCCTTGAACAGTGATAAATTCTTTATGATGATGCAAGAAGGATTAGTCCTTGGACATTATATATCTCACAAGGGAATTTAGGTAGATCCAACCAAGATCAAGGTAATTACCAATCTCTCTATTTCTGCAAAGCAAAAATATGTTAGGAGTTTTTTGGGTCATTCTGGTATTATAGGCATTTCATCAAGGATTTTAGTAAAATGGAAGCACCACTCTATAGTCTTTTGACTAAAGATGTTGAGTTCCAATGGACAAAATATTGTGACAAAGAATTTTCTACTCTGAAAGAAGCCTTAACACATGCTCCTATGCTCAAAGGTCCTAATTGGGAAATCCATTTCCATATTCATACAGATGCATCTGATTATGCCATAGGAGCTATTTTGGGACAAAAAGAGGGAACCATTGAGAATGAAATCTACTTTGTCAGCAAAAACCTAAAAGGAGCAAAGTTTAACTACACTATAATAGAAAAGGAGATGTTGGTAGTCATTTATGCCCTCAATAACTTTAGACATTATATCACTAGGTATTAGATCTTTTTCCATACAAACCATGCAACCATAAAATATTTGATGAATAATACCTTAATTACAAGAATATTAGCAAGATGGTTGTTTCTCATGTATGAGTTTGATATCACCATCATAGACAGGCTAGGGAAAGCAAATGTTGTAGCAAAATTTCTCTCAAGGTTGACTACATCTGAAGATAATCAAGTCATTGATGACTCCTTCCTTGATGAAAAATTATTTTCCATCAGTATCCACATACCTTGGTATGAGGACATAGCAAATTATTTGGTCATAGGTAAAGTTCCCCCTCATTTCTCTCCAAAAGAGAGAAGGGTTCTCATTGAGAAAATTTTTCCTTTCTCATGGATTGCAGGATGTGTATTCTATACTGGACCAGATCATGTGATGAGGAGATGTATAAGAGAAGATGAGATAGATGATATATTGAATGCATATCATAATAAACCCTATGAAGGACACTTTGCAGCTAAGAGGACAACAATGGAGATTCATACATGATATTACTGGCTCACACTTTATAAAGACGCAGGTAAATATACTAGGAAGTGTGATAGATGTTAGAGGATGGGTTGACCAACTAAATCTGATGAAATGCCTTTGTACCCCGAGGTAGTCATCACACCATTTGATAAATGGGGACTTGATTTTGTGGGTCCCATTGACCCACCATCAAATGGTAAATCCTACATCCTAGTTTGCATTTACTATGTGACCAAGTGGGTTGAAGTTAAAGCTATGAAGCATGCCAAAGATAATAAGGTTGTAGAATTCCTATATGAGGAAATCTTCACCCATTATGGGGTTCCAAGAGAAATAGTGATAGATCAAGGGGCTCAATTTACATCAACCCTTGTTACAACATTGGTCAATGAATATAACATCGAACATATGAAATCTATCCCCTATCGCCCTCAAGCCAATGGGCAGGTTGAGGTGACGAATAGGGAAATAGAGGCTATTTTGACCAAAATAGTGGATATTCATAGAAAATATTGGACAAATAGGTTGCCAAAAGTTTTTTGGGCCTATAGAACTAGCTGGAAGACAACCACTGTTTTCACTCCTTTTGAATTGTTGTATGGAAAGACAATGATGATGCCCATAGAGTTTGAGCATAAAAATCTTGCAAAATCAGAGAATCAAGTGGCATGAAATATTCATAAAGGACAAGAAGTTCCAACCAGGTGGCTGGGCACTCCTTTATGACTCTAGATATCAAGATAATGTAGGTAAGCTGCAAACAAGGTGGCTAGGACCATATGAAGTTGTTGAAGTCTTCTCCAATGGTTCTGCTCAACTCACAACCATTGACCATGTTAGATTTAAGCTGCTTATCAATGGTCATTGCCTTAGGTTGTATCATAAGCTAACTTCCAAGTGAGAATTCATGCAACAATTTACTTAGCACCAAACCCCTAAACTTCCTATAGCTAAAGGAAGGATACCTAGTGTCCCTCCTAGATAATCAAGGTATGTATTCTATCATAATAAAGACTTCCAATTTTGTGGGAGTCAAATTCTTCCTTAATTCATCCACCCATCCATCTCCACCTTTCTCTCTCTTCCATAACTCCACCATCACTTCACTTCACCACCACTTCACTCCATCACCACTTCAGTTAATTGCTCAACTATAATTTTTGAAAGGTAAGCAATACTTCCTCCACATTCTTTGAAATGGATACTCCAAGTTTTTAGGTACGTGTGCACCAATCTATTATATCTTAATTATCTTTAGTTCATTATTTAATTATTGTAAATTAATGTTGATATTCTGTATAACATATAAATATACCCTACCTTGTCAAATCATCATTACCACCCAGCTTGTGTGGACACATGCTCAAATCTAGGTTGGGGGGAAGTGTGAATAACATGTCCACATGTCAATCCATGTTAGCAAAATTAGAATTGAACCAATTTGAATGATAGAGTGAAATGACACCAAACCGCCGCCATTTTTCTTGATAGTACCCTTCATTTATGATTCCTTATTTCCTTTATTGCCGACCATAATATTAAGTCAACAAAAAGGTAAAATTCATATGAAATTGGCGTTAAAACTTCTGAAGAGTTGCAGGAATAAAATTTTTGGGTGTCCAAAGAAAGATCACAATAAAGGAAACCTCATAGAAGTGCTTGTTTGATTGTAGGAAGCTAAAACAATAGGAGGTCAACTAATTAGAAATGAACCTACAATTTATGATGTGATCCTATAGGATGCACCTTCTCAGGTTGAGTTCAAGAATTGTGGGTGGCTGGATTATTTCTTGAAGCTTGATAGCTACAATGAGGACATTGTGCTAGAATTTGCATAGAAAATCTCTAAAGGGAAGGCAATGGTAAAAGGGTCAGTGGTGATAGCTACTAAAGAGAGAATAGCAGAGGTAAAGGGTTTACCTGTTGATGGAGAGCTATACCCTACTACTAGAGATGCAAGGATAGCTAGGGCTGAATTTACTGAACACAGTGAACTTCCATTATATGTGGATAAGCAAGGTACAAAGAGAACCTCTCTACCAGATTCATGGAAATAGGTAGTTTTACACATTGTGAAGTACATTACATGTGAGGGCCACCAGTCAAACCTCCATTCTATACATTTCAAGCTCTTGAATCATATCAGGTATGGGAGAAGAATAAACGTACCTAATGTTTTGTATAATCTCCTTGCAATCATGGTGGCTAAAACTTAAAAAAGGTAGGGATAACTCTGTCTCTCACCATTTTTTGATAAATTATTAGTAGAGAAATATTTGCAAGAGGTGTCTGATATAACATGGGAGGAATTTGTAAACATTGATCGATTTAGACCAGAAAATGTTCGACCTAGAGCTCTATCTCATCCTCATAGGGTTAGTAGGAGGAGTGTTGTTGAAACCAGTATTGGTGACTCAACTTCTAGTGAAACCTTAACACAAACCTTCCTGCATCCGAACAAACTATAGAAATTAGTTCTTCTGAGTCAGAATGTTTAGACAAAGATAGGTCCTCTTCAAAATTTGATGGTGATGTTCTTCCTAAAACCCCAATTTGAACTAGGGCCACCATTAGGAAGGAGGAGGCACAAAAGAGAGAGGCAAAAAGAGAACAACAAAAAAAGTAACACCAAACCCTAAGAAATAGAAGGCTGACACTATCATGCCTACAACTGAAGAAAAGCATGAAAGCCCTCCTAAGAAATCAAAGCCAACCATGTCATCCATTGGTATCCTCCAAAGAGAAGCCCTAGGCTTCAAGGAACATATAGGGAGGACACATAAGCCCCTATGGGGTAGGTGAATGTTGAAGAAAAATATTTTTGAAGAACAAGAAAATATAAGGTTAACATAACTTGCTACTATTGCAGAATAGGTTGAGAGTCAAGAGAATGATGTGAATCAAGAACTCTTTCAACAAGAGCAAGAACCCCTGCAACCAGAATAGGGTGAACAATCAGAGTCATTATAGCTAGTGCTGTATGAACAACAAGAATCAACGCGAGAGAATATTTTGGTAGGAACATATAGATCCCTTGATTTTTCATGGAATCTTATAGGCATGAACCTATGGAGTCAAATACAAAGGATTAGCACTTCCACTGCTAGAGGACCAATAAAACCTTAGGTTGGGGGGAGTGATGAGTCCAAACAATGGCTCAATTTTGATAGGTTTTATTATCTATTTGTTTTTGTTACCATATAATTTGACACTTAATTGTTGGGATTTTCTTGTTATTTCCTCAAAACCATAGAAATTGGGCATAATTTTAGCCTTGTGATTTCTAATGACATTAACATGCTATGAAAATTATCTATGTTAATTTTACATGTGGATTAATGAATGTTACTTTAAGGTAGTTATAGATATGCAATTGTTTTTGCATGCCAATGTTGTTATGCAGATGTAATTAGAGCCTACAAAGTTGAGGAAGTTTCTGCCAATTGGTTAGTTACCAAAGAATTCAATGAGATGATCATTAAAAGTTCAATGGAGGGAAAAATCTTGATGGAGGGAAAATCCTAGTTCAAATTAAAGAATGTAACTACCTTGTAAATGATCATAGTTGTTAGTTGAGTGAATAAAGGAGGTGTTGTTATGCTAAATTTGTGTTCAGGCAAGACTGGTTTAACCAAATCCTACACATGCATAACATCCTTTCCTCTTTCTATGCTTTCAATAAAGTGGCATCCTCCTAATTTGTTGGAGTTGACTGCCTAGGTTGTTAGTTAGTTAGTAGTTTTTCCTTCTATAAATAATAATAAGATGCTCCTTCTTAGAAGGTTGATTGATATGATGATGTACTCACATTTCTATTTTTCAAGTAATATAAATATGTTGTTGTTCCATTGTAATCAAAATTTCAATGAATAAAATGATATTATAAGTTTGTTGCATCTGAGTTAGTTTCAAGGGAAACTCACCCAAGGGGGCCAACTTGGTGAGAATTCCATCCTTTTAGCTTAGTCATTATTTTTTTGTTCAGTAATAGTTACAATTCTGGAAACTATCTATTCCTGCAGCCACTAGAATTCTATTATGTGACTGTTCTTGCAGCCAAAGTAGATAAAGTAGTTTCTTGTCCATTTGCTAAGATTTCCATTTTTGTCATAAATTTTAGTTCAGTAAAGTTGCTAGTTTATGCTTAGTTCTTATGTTAATTCCTTTCAAGCAATTTACTTTTAGCATCATGACTTTCCTAGTGATAGAATGAATGTGGCCACCATAGAAACTTAGTGCACATTTCGTGCTGACCCATTTCAAGTTCACGTCCCTGGGTTGACAATTAAATGAACCTTCATGATGAGAAAGATAACTATTTAGTACAAATGTCTAGTCTCTGAGTTACAACTTTAAGGGCTTATTTTTTGAATCATTAGAGGAGGCCAAAAATGAGTTTATCCCATTGTAACTCAAGTGAAACACCACCTTCTTCTAGTTGATGGAAGAGTTTCATATCCTTAAAGAGCATAGGAAAAAATGCAAAATTGGCACTGAGGCTTTTATTTATGAATTCAACCCAAATGCCATTTCCTAATGCCTCCATAAAATTTTGTTGAGCCAACTCTAGCTCATCATGCTCAAAATGAAGAACCAAAAAATTATTTAACAATTGAATGGGTACTTCTTCTCTACTCTTCTTCACAAGAGACTTTGTTGTCTTAGGATAATCTAAGGCTACATTGGAGTCTAACAATATTAATAACTCACCCATCTTAATAAATGCATGGGCATCACGTGGATCTATGCAATTTTTCTTTCTTAAAATTTCCAAAGCCTTCTCTGCCTGCCCTTTCTGAGCATATATATGGCCTACATATTTTAAGCTCTCACAGTTCTCAAGGTGGACCTCTAGAACCTTTTCAAAATTTGAGAGAGAACTCTTAAGATCTCCTAACTTCAATTGAACCTATCCACAAAATCTTGTGGCCTTTGGATTTCCTTGACTGATGCCATGTATTAGCAACTAGTGGTGTCATAATCACCTTTACTATGATTATATTGTGCAAGATTATAATATGAATGAGATTTCATGAGAGGGTGGTCAGTTGAAACAAGAGTTGTCTCAGTCAAAATTTTCACAAGAAAATGCTACCCTACAATGAATAAAAAATGGTTTTCTAAATGATTCAATGCCCTTGCATAAAATGGGTATAAGTCAAAGGCTCTACACATATTTTCCATCCCTTCATGAACACTACCTTTTTCAATAAGTGTGAGAATCCTACAAGTAAAAAAATGCACAAAGTTGACCACAAAGATTTATGTAGAGGTAGGACATCATTTCCAAATGCCTCCATAAAATTTTGTTGAGCCAACTTTAGTTCATCATTCTCAAAATGAAGAACCCCAATTTTGTTTAACAATTCAGTGGGTACTTCTTCTCTGCTCTTCTTTAGAAGAGACTTTGGCATCTTAAGATAATCTAAGGCTGCACCAAGGTCTCATGATATTAATAACTCATCCATCTTGATAAATGCATGGGCATCATGTGGATCTATGTGAGTTGCCTTTCTTAAAAATTTCAAATCCTTCTTTGCCTACCCTTGCTAAGAATATATATAGCCTACAAATTTTAAGCTCTCACAATTCTCATGGTGGACCTCCAAAACCTTTTCAAAATTTGAGAGAGAACTCGTAAGATCTCCCAACTTCAATTGAACCTATCTACAAAATCCTGTGGCCTTTTGCTTTCCTTGGTTGATGCTATGTAGTAGTGGCCAGTTGTGTCATAATCACCTTTACTATGATAATATCATGCAATATTATAATATGAATGAAATTTCATGAGAGGGTTTTTAGTTGAAACAAGAGTTGTCTCAATCAACTTTTCCACAAGAAAATTTTGCCCTATGAAGAAAAATGGTTTGCTAAATGATTCAATACCATTGCACAATACGTGTATAATTCAAAGGATCTACACATCTTTCCAATTCCTTCATGAACACTACCTTTTTCACTAACTATGAGAATCAAGTACAATTAAAAAGTGCACAAAACTAACCATACATATTTTTCCCCATTTCAAATAGCAAAATTGCTAAAAAATGCGTTTAAAACCTACAAAAGAATGAAAATAAAATCATGTTAATTTTTGCACCAAAAAAATCCATGAGACCATAGCTATTTGCTTACTATTATGCTTGGATAGATTTTTTCCAAGCATCCATAGCTTTTTTTAAATCACCTATTTTAGGCTTTTAGCTATATCAGCAAGGCAGTGAACTATTTCATAAAATGCTTTGATAAACATGTATGAAAAATGTGGTAGCATAGACAAGGCAATGAACTTTGGAAAAATAACCTCAAATAAATGTGATCTCATGGTGTTGGAATGCCATGATGAATACCATGACAAGAGAATTTTTATGGATTATCATGGCATTCCATCACCATGAGACCTCATTTCTTTGAGTCATTTTTTCAACTAGTTCACTGCCTTTTCTATGCTATTGCTTACTATTATGCTTTGATAGATTTTTTCCAATCATCCATAGCTTGTTTGAAAGCACTTGTTTTAGGATTTTAGCCATAGCAAAATGGAAGTGAAATATTTAATAAAATGCTTTGGTAGACATGTATGAAAAATGTGGTAGCATAGATAAGGTAATGGAATTTTTGAAAATATGCCTCAAATAAATGTGGTCTCATGGAATGCTATGAAAAGAAAATACAATTGGCAACTGCTCCTAGTTATTAGTTATGCAATGTGAAGTAATTGCATATCTTCTTAGGCTGAATTTGTAATAACTGTATTGTAATTGAAATTTTGTCATCTATCAACATCTAGTTATTAGTTATGCAATGTGAAGTAATGCTTTGAGTTTGAAAGATGTGCAATGCAATGCAATCAACAATTTAAATATAAAATAAAATTTTATTTTTTTACAATTCATTAGTTAGACTCTCTATTTTATTTTCTCTCTATAACTCTATTGCTATGGAAATGCCTTTCAATTAAAAATTATAGTTTTTGTCTCTTATTCTACAATTTTTTACATTTTTTCATCTATCAACATCTAGTTATTAGTTGTACAATGTGAAGTAATGCTTTGATTTTGAAACATGTGCAATGCAATGTAATCAACAATTTGAATATAAACTAAAAAAATCTATTTTTTACAATTCATTAGTTAAACTCTATTTTATTTTCTCTCTATGACTCTATTGCTATGGAAATGCCTTTAAATTAAAAAAAATAGTTTGTCTCTTATTCTAGAATTTAATATTTTTTCATCTATCAACATATAGTTATTAGTTATGCAATGTGAAGTAATGCTTTGAATTTGAAATATGTGCAATGCAATGTAACCAACAATTTGAATATAAACTACAAAAATCTATTTTTATAATTCATTAGTTAAACTCTATTTTATTTTCTCTCTATAGCTCTATTGCTATGGAAATGCCTTTCAATTAAATAAATAGTTTTTATCTTTTAGTCTACAATTTTTTTTTGCTATGTGTAGAACATCACAAAAGGATCAACACCGAAGGTTGACTATGAATCAATACCATGCATTTGATGGGAGAGTAGTTGATGAGAGGGACACGGAAAATATCCATGTCCATGTAATGACTGTCTTGGTGGAAGGGTGAGAAAAAGAAGTCTGATTTATCAACATGTTATAAGATTTAGGAATAGTGGTATAAGCCCTTGGAATTACAATTATTATAAAGATATTATAGAATTGCAGAGTGTGAGAGATGGAGAAGCAACAAACATAGATGAAGTGGCACCAAACATAGATGAAGTGGCACTAAACATAGATGAAGATGCAACAATGTTAGACGAAGAGTTTGAAGTTGATAGAGTGTTGAATGAGGGTCTAAATAATGATTGGGCCAAGCTGATGGAGGATGCTTTAAAGCCTGTGTATGCTAATTGCAGGTTAATTCATTTGACAAAAATCCTTCAAATTCTTAACTTGCAAGTGGTGTTTGGTTGGACAAATGACAGTGTAGATCAGTTATTGGCATTATTAAGTTCATTGTTACCAACTGACTCCACATTGCAAACAAAATAAATTGAATGTAAAAAAAATTCACTAACCTAGGCTTAGGGTATGAAAACATCCATAAATGTGTGAATGGTTGTGTATTATTTCACAAGAATCTTGCAAGTGAGAGTGAATGTCCAAAATGCCATGAAGCAATGTATAGACTAGGGTTGAAATTAGATGTGGTTCTTAGAAAGGCTCTTTGCCACTGTCTCGTAATCCCATGATTACTCCGAATGTATAGGTGCATACATTGCTAAACTTGTGCAATGGCATGCCCAAAATAAGAGCACTAATGGAAAACATTGACATGTGCCTGATTATAATAAGTGGATGGAATTTTTTAACAAATGGCTTGATTTTTCTCAAGATCCTCATAATATAAGGTTAGGCTTGGCTCTAGATGGGGTGAACCCATTCTCATATCAAAGTACTAAATGGTCAACTTGGCCAGTTTTTTAAATAAATTATAACTTTCCTCCATGGTTAGCAACTAAACCATTTTTGTTAATGCTATCATTGATTATACTAGGAAGGAAAATTTTGACTTTAGATACAATTGATGCTCATCTAGAAACATTATATGATGAGCTAATGGAATTGTGGAAAGGAATTGAAGCAATTCAATCTTTAAGGGATGATCATTAAATCAAATTCACTTTAAGAGCTTCCTTATTGTTTATGATTCATGATCTTCCTGCACATGGCATATTGTCTAGTCTTAATGTTCATGGATATCATGGATGTTTTACTTGCAACTTTAAGGATTTTGTGAGGCATTCAAGAAGTTTGCGTAAGTGTAATTATTATGGAAATCATGCTTACCTTAAAATGGATCATCCATATCTTCAACAACCAACATGGTTCAATGGTCAAGAAGAGAAATGTGAAGCACCATTGCTAATAACATATGATTACATTGTTGAGAATGGACAAAAAGAATTAATTTATTAAAAATTATGGGATTGTAGGTGGTAGAGATGATCCATGCAATGAAAGTGGTGTAAAAAGGGTGTGCATATTCTATAATTTTTCATAATTTAAGGATATAGCCATTAGGCATAATGTTGACTTTATGCACACTAAAAAAAATATAGCCTATGATATTATAGAAACTCTTTTTGGTGCTTTTGATACTATTTCATCATGTGAAGACTTTCGACAACTAAATATTCATCAAAATATTTGGGCTGAAATTTATATGATGATGAAAAATATAGAAAACCTAGTGCTCCTTAAGTCTAGACAAAGAAACAATGTGTGCAATTCTTACAGTTGATGTCTCACACTCTCTTTCCCATTGGATATGTAAGTAGTAGTATTAGAAGCCAAACTAACATTAATGGCTTAAGAGGCCTCAAGACCCATGAATATCATGTCATAATGGAGAATATTTTACCTATTGTGCTAAATATATTAAATTTGGCAAAGGGGCCAAGATTGAAAGTTATAAGGTTGGGCCTAATATTAAATATAATAATTTTACATGTATTAGATCCTTTGAACTTTGATAGTTTGAGGGAGGAGGTTGTTGAAGTACTTTTTCTGTTGGAATGGGAATTTACACCAACAATATTTACCATTTATATGCATCTTTTGATACATCTACAATATGAACTAAAGCATTGTGGCCTGATAAGAACAAGATGGATGTATCCTATAGAACAATATATGAAGGTTTTGAAAAAAAATGTTCATACTAGGGGAAAACCAGAAGGCAACATGTCTGAGCAATATTCAATGCAAGAGGCCATGGGATTTTGCACAAAATATATGAAGGATTTAAAAAATGACAATCAACGTGTATGGGATTATGACAAAGAAGACACTATTAAAGGTGAAGTATTAGAAGGAAATGGATGTCGCTTCAAGCTATCACATCAAGAAAGAAGTGTGATACATGCCTATATTCTTCAAAACACATCTTTGTTTGATAAGTGGTGTAGGTAATGTTGATCATCAAAGTTTACACCTCTTTGATAGTCTTATGAGAAATTCAGTGAGTGGGGGACCAATTTGCACCTCACTAAATAACCTCTAGGATTTTTATAGAAATTTGACTCTTATTTATGTTAGGGGAAAAGGTAGAAAGAAATAAAAATAAAAAATAAAATGGTGATGTGCCAAAGCTTTTACAAAATTTCAAACCTTAACTTTATAACTGATATGATAGACACATAATGTCATAGAACCTTCTTTGTTGGGAAGAGAACAAGCAACAAAGGCTTAGTGAAAGCACAATATAGTATTTAAAACCTCCATGTGGGAAGCACCCATTAAGGTCCAATCATACAAAAGAAAACTCTACAGATTAATAGAAGTATCTAAAAAATTATGAAACTGTTTCTCCCTTTACAATATAATATATAAAATAAAAACTTTTTACAAAAAATGGAAAAGTTAAACATAGATAATTCAATTTCTGAAAGCTATTATTCGACATAGAGGCTTAACAACATGAAAATTAGCTACCCGAACTATTGAAATAAGCTTAACACAATTTTTTTAACATGAAAAAAACATAAAGAAGAAATTTGGCAAAGGCCATAACATGCACACTTTCAAAGACTTCCCATAAATAGATCAAACTTAAATAACATATGAACTGAAAAATAAAGGTCAAATGCCAATTTGATGATAGTTTGAGTTAAAATATAACATGCTAGAGAATAACAGTATTTTTTAAAACCTTCTACTTCTGAAAATATAAAACTCCCTACTAGATCGATCTCCTTCAAAAATATTTTCAAAGTAATTTTTCTAACTTTTTTGCTTCTGCTGCCAACCCCTATTTATAACTAGAAGAAGAGAACACCACCACCAACATTCTAGAAGCAGAAATTTCTAGATGTCTGCACCTTATAGCCCACAATCTAATCTTAGATCTTGATTAGATCACAACAATGTTTTCTCATTAACTCCCAAGTGCTTCATTAATGACTTTAGATATTTAGCAAAGATAGTTGTCAGAAAACAATTAGCTTTTAACAAATCCTAGAAAAAATCTAATTGATCAACCATACAGATTGATGGTGCCAACTTGAAGGTTCCACCCCGAAAGCAAGACACCCACCACATTCCAACAAACTCCACCTGAAGAGATCACTCCTCAAAAATAAAAAATTCTCGAAGAAAATAGATGATGTGCCGAGTAGGCGGGAAATATCAGATGCATGAGAATAGAATTTGAAAAAATCCCTCACCAAGCTGAAACATGCCCCGGCTTGCACCCAAAAGGAAAATAATATAATAAACCCATGCAACCACCATGTGGTGGATTGTGTGATTTTAGGAGTAGTCTTTCCTTCTTTAAGCATAGACTTATCTTGAAGCCGGAAAAGGTAAGGGATGAAAATCAAAAATATTAAAGGAAAAATTGATTTATAGTTCTGGTGACTCAAAGGGGGCATTCTCTTGTGGGGGCACAAAAATAGAGCTCTAGTAATTCTTGGAGTTTGAGGAAGGTGGAGTGTTTTACTTCCTAATCCAATTTAGTGCGCTAGATGAGAGTGTGAAGAATCCCATATTCTTGATCCAAATCAAATACTTCCTTAAAAGAAACACCCCCCACCTTTATGAAACAAGCTCGATGTGGTAATAGAGTTGAGAAAGGGGAAGGATCTCCTTGATTTCATCAACAATGGGTGATGGGCTTAGACTTAGGAGTATTGTAGAATCCTGGATCTTGTGCCTAATTTCATTCACAATATTCTCGACTGATATAACTCCTCCATCTGGTGAGAAAAGGGAAGGTAATATAGAATCAAGAAGAACATTGAACTCCCTCTTGATCTCATTGACCTTCCTATTCAACACTACCTGACGTTCATTTATTTTTTACATGACCTTGTGGAAGTTGATGAGTTCACTTGCTTTCCTTGAGGTGACCCCTTTATCTGGAATTCCTACATCCTCGAAAGCTTCTTCAATGGCCTTGCACAATCTAGAAATTAGGTTCTCTAATTCCATGACCCAAGGGGCATAAATTTTTAGAATTTGGTCAGCTACTAGGCCAACCTTCTCATACAATTCCTGAGCATCCCTTAGAAACTACAAGACTAGCTTTAGGGTAGCAACTTTAACTATGATCCTTTCCCAATGTGTGGATATAAGTCTTTTCAATATTGAGAAGATCTTGGATCCTTTCACTATAGCCAATTACTGATGGAATTGAGATTCCTTTGCCTTTATATTCTTCTCCATCTAGTTCTTCTCTTGGAGGGAATTTGTTAGCTCGAAGTTCAACCTTCTAACCTCTTGATTGTGAGTTTACAAAATAGACTTAATCTCCTACTTCTCTTACTTTTCCCTTTCTATTTTTGTCTGGGCCTTTGTAGATTTTTGGAACCCTCAGATCAGACATTGTCCAATTTGTTCTACATTTCCTCCTAGATATGTTGATATTCTACATTCAAAAGCAATCTCAACCATTAATTTTCTATCTAGGCATAAAGCCGACTCTACTCATTTTGGGCCTCCTCGAGCAACTTAGTTGCTTCACCCTTCTAACTCTATATTTTCCTTATGCAAGCCATTTCTACATCTCTACCATTTATTTCCACCTCCATCCTTCTCATAATTTCCTTTACATTTTCCAACTCTACCTCATTCTTCTTCAATTTCTTGTCCAACTTCTCATAATCAGTGTAGACCACTTTCTGAGTGGCTTTAGCTAGAACCACTTTTTCGTGTGGTAGAGTTTCACTTAAATCAAGGTGCATAACTATGATGTCATAATCTTCCATCTGCATTTTTCCCTATGGCTTGGATGTTAGTGGCTTCATGGTAGCAATCAATAGGGAATTCTACTCTTCATTGAAACAAGCTTCTATCTTTTGAATAGTTGGTTGTGCCATGACTTTTCTCTCCAGTTTCTATTTCTAGCCTGTCGGGCCAACTTTGTCCCATCTAAATGACCTTGGAGAATTTATGGGGTGTAGATGCTTTGTGCAACAATAGAAGCACCTAGAGAGAGATTGAATAGGGTGATGAAATGAGAAGCCTCAATGGTATGAGATTGTAGAGAGGGAAAGGGAAGTGTTATCATGGAAAAAATTGGGATACCATATGGGGTCTGAGGAGGTGGAACACCCATCAGAGTGAAAGGAGAAGTGGGCAGAAAGAGAGACATTTTCCTAGAAGTAAATGGGTTGAGTGAAATTGGCAACATAGATACTTCAAATTTTCCAATGGGGGCCCTTGATAGGGTGATTAAAGAATCAATCAATGATGATGTGGATGACACTCAATCAATGTGTGGGGTTTCCTCATAGGGTTCATTATTGAATATGGCTAGGGGTTCATCTAGAATGAAGAGATCAGAATCCATGAATGAAGGACTCTTTTCCATAGATGGGGGCGGAGGAGCAACTAAAGATGTAGAGGAAAAAAGAACAGGGGGAGAAAAACTTACTTAGGCTACTGAAGCCAAATATCTTGAAAAAGAAGACTCCACTTCTTCCTCTCCTTTGGTTGATGAATTGGGTCCACATAGGTCCTGGACTTTTCTCCTCTTTGTATGAGTGAAATTGGTAGATTCAAATCCCTTGGCGGTTGATCCCACTTAAACTTGGCCATTTGTAGCTGCAATAGACCTTTTTGGGGATCGTCGGGTCCTCTTTCCTTTCCGTTGGGTGTTGAAAAAAGATGCGATCTGTGAGTCCTTCTATTTTGACCCTTTTCCTTTGTTGGGCTCTTGAGGCTGGGAAGTGTAGAGTGGAAGCTATTCTTATTCAATCTCCTAATCGGTCTCAAGATTACTATCCTCAGTGTCAAAATCTATCATAAATTTGGATGAACCTTTCATCATGTGGCTGGACATCCCCATACATGGTGTTGAGGCTCTTAATTTCCTATCAGAACCTACAAAAATCAACCTTCTTTCTCTTCAATCACCCCAAGCACTTCAATTGTGTATTTAGGTACTTTCCCATTAGAAGGTTTTGCTAGTACTCCACAATATTGACATAAAACTCAAGCCATGGTGGTTGATCAAATGGTATGAAGGCTAAGTCGATGTAGAAATCCAATCTCTCTTCGATCAGGTTCTCTCTTGATTCAAAATACTCTCGTCTCTCATGCCTCACAGTTGGGAGGTGACTTATTTGGTTCTAGCTTTATGCATTATAAATGAGGACCAGACCCAGGCATGCCAATTTGTTAGTAAGCACCTCTCGAGCCTTCCTTTTCATTAGTGTTACCTGAATGTGGGCAATGGCAAGGGGAATCAGGTAAAATACTTGTCATGTGCCTTTTGACACCATAGGCATTGTCAAAAATAGTTACCTAATGACATACCTCCAAAGCAAAAACCCTATCTATTACAAATTTAGGGAGCTTGAAAGGCTCCTAAAAAAAACCATGGAATTTGATGAAAGTGAACTCAACTCCCAAAAAACAATCCACTGAGGTCTATGAGATTTTTATCCATTGCAAGACTTCAAGGTAAAAATGGCCCTACGGGCATGGGGACAAGGATTCGAGCACATGCCTCATGAAATAATCCACAAACCAGTAATAACCTCATATCTTTGAAAGCACATGGGTCTAGACCAAAACAGGTTGGTAGAACCCTTTACATCAAACCTAAATAGTGACAATTACCTTTCAAGGAGTTTAAATTTTTGATGTAAGATCAAATGTACCAAAAAAGAAGAATACCTAAACTTGAACTTAGTGCCATAATTCCTCAATTGTTCCAAAATATTTTCAGCTATTACTTCTATAAAATCAAAATACTTCAGGATATTTTCCCTCTCGAGCATAAAATCCAAGACCATCTGGAAAGGATAAAACTTTTCATCATCATTGTAGCCATAGATACATGCCAAAATTTCAAAAATGGCCCATAGATCTAGTTCAATTTTTTTGCATGATAGAGGGAAGAGGAGCTGGCCTCCTTTGAACTTAAATTCTGTCATTTCATCTTCATAAAAAGGAAACTTCTTAGTTTAGGTTCTCTAGAACTCTTCCATCATTTCTTGCTCAAAGATCTTGGCACCCTAGCTTGTAGGGATACATAACATATCTTGGATGTTCACTACACTGATTTTAACCCTTATCATACTGCCAACTATAACCCTTATTTCTTTGTCAAACCTCTTGGAACATGCATCCACCAGCTCTAGACATGGGTGTACAGTGGGCAACATGAATTGTGGCAAACAACAATTCCAGAGCTATGATGTAAAACCTTTAATTGCCCCATATTTTACCATTCTTTTTAATGCCCCTTCCCTAAGGCTTCTAGAGTTCACCACCAAACCTTGGGTCAAAAATGTTGTTTGCAAAATGCAAGATGGCTTCTTTCTTAACATGGTCACCTTCCTGTACCGATTTGGTATGGGAAAAATTCCACTCCTCTGGCATTGGGGCATTAGCGAATGAATATCGCCCAAAAATATGGACATAGCCTGGTCTTTTAGATGAGGATCCAACCTTTCTACTAGAATTTGATGCTTCCACCATTGTTGTGCTAAGAATTTTTTGAGAGCTTCCTTAGAGGAATAACTACTTGTTGTCTTTGCCACTTATCAAAATTTTCTCTTGGGTGCATTCAATTTTTCTTGCATGTACATGTTTAAGGCACTACTATTACCACTGGCTTACTAAATGCTACCACCGAGGTGATATGTGTGGATTGGGGATCCATATCCCTCAGGAATGCCAAATTAAGTGTGAGAATGTAATTTGTACATTCTCCTCGTTGCCTTTTTCAAAAATAAATTTTATGTTTTGGAAAGAATGCTTTTATCCATGGGAAGCATGCTTAAGTGATGTTAAGTACTCCGAAAAGATGCACATATTTAATTTTTTAGAAATTAGTGCATTAATCAATGACTTTTCATATAAAAAAGCAACATGGCACTGATGAAAACAATGGAAAGATGGCAGTGATTAGCATATGCGAGAATTTAGTCCCATCACCCAAATTTATTTTTCAAGGCATGGTGATATATTTTTTGTAGGATTCATCTCTCGCCCTTCGATTATTTTGATATTTTCTTCATTGTTGTCTTATGGGAGATGGATTTTCTGTTGGTTGATCTTGTCGATGCACCTTTTCTATAAATAGATTTTCACTAAGGTTAGTGAAATATTCACTTGAAAAATCTCTTTTGGTTAGCAAGTTTTCTTGCTATATTCCCATTCTGCTAGCTTTAGCTTGTTTTCCACCATGAAATCTAGCCTAGGTACCCCCATTCAACTCCTACAATGAAGGCCACAATATTCTTTCATGGGTGAAATTACCAGCAACTAAATTAAGCGCCTAGTGAGGAAGAATGGCCACCTCACTGTGGTGACATTCAAGTGGGTTCTCGATAAGGATTATGCAAAGGACACAAACCAACCACTGTGCAACTTCAATGTTGTCTCCTTCTTTGTGGCCTCTCTGTTTGACTTGGATATCTCCAAGTCTTCGATAATTGATCTTTACCATGCCATGTTTGACTCTCTATATTTGGATGGGATCGATGAGATCATGCAAGTGGCTATCCCTGGTGGTTGTATTTTGAATGCCATGGACCTTCATAGGCATGTCGATTATGGGAGGACGTGGTTTGGCTACCTCTCCTTACTAATTTTCATACTATGGACCTTGAAAGGCATTGCTCATTATCTTTGCCTATGACTACCTTCCTATTGAGGGAGTTTGGCATGGAGCATGTTCTTGGGCTCGATTGGAAAGAACACTTTGATTTTTTGTTGTATAATCATGGGAATGAGGACTGAGGTCCATGGTGTGCCAAGCCTTTTCATGCTTTGTGTTGACCCCTCTTTCCACCCTGCTAAAGAATAAGAAGAAGAACCTGAAAAGTATCATTTTGACTGCTTAGTGATGGTTGTAGGCTTTAAATTTACTAATTTTTGTGTGTCAGCTCCTTTTTCCTTTGTATAGTGTAACTCTTTTTGGGTTGCACGAGAAAGCATCAAGCTTCTTTCAAAGCTTTAGGCTCATATTATGTTATAAATACTTCAATGAACATAATACAATACACTTATGATTATTCTTGTGTTATTCTTATGGCTTATTCACAAAAATAATCATATTCTACAATTTTTTTACATATGGTACATAATTCTGAAAATTTTAAAAGAACTTGCGCACTTTAATGGAACAATTCTAGCTGAATACCATTTAGCAGTATATCTAGAATGTTGGCATCCATGTCTTCTAGCTCATACACATTATTTTCTTTGCATGTGTGAATGTGGAAGGGACCCTTCCATAATGCTTCATATTTTTCATTTTTCCCTAGTTTTGTTGTGTGTTTGTCGTACTTTAGTACCAGGCTCCCTTCGCAGAAATTGGGTTGGAGGGCTTTTCATCGAACAATCATTTGACTATCTGTTGGTGCCCAATCATGGCTTCATACACCATTTCCATTTCTTCTTCAAGGTTCAAGAGTTCCACCGACCTTACTTCCACTTTTCAGCTTTCTTTGACTTCCAAAGCCTTTAACAGTTGCAATGCTGAAATATCTATAGAAATAGGTAAAACCACCTCCTTTCCATATACTAGTTCATAAGGAGAGCCCTCCAATATTACTTTGGGCATAATTTTGTCGGCCCATAGAGCATATCATAGGTGCTTGTGCCACTCCCTTTTTATTTCTAACATTATGATCTTAATTAACCTAATCAAGTTCTTATTGGTCGATTCTACTAGCCCATTTCCTTGTGGGTAGTAGTTTGATGAAGTGTTGAGGTAGACCCCATGCTTGAGAGAAAATTTTGACATCTGAGAAACCAAAAAATCTCGTGCGTTATCAAATATGATAGTTTTTGGCAAACCAAACCTTTCTACTAGCTCCTCAAGAAAATTGATAATTTCTATTTTCATAGCATCTTTTAGAGCAATGGCCTCCATCCATCTTGTGAAATAATTGGTTGTCATAAGTATCTACTTATGGATAGTGCTGGAAATAAGATTTATCATGCCAGAAAAATCCAAACCCCATTGAGAAAAGGGTTCTTTAGTTACAATCAAGCTTAGTGGCATGGAAAAATTCTTCTACTTGCCAACAAAATATTGGCACCGAGTACATTTTGCACTAGATGGTGCACCTCAAAAAATATGGAAGGCCGGTAATATCCTATCTACATTATTTTCAAAGAAGTAGTTTTAGCAGAGAAATGTATGCCATCAGGATTGCTATGAAACTCATTTAAGACTCTTTCTGCCTATGGCTTATTTAAGCATCGGAGTAGGACACCATCATAATTTATTTTAAACAAAATGCCCTCAATTAGTACATACCTAGTACCTTGCAGTTGGTAGTAACATATTTTGTGAGGTGGAATGTTGGTCAGATACCGCCCTTTTGCATATACTATGTCTAATCTATCACCCATGATTCGCCATACTTGAACTGGTCTGTGTAGACCTGATCGGTCCCTTCCTCCACCAAGGAGCTTAATTCTTGCACAAGGTATTCACAAAGACCTCTTCCTCAAACCAAATTAGTTGGTATAATATCTACATTGTATTCTAGGATCTTGGTGATCTAGTTGGCCCTCTTTTCAGTTATTTCACCATCAGTTATATACTCCCAAATATTGGGATGGGTGATGAGAATGGTGATTATGTTGGTCAATACCAGGTGTCAAAATTTCTTCAAGATTTTAACAATAGAAAAATCCTATTTCTTAACAAAATTATACCTACCTTCATATCCTTTGAGATTCCTAGACTGGAATGCGATGGGATGCTCTCCGCTATTCTCTTCATCTTTTTGAGTGAGCATCAAAGCTATGCTGTGTTGGTCGTTGTAGGCATAGTGCAAGAGATCCTTAGAGAATTCCAAGTTAGCTAACACCAAGGCCATAGAGATGGTTTCCCTTATTTTATTGAAATTTTTCTTACCTTTAGGGATCCATTTGAACACTAGAATCTTACTTAACATTAGTGTGATAAGTCTTGCAATGCCTGTGAACTTCAAAATGAACCGACTGACAAAATTAATCTTCCCCCAAAAAGACTACAACCCCTTCTAGTTTACTGACAGAGGCAGCTCCATTATAGATCTCACCCTTTCCGTATCTATCAATATTCCTTCCTTTGATACCACAAAACTAAGTATCCTTGGGGCACTCAAAAAGGACATTTCTTGGGATTAAAGGAAATACCAAACTGTTTGCATTTATGGAAGAACTTTTATAGATGATCAAAGTGATCATCCTTTGATTTTGAATTTTTTTTAGGTCATCCATATATATTAGAATAATTTAATTCATTAACCCCTTGAAAGGGATATCCATTGCTCACTAAAAGGTCGTAGCAGCATTGGAGAGTTTGAAGGGCATTTTTGAGTATTCAAACATTCCCCACTTGGTAGTGAATATTTTTTTATGCTGATCTCCCTCTTTGACGTAGACCTGGTTATAAACTGATAAACCATCAAAAAATGAGAACATTTTTGATCTGACCATAGTATGCATAATTTTCTCCATTGATTGAAAAAGGTAGTGATCTTTGAGTGAAGCTTTGTTTAAATCCCTAAAATCCAGACAAAGCTAAATATTTCCATTCTTTGTTTGAATTGGTACAAGATTAGACACTCAAGTGGAATGTTTAATCGAGTTTATGATCTTTGATTTGATTAATTTGGTGAGCTCTTGTGTCATCAATGCTTTGAACTTTGGATTGACTAGCCTTTCTTTTTGTCAGACATGATTTGAGATTTTGACCAAGCCAATAGTATGCTGAATTATTGCGATATCGTATCCTCTAAGATTGTCATAGGTGCAAGCTATGACCTTGTTGTATCTAGAACATCCTCCCTTTTAGTCTCTGTTTATCCTTCTATGGAACCTCCCTTCTGACCTTTAAATTTATTTCATTTCTGACGTGAAGATCTTCATAGTCTTTCTCATTAATAGTGAACCTTTTCTTACTATTTCTTGCGTTGTCATAGTCAGAAATATTTTCAAGAGAGATTAAACCTCAAGGGAGCTTATTAACTTTCAACTGGATCATTTTACCTTCGAAAGGCTCTGCTTCAGACTATGAATAGTCAAAATATTTTCCTAATTTCTGTAAAAACGCAAAAATCTGAATATTATCCTCAAATATTTGCTAGTTCTGATCATTATCATGAATTTCTAATCGGATGATGATTTTCACTACATTTTGCTTCATCAGTGACTCATAAACTGGCTCAAATTATGAACCAATCAAAGCCATCTAATCAAAAACATTATTCTAGGAATGTGGGATAACCTAAATGTTAAAAGCCTCCAAACTCTTGATCAGATCCCATACTATGTGTCTATAAGACTTTATTCTTATATTTTTGGTAGCCGCCTACCCACGACTTGACTTACAACTACCTCTGGATCTCTAAATTCTTGTACTCTCTTCATGACCATCCATTCTGCGAGGAAAAAACCATGGACCAAGGCCTCATACCTTGCATCATTATTCGAGCATGGGAATTGTAAATGGAAACCTTTGAGGGTCTCTGATCTGGTTGAGAATACTAATCGAACACTTGGTCCAAAATAGGCCTTGTATTTGACACCATCAAAATATAATGTCCATATATTGTTGTCACCTAGACCATTAGGCTCTTCCCATTCTTTTACCAATTTTGGGAAGTCTTGATCATCATCAAAGATCACATAGGTGCCTAATCCAGTAACATGAAAGTTTTTGAATGGGTCAAAGTTAACAAATTGGTTGAGGAGGACCTCCTCTTCTGGGGTCCGATCAATCGTGTCTTGCTTATCTTCTAAAATTTCTACATAATAAGTCTCCCTTTGTGAGAAGGAGGTATCTGCTGCTTCAAAGCATAGGACCAAATTTTTTGTTATGTGTTCTAGATGCAAGGATTTAGACAAGATCTTCATCTTTTCCCCATGCTTGGTTTGCACTATTAGATGAGACTAATTGAGTGCTAAATATCCGCCAAGATTTACTATAAAGTCCCTTGAAAGGAACATCTTGAATACTGGGGGATGCCTATCATAACTACTTCTTGCATGACCATTTGGGTTGGACATGAGAAGAGGGTCAAAGATAGATACTTGATGTGGCCGAAGGTTGGAACTTTCTTCCTGTCTAATTGCATGATTCCTTTCTCAAGAGGCTCATACTTGTGTTTTAGGGCATCAACCACTTGTTTAGGCATGATCATAGTACTAGCTCTTGAATTAATCATGTTATTGTGTAAAATATTCTCTCCCACAATAAGTGTTAAAAAGAAAGGTGTTGGATTTGGCTTGCTTACCTCTTTCATCTTTGCATTTTTCATGATGTTCACGTAAGCCATCGCTCTTGAAGGTTGGGGGTTTGACATGAGTTGTTTCTCTTTAACTTGATTGTGCATCAGAATCACATCCATCCATGCTATTTGTTCTACCTTATTTAATGCTTCTTGGAGCAACATCTTTTGTTAAGGAATGGATATAACATCCCATAGAGATACATTAGCGGGTGCCTTCTTTAATTGTTCAACCATGTTGAGCATTCCAATTCATAAGGCCTTTGGTTTGAATAGTGTTATCTCTCTCATATTTTGGAGGAGCCGATCTAACGTGAGTGGGCTCAACACTTTATCTATCTCCTTCTCTGGCAATGATAAAGCTTGTGACTATTGAGTGGATCAAGCCTACGAAGCTTGATTTTCTTGTGGTTGTAGTTGACATGGTTTTGGATGTTATAAAGTTTGTTGCATGTATTCTCCAGTAAGCCTTCTTTTGGACCTCATGTTGTAGTCTGATTGTACTTGTGGGGCACTAGTCATTGGAGCATCATTTACAAATACTGCATATTCTTCTTCCATCCATGAGAAAAGTGCTTGGTTTTGTACAATATACAACTCTTGTTCTAAAGACATTCCTTGTGTTTGTGCTCTAAAGCAGGTATTTTCCATTTGAGGAGACTGATATTCCTCTGTACTTGAGAACACGCCCTTGCTTCTCTTTTTCGCTATATTTTGTTTTAGATTTCCCCTCAAATGATTTCAAGGAATATGACTATCAGTACATGAGAAGCACCACACGTTCTCATCCTTTGCTAGGTTGATTTGGCCTGGGAATAAATATTTTCTTGGGCTATTCTTGATAGCCTGAAGTGGCATGGTAACCAGGACTATCTACTTTGTGGGCATTAATTGTTGACCCCCAGCTTTTGAGGCTCCTCCTTGACAGGTCTATGTGGCTTGCTTCAGAGGTGCTACTTGTTGTCGTCGAATGAGGACTATCTCATTATAAACAGATTGAATGTGATTCTTTATATCATTGACGTCCACTGCTAGTGAAGAGGAGCCCAATGTGCTTGGTTGTGCACTATGGTATATGTACATGGATGGTGGTATAACCAATGTGGTTGGTTGTGTAGTGGAGGTGCTTAGTGTATTTTATTCCTAGGGGCCCACCAAATATTTCTATGAACATGGGCATCAGTGGATGTAATGGAAGCTTCCCAGTGTTGATCAAAATATTTTGTGTGCACACAACTAGATCATATGAATCAAATAGAATATCTCCTCCCATAGAGGTTATCCTGACCATGATATTCAAATTGAAATCCTTCAGGTAAAATATGAATGCCATAGCGGTCGAAGGCCTAGGAGTCACACAAATTCTTTGCTAGGTTTTGTGAAACCTAGTGTGAAGTCACTCATGGCCTCTTGTGGGGCCCTTTTGATGGTGATTAATTTCTACATCAACAAGGAGCGATCTCCCTTTTTAGAGAAATGCTCAAACAACTTCTCTCTAAGCTGTTCCCGAGAGAAGGTAGAACTAGAATCCAGAGACCTATACCAATCCTAGGATTTTCCCTTGAAAGACGTGACCAATAACCTAAGAGCAATATTCTCTTCCACTATGTTATGTAATCTACATACCTTTGCTATATCTTGGAGATGGTTAGAGGGAGTTTTGAAATACTCCCCATAAAACTTTGGGATGGATTTGAGGGAATTGGTGGGTATGGCAAGCCATATGTCTAGGGGCATAGGTGGTTGTAGCAAACTACCACTATCCTAGGTTAAAAAATTTCTAGAAGTGAGGGAACCTAGACGAGCCATCGAAAATAGATTCCTATGGATAGGGTATATTGGTATTCTGATTTGAAAAGTTTGACCTCCTCATGGAGTAGATAAATCTTTGGATCTTAGGCTAACACTTCTTTCCTTGTTGCTCCTTACAGGTGATACGAAACCTATAAGTCTTCTTCTCCTTGATAATCGAGGTAGGTAACTACGAGTATTTGAAATGGCCTCTTGAAGACAATCTTGTTTGGATTTTGGGCATAAAGTTTCCAACCTCTTTTCTTGGTCTGATTTAAGAAATATTTCTGACTTCTAATCAAATGTTTGAAAAAATTTGGTCCCACCAAGTATGCTAGAAAAAGAACTATTGATAATCCAATCTTGTGCCTCTCCAACAATCTCATGGGAAATTCAACAAGTGGGGGACCAATTTGTGCCTCATTGAATAACCATGAAATTTTTATAGAAAGTTCTCTCTTAATTGTGTTGGGGGAAAAGGTAGAAAAAAATGCAAATAAAACATAAAAATGGTGATGCAACAAATATTTTACAACATTTCAAACTTTAACCTATTCCTTATAACTAATATGATACACACATAATGTTGCAGACCCTTCATTGTTCAGAAGAGAATGAGAGACAAAGTCTTAGCGAAAGCACAGTGCAGTCTTTGAAATATCCCAGTGGGAAGCACCCATTAAGGTCTGATTAGATATAAGAAAACTCTATAGATTAATAGAAATATCCATAAAATTACGGAACCCTTTCTCCCTTTATGACATAATATGGAAAATAACAAATTTTTATGAAAAATGGAAAAGTTCAACAAACATATTCTGATTTTCAAAATCTATCATTCAACATAGAATCTTAAACACATGAAAATTAACTACCCAAACTATCGAAATAAGCTTAACACAATGTTTTTAACATGAAGAAAAAATAAAGGAGAAATTTGGCAAAGGCCATAACATGCACAGTTTCAAAGATTTCCCCTTAATAGATCAAACTTCAATAAAATATGAACTAAAACAAAAGGTTGAATGCCAATCCAATGATGAAAATATAACATGATAGAGAATAACAATATTCTATAAGACCTTCTACTTCTGAAAATATAAAACTCCCTACTAGATCTATCTCTTTCAAAAATATTTTTGAAGTAATTTTTCTAACTTTTTTGCTTATGCTTCCAACCTCTATTTATAACTAGAAAAAACAGAACACTGCCACCAACATTCAAGAAGCAGAAACTACTAGATGCCTGAACCTGATAGCCAACAATCTGATCTTAGATCTTGATTAGATCGCATCAATCTTCACTCATGAAGTCCCAACTACTTCATTAATGGCTTTAGACATTTAGGAAAGATGGCTATCAGAAAACAATTAGATGGGTATGTGCAGGATCATGATGGGCCAAAAAGTGGCAATGAGAAAAAAATCACGTTTTGGATCGACTCAAAAGCACAGAAATGCCGAGTTGAATTTTCTAGGTTCGGGTGTTAGTACATTTAGCCGAACCAAACCCCAAACCTAGTTTCAACAAATCGAATATCCGATTTGTGGAAACATTATATAAAATCCAGCCGATTCTTATAACTTCATTTCTCACTGTTTGCACGCAGACGCACAAGGAAAAACAAAAATCCGATAGCCGCTTCTATCATATATCTGATTTCAAAGGTAAGTATTTGGTTTTAAAATGTTTTATTGATTTTTCAAGTAGATTCTCTTAATTTGAAGTAGTTTTTATGAAATTTTTATGAAAAAAAAGGGTTTTCTATTGATTTTGATCAAAAATAGGGTTTTTTTATTGATTTTTATCAAAAACTAGAGTTTACATTGAATTATTATTAAAAATTAACGTATCTAAATGGATTTTGATTAAAAACTAGTGTTGTTGATGTATTTTAATAAAAAATTAGAGTTTGTTATTAATGTGAAAAAGTACGATTTTTTGGGGATTTTTGTTAAAAAGTAGGGTTTTTTTACAATAATTTCATTTATATTATGTAATTTCAATTAGATTAATTAGTTTTTAATTTTAATCAGGTATTATGGTTGAGAATGAAAATCCACAAATTCCAAATGCTCCACCACCTCCATAGCCAAATCCTCCACCACCTCTGCAACCGCCAGTTGACGACTTCATTGGTGAAAAATTGGGGCAATTGAGGGGCGTTTGTGAATTTTATAAGAAAATCCCTCGATTGAGAGATATGAAAAACACATTGAAGGAAATAATAAAAAATATAGAAACCCTCTCCACCCAACATAATTCCTTTCATTCGTGGCGAGAAGACATGAGGGAATATTATGGATGTGGATTGTCTTACGATGATGTGAAATATCTCTAAATAACCAAATCCCAAATAGCCTCTTTATTCATTGACCCCCACATCGGTTTGCTAGTGAATGTGAATAAATAAAACTTTCTATAAAATGGTGCATTCATAGGGACATTGTAGCTAACTTTTGGGATTGTTGGGTGTATGGTTTTTGATAAACCACCAAACAATAATTCTGATATACCATTTTATTTTATTAAAAAATTATATGCTGAGTTTGTCTTAGGGCATCATGTCAATTACTTTGACATTAAACCCTTCCAGGGTGTCGGTGGAGGTATGCCCTAGGATAGACCAGGGGCAATTAGGGTAGTCCCATGCCCAAATGTTCCCCTTCCTCCCCTTCCTCCCCTTCCTTCGCCACCTCCAATATATCATCCAAATATTATTCAAGATGCAGCCACATAGACTATTCAGGCTATTCACTCTTTGAGTGGTCATTTGGTTTTTCATGCTTCTACAGTAGCTCAACCACATTTTGGTGATGTTGGAAAAGGCTCGAGTGTTGGTGCATCCTCCTCCTTAGGTCCACATATTTGTGTGCCACATACTTGCACTATGTGCCGCCAGATATGCTTGGGTCCTCTTGTACAACCCACTGAGAATCCCTTGGACACTTCTGATTATGACCTCCATGATTTGGATATTATAGATCATTTATAGGGGAGTGTAGTGCACCCTACAGAGTCCTCTCTTGCTAGAGAGGGGGATGTTGGAATAGTGGCATAGGTAAGATTTAAGCTGTAATTTCATAACTTGCATTTGTTTTTAAATGAATACTAATAAGAGATAGTATCAAGTACTAATATTTATTTACATGGTCTATTTAACAGTTGATGTCAGAGGAGGAGCTCACATGGGTGACTGATAGCACCCTTAGGGCCATTTCATTTGGCTTGGACACACAGACAGTTTATGTTTTCGTACTCACTCATTTACATTTTATATTATATAATTGCTTCTCATTTGAATTTTCACTAATGAAATTATATAATAACGTATTTGCTTATCTTAATTTCTTCTTGTAGCAAATACCTAGTGCGAGTGAGGTGCAGCCTCGTCCAGAATATGGAGGCACAAATTTAGATAATGGGAAGGTAATTGAACTCAAATTGGATTGAATTAAGAGTTTTAAGATCTTATATTGATTATACATACATCGACATAGATTGGTAGTTTCATATGTACTTGTCAATTTTATGTATAGGAAATTATGAGCCTGAATGATTAGGTATTGGAACACCTCAAAGAGTAGGTGTTGAAACACCTCAAGGAGGAGTTGTCAAAACACTTGAAGGAGATAAAGCAAAAGATCAACCTAAAGAGGTATGTGTTTATTTTATTTTGTGTTTGGTAAATATGTTCCTATTACCAATAATCCTATGCTAACTTGGATCAATTTTATATTTTTGTTCACATATATAGATTGGAATTTCAAATGTTGGTTTGTTATATTCTAGGACTCCTGACCCTTTGAAGAGACATATATTTCAGGTAATCAATATTTCAATTAAAATTCAATGTATATTGATTTTGATGTTAATTATTCTATTTTAAATTATATAGTATAACTAATCTATATTGTGGTTTGAATATTTCTTGTGCAGCTACCTTCAGAGTCAACGAGTCCTTCAAAGAGGCTCCATTTTGATGATCCACCAGTAGTTTAGGATGAGATAGAAATTTTGGCATGTAAATTTTGAATACATATTGAGATGGCATATGCCACATTTTTTAAAACATGGTTTGAATTGGCGTCGATGCCATTTTTGTATATGGACATACACTTGATTATTGGATAATTTGATATATAGAAGTTGACAATCAAAATTTAATTTGTTCCTCATGTGCATGATTAAACTCTTTGAAAATTTTATCTTGAGCAATGGTTAAATATCAATGTACAATAACATAAAAAATAATGGTTATATTATGTAGTTTATATTTATATCGCTGATTACATTGCATTACACATCTTTCAAACTCAAATCATTAATTCACATTCATAACTAAAAACTATGAGCAGTTGTCAATTGCATTTGTTTGTCATTGAATTCTATGAGACCACATTTCTTTGAAGTTTTTTTCAAATGGTCCACTACCTTGTCTATGCTACCACATTTTTCCTACATGATAGTGATCACATTAAGTTGTAATAAATTAAATGATAGCCTATGGCTATTTAATTTATACTCATTTTATTTAAATGGATGAGGCTGACCTTCCTTGATATTATTTTGTAATTTATTATTATCAAGAGAGGCCAACCTCCTTGAAGAGTCACCTTATTTTGTATAAATACAAGGTGATGTTTGTTCATTTCTTCAATCAAGTTCATTCAGCATAATTCGCATTCCAAGCAAAAGTTTTCACTTGAGCAACAACGCTTCATCTTGCAGTAGTAGGACGATTTCAAGGAGAAGCATATTCGATTGTATCTTTGCATCTAGGAGAGGTGCTATTATTCATTGTATCAAATTCAGCCATGAGCTGGGCCTGAGTTGTAAGAAGATTTCTTGTTGTGTTTATTGTCTTATGTGTTGCATTTTTTGAGTGTTTTTAGTTGTATTATTTGATCATTAAAACACTAAAATGGTATCAGAGCAGGTTTGAAAAAGATCCTGTTGGGACCAGTTATTACATAAATACCTCTATTCCCTTTTCTTTTTATTTATCTCTATCTTAGTCAAGATGGTGAATGGTCTTAAAATTGAGGATAGAATCGAAGGAGCATCAAAATTCACTTCATGGAGATTCAAAATTATGCTCACTTTGGAGGAAAACGAATTGGTTGAGTGTGGAGAGAAATTTTTCTAAACCTACAGATGAGGAAGAGAAATTTCAATGGAGGAAGAAATATATGAAGGTGAAGAAGATGTTAGTTGATTTTGTGAAGGACCATATTGTTCCTATCATCTCTAAGTTGAAGATAGTGAGATAAATGCTTAAGACTTTGGAGGAGATGTATGAGATCAACAACACAAGTCGTGCTCTAGTCTTGAAGCAACAAATTCATCATGTTAAGATGGCGAAAGGAGAATTTGTCATCACCTACTTCATGAAGATTTTTGAATTGAGAGATCAACTCTCTACCATTGGCCATATTGTTGATGACAAGATTTTACCATGTTGGCTCTTAATGGTCTTCCTTCATCTTGGGAGTCTTACATTCAAGGAATCAACTTTTCTCAAAGTTAGAAAACTTGGATTTGCTCGAAGTCATTCAACTTGGATTTAACATTGGTAGCTCCACAAACCTATTCAGAATAAAGTGATCTGAAGAGGACATCCCTAAATCTCTACAGAGGTGTAAAGTTGCAAAGTGGTGCAGCTTTCATTCTCAAACTTGTACGATCAAACAGACTATTTCAACACATCTGGATGGGTACATTTATGCTAGGTATGGTCCTCTTTTGCACCCAAATATGCCGAATCACTCCGAGCTGCATTGGACCAACAATTTCCCTTAAGAGTCCAAAGTGCTAAAAGGTAGCAACTTTTGACAGACTATTCCTCAGAAACCATGATGCTTACAAAATCTTCATCTGGTGATATGGGATCATGTTGGGACCATCTACAATAACCTCTCTCTATTTTTTCTATCTCGAATGCGTTTTCCCATGGTGATGAGTTTTCAGTTGAGGGAAAAGTTGCCAGATGCAAGCAGTGTAAAGTTGGAAAGTGGTGCAATTTTCATACTCGAACTTGTATGACCAAATGAACTATTGCAACACATATAGATGGGTATTTTTATGCTAGGTATGGTCCTCTTTTGCACCCAAATACACTGAATCACTCTAAGCTGCATTGGACCGACAATTTCCCTTAAGAGTCCAAAGTGCTAAAAGGCAACAATCTTTGACGGACTATTCCTCGAAAACCATGATGCTTAAAAAATATTCATATGGGATCGTGTTGGGACTATCTACAATAACCTCTCTTGGTTTTGGCTATCTCAAAGGCGTTTTCCTGTGGTGATGAGTTTTCAGTTGAGGGAAAAGTGGCCAGATGCAAGCAGTGTAAAGTTGTAAAGTGGTGCAACTTTCATAATCAAACTTGTACGACCAAATGAAATATTCCAAAACATCTAGATGGGAAGGTTTACACTAGGTATGGTCCTCTTTTCACCCAAATATGCTGAATCACTCTAAGCTGCATTGGACCGACGATTTCCCTTAAGAGTTCACAGTGTTAAAAGGCAACAATCTTTGATGGACTATTGCTCCGAAAATGTGATTCTTATAGACTCTTCGTCTGATGATAAGGGATCATGTTGGGACCATCTACAATAATCTCTCTCGGTTTTGGCTATCTCGAAGGCGTTTTCCTGTGGTGATGAGTTTTCAGTTGAGGGAAAAGTTGCCAAATGGAAGCAGTGTAAAGTTGCAAAGTGGTGCAACTTTCATACTCGAACTCATACGACCAAATAGAATGTTCCAACATGTCTAGATGAGTACGTTTATGCTAGGTATGGCCCTATTTTGCACCCAAATACGCTGAATCACTCTGAGCTGCATTGGACCGATGATTTCCCTTAAGAGTCCAAAGTGCTAAAAGGCAACAATATTTGACGGACTATTCCTCGGAAACCATGATGCTTACAGACTCTTCATCTAATGATATGGGATCATGTTGGGACCATCTACAATTAAATCTCTTGGTTATTCCTAGCTCGAAGGCATTTCCCCGTGGTGATGAGTTTTCAGTTGAGGGAAAAGTTGCCAAATGCAAGCAGTGTAAAGCTGCAAAGTGGTGCAACTTTCATACTTGAACTCGTACGAACAAATAGAGTGTTCCAACACGTCTGGATGGGTAATTTTATGCTAGGTATGGTCATATTTTGCACCCAAATATGCCGAATCACTCTGAGCTGCATTGGACCGATAAATTCCCTTAAGAGTCCAAAGTGCTAAAAGGCAACAATCTTTGACAGACTATTCCTTGGAAACCGTGATGCTTATAGACTCTTCATTTGATGATATGGGATCATGTTGGGACCATATACAGTAACCTCTCTTGGTTTTGGCTATCTCAAAGGCGTTTTCTGATGATGATGAGTTTTTCAGTTGAGGGAAAAGTTGCCAAATGCAAGTAGTGTAAAGTTGCAAAGTGGTGCAAATTTCATATTTGAATTCATATGACCAAACAAACTCTTCCAACACGTCTGGATGGGTACATTTATTCTAGGTATGATCCTCTTTTGCACCCAAATACACCGAATCACTCTATGCTGCATTGGACCGACAATGTCCCTTAAGAGTCCAAAGTGCTAATGTCAATGAAATGAGGGGGCAGAAAGATTTAAGGTTGGATCAAGATTCTACTAGTCCTAGCTCTTGCATCAGAAAAATCTTACCCAATCAACTTGAATCAATTAGATGGGAAATCAAATTCACATGAACTTTTTACATTTTTGTTTTTCAAAAAAGTGGCAAGCCACTGCAATTTGTTATATATAAATAGGATATATTACAAAATCTGGTTCAAACGAGCATATCGACAGGAAAGAACCAGGAAGAAAACCTTTGGTTGTAGTTCAATTAAGTACAAAAATATTTTTACATTTTAAACATACCCTTTATACAATGCCAAACATTTGACCCATATTTCAAAAAACATCACTGGATATAGATTATGCCTATACATAGTTATGACCTTTTTGCATTGTTTCACATTTCAAAATTTGCCTATTTGAGGCATTCAAGGCTTTGTCTTCCATAAGATTAGTATGTTGGTGTTTTGGAGTGACAAAAACCTATACAAACCATCAAGGTGGTAGTTAAACTACATATAATAGAAAATATGCTTAGAATAACCAATCTATATTATTGTAATTTTTCACATACCTCTCCGAAAGGATCAGAGGTGCCTATTGTTGTAGCAGGTCCACGATCAATCATGTCAGGAATATTGTCACAACAAAAAAGATGCTTAGACTAACAAATCTATATTAATAGAAACAACCTGAATGATGATGAATTGGTAATGCAAACTATTAAAGATTCTTTGAATAACCAATCAATATTATTGTAATTTGTTGCATACCTCTTTGAAAGGATCAAAGCTAGCTATTGTTGCAGTAGATCCATGATCAATCGTGCCAGGAATATCACAATATGTCAAATGATAAATCTATATTGTCACAACAAAAAGATGCTTAAGAATTGTACCTTCCATTCTTGAATATGCTATTCAAGTGTGCCTGAAGGGTCATGTAAGAGTATCCAATATTGCTTCATGATCAACATTACTAATTGTCCATTGTTTTTTTGTATTTGGTTTTGCATGATGCTTCAACAACTTAACATTTGTTGCTATAACAAGGTGTGAATACATGAGAATGGTTTTGTGTTTCTCGTAGTCTTCAAATGTAGGTATACCATTATTTCTAATCATGTATGTTCATAGCCAAGTTCTTGCAACCATAACTAAACCTATAGGATACATGAACCCATCATCATCTCCCATCGATTGTGTTAGCTTGTGCTTTACCTGCACACATCGAGCCAACCAATATTCTGATGTCTCTTCATTCCCCTACGGTGCAAGAACTTCAAAAACATGTTCTGGATGTAGTAGATCTGAAATTCGGTCATAATCAAGTGAACTTTCCATTGTGTAATTTTTCATGGATATAGTTTGAGATAAAGGAGTTAGATACTATGGAACCCATGTATCCACCCACTCACTTGACTCACATTGATACCACTCGCACTTAATACAACTTTGACAAAAAAAAGCCAACTATCGTGTCCAAATGGTCCATGTGCTTGCATCTGAGCTTCGAAATGAATGCATCTTTGAAGAATCTTTGATTGTATGACAATCCAATCTGCCTCCCATTGTACCCTCCTCAACCAACCAAAAAAATTTGTGCTCTGTTGAATCAAGTGTCCCTCCTTGTGACAATGTTGAACTACACCAATAAAAAATAGAACGTGCATCACTGAATTTTTCTCCTAAAATCTTCAATTTCTCCTTAACTAGAGCTCTCTTTACACATGCACCTTCTCCATCATTCTCCTCTTTCCCATTCCTAGCTTCAAAAAAAATCTAAATATTAGGTACACCCCTTTCTACATGCATTCTACTCAACCAATAAAACATACGAGCATTCTTGAATTGACCTGTGCAGTTATCTTACCAAATGAGATGTCAACCCAGTGCTATATCATGCTCTGGTAAGAACTCAAAAAAATTCTCAAAACAATTTTGGACATACTCAAACGAGTGAGATCTATCATCACTCATATAAAAATGATACTCTCTGATTATCTTTTGATCCCCCTCCGTACTATCAGGTGCATGTCTAAACATTATGTAGACAAAAATAGCAATCCGAATGGAATTATAATACTGAGGTTGTACCTCATTTTGTGGTTGCAATGTGTAGTTTTCAAAAAAATCAACAACTGATACAATAGTGTCAATCGAAAAAGAGTCCTTACATATCCTAAATTGTTGATCCAACCACTGAGACCTATGACTATGCCTTGCATATTTGTAAAAATATTGTCCTTAAAATCTGAAATAAACTCAGCAACACTACATTCTTTTGTAACCAACTCGCATCTAGAACCTTCACCTCCACTCTGCAAATTATATTTGACTCTCATATCTCTTTTTCTCAACAAGATTCTTTCCAAATTCATGTTTGGAACCCTCATGAAAACATTGATCAAACTTTGACAAGCCACCACATTGTGAGCACTTCGTATTTAAACAATCATTTCTATAGAAAAAGGAACCATCATCCCTAGAACATAAAAATAGATCTATCAAGAACCTTGATGATTTCGGAAGATGTATTGCACCACACTCCTACAACATTTCATTAGTATGGAAATTTGAATGGATATAGCATAATAGTTCATGGTACATTGAAAATTCCACATAGTATTTGCAACAACAAGTATTACTTGAATCTTAAGAGGCACACAATAAAATGGCTTCAAACCTTCAAAAGTTCTTTGCGATATTTCCATATTTGGATATGTTTGAATAAATTTGTTGAACAACATTGTTTGGCTTGATTCCAAGAAATGTTTAGGATGTGGTGTACGGTCTCGTCTACCAATTCTTAACTTTAAAACATCCTTTGCATTGGGTGAAACTCTAGAGTTATCATGCCAAAAGTATTGAATTGCCTGCTTTACATTATTGGTTCGCTTCTTATCAACATCTCGAAGCCTCTTGACGAAAGCCCATGTATCATTTTGAAGAGGATCATCTATTCTTTCTCTTCTTGCAAGTGCTCTATCCAAAGTTTTACCATTTAAGTCAAAATCAATACAAGTTTGTCTCATAAAGCGAGCCTTTTTCAATTGATCTCTTACTAGGGCAGTTGTAATGCTTCTTCAAGCAGCTCTCTTATCTTTTTCCTTGTTATTTTTTCCAATAGACTTGAGAGAATTAAAAATATTTTTGCCAATAATAGGATTTTTTTCGGTCCTCTTGTTCACACGAATCTTCAATTTGGCTAGTAAAGGTCTCATCTTTTTCATCTTTAGCAATTGTACAAAAAGTTGGCATTGCTTGGTCAATGTCTTATCACTAAAATATTGGTTGAAAATTATTCTAGCCCACAACCGAACAGTTCGTGTTGACCTCTTGCCTTCAAAATTGTTTATAATGTTATCATCAATTTCAACTAATCATTTAGGGGTCCTTGAAGGTCTTGAATTTGGAATATGTATTTCTTCCACACAAGGTTCTTCATTTCTCGTGTAATCTGGTGAAACATAATTTACACTTGCTTCAATATTATGTTCAACATCTTCATTTCGAACATTTTCACCTTGAACATTTTCAATATCAATTTGAATAATTTCATTCCCAATTTCAATATCAATTTTAATATTTTCATTCCCAATTTCAAAATTATGTTCAACATCTTCAATTCCAACATTTTCACCTTGAAAATTTTCAATATCAATTTGAACATTTTCATTCCCAATTTCAATATCATGTTCTACATTTTCACCTTGAACATATTCAATTTCCTCTTCAGTTGAAAGAACATAGGGCTTAGGTTCACCAATATTTAACATACCTTGTCTTTTCTTCCTATGACCTTCTCTATCTCTTTGTCTATATTTTGATATTTGTTCTTTTGTAAGATTTCTCTTACGCTTTTGCTTTTGATGATTGTTGCTCCCCATTATACCTCATAAAAGATGCTAAAAAGTCATTCCTTATGACAAAATTGAGTACAAGATGCTCCAAAAAGTTGATCTTTGTCTCTTTCTATATGAAACCGCATGTTTGTCACCTGCAAAGTGCTACAAATAGAATGTAGGGTCCGTTGGAATGCACAAAAATGACCCACATGGGGTTTTTCTATGATCCAAAAATCTGATATC
>CM021105.1:626189087-626383205 GCA_007115665.2 Sequoiadendron giganteum | reverse complement strand
GGAATGGATATAACATCCCATAGAGATACATTAGCGGGTGCCTTCTTTAATTGTTCAACCATGTTGAGCATTCCAATTCATAAGGCCTTTGGTTTGAATAGTGTTATCTCTCTCATATTTTGGAGGAGCCGATCTAACGTGAGTGGGCTCAACACTTTATCTATCTCCTTCTCTGGCAATGATAAAGCTTGTGACTATTGAGTGGATCAAGCCTACGAAGCTTGATTTTCTTGTGGTTGTAGTTGACATGGTTTTGGATGTTATAAAGTTTGTTGCATGTATTCTCCAGTAAGCCTTCTTTTGGACCTCATGTTGTAGTCTGATTGTACTTGTGGGGCACTAGTCATTGGAGCATCATTTACAAATACTGCATATTCTTCTTCCATCCATGAGAAAAGTGCTTGGTTTTGTACAATATACAACTCTTGTTCTAAAGACATTCCTTGTGTTTGTGCTCTAAAGCAGGTATTTTCCATTTGAGGAGACTGATATTCCTCTGTACTTGAGAACACGCCCTTGCTTCTCTTTTTCGCTATATTTTGTTTTAGATTTCCCCTCAAATGATTTCAAGGAATATGACTATCAGTACATGAGAAGCACCACACGTTCTCATCCTTTGCTAGGTTGATTTGGCCTGGGAATAAATATTTTCTTGGGCTATTCTTGATAGCCTGAAGTGGCATGGTAACCAGGACTATCTACTTTGTGGGCATTAATTGTTGACCCCCAGCTTTTGAGGCTCCTCCTTGACAGGTCTATGTGGCTTGCTTCAGAGGTGCTACTTGTTGTCGTCGAATGAGGACTATCTCATTATAAACAGATTGAATGTGATTCTTTATATCATTGACGTCCACTGCTAGTGAAGAGGAGCCCAATGTGCTTGGTTGTGCACTATGGTATATGTACATGGATGGTGGTATAACCAATGTGGTTGGTTGTGTAGTGGAGGTGCTTAGTGTATTTTATTCCTAGGGGCCCACCAAATATTTCTATGAACATGGGCATCAGTGGATGTAATGGAAGCTTCCCAGTGTTGATCAAAATATTTTGTGTGCACACAACTAGATCATATGAATCAAATAGAATATCTCCTCCCATAGAGGTTATCCTGACCATGATATTCAAATTGAAATCCTTCAGGTAAAATATGAATGCCATAGCGGTCGAAGGCCTAGGAGTCACACAAATTCTTTGCTAGGTTTTGTGAAACCTAGTGTGAAGTCACTCATGGCCTCTTGTGGGGCCCTTTTGATGGTGATTAATTTCTACATCAACAAGGAGCGATCTCCCTTTTTAGAGAAATGCTCAAACAACTTCTCTCTAAGCTGTTCCCGAGAGAAGGTAGAACTAGAATCCAGAGACCTATACCAATCCTAGGATTTTCCCTTGAAAGACGTGACCAATAACCTAAGAGCAATATTCTCTTCCACTATGTTATGTAATCTACATACCTTTGCTATATCTTGGAGATGGTTAGAGGGAGTTTTGAAATACTCCCCATAAAACTTTGGGATGGATTTGAGGGAATTGGTGGGTATGGCAAGCCATATGTCTAGGGGCATAGGTGGTTGTAGCAAACTACCACTATCCTAGGTTAAAAAATTTCTAGAAGTGAGGGAACCTAGACGAGCCATCGAAAATAGATTCCTATGGATAGGGTATATTGGTATTCTGATTTGAAAAGTTTGACCTCCTCATGGAGTAGATAAATCTTTGGATCTTAGGCTAACACTTCTTTCCTTGTTGCTCCTTACAGGTGATACGAAACCTATAAGTCTTCTTCTCCTTGATAATCGAGGTAGGTAACTACGAGTATTTGAAATGGCCTCTTGAAGACAATCTTGTTTGGATTTTGGGCATAAAGTTTCCAACCTCTTTTCTTGGTCTGATTTAAGAAATATTTCTGACTTCTAATCAAATGTTTGAAAAAATTTGGTCCCACCAAGTATGCTAGAAAAAGAACTATTGATAATCCAATCTTGTGCCTCTCCAACAATCTCATGGGAAATTCAACAAGTGGGGGACCAATTTGTGCCTCATTGAATAACCATGAAATTTTTATAGAAAGTTCTCTCTTAATTGTGTTGGGGGAAAAGGTAGAAAAAAATGCAAATAAAACATAAAAATGGTGATGCAACAAATATTTTACAACATTTCAAACTTTAACCTATTCCTTATAACTAATATGATACACACATAATGTTGCAGACCCTTCATTGTTCAGAAGAGAATGAGAGACAAAGTCTTAGCGAAAGCACAGTGCAGTCTTTGAAATATCCCAGTGGGAAGCACCCATTAAGGTCTGATTAGATATAAGAAAACTCTATAGATTAATAGAAATATCCATAAAATTACGGAACCCTTTCTCCCTTTATGACATAATATGGAAAATAACAAATTTTTATGAAAAATGGAAAAGTTCAACAAACATATTCTGATTTTCAAAATCTATCATTCAACATAGAATCTTAAACACATGAAAATTAACTACCCAAACTATCGAAATAAGCTTAACACAATGTTTTTAACATGAAGAAAAAATAAAGGAGAAATTTGGCAAAGGCCATAACATGCACAGTTTCAAAGATTTCCCCTTAATAGATCAAACTTCAATAAAATATGAACTAAAACAAAAGGTTGAATGCCAATCCAATGATGAAAATATAACATGATAGAGAATAACAATATTCTATAAGACCTTCTACTTCTGAAAATATAAAACTCCCTACTAGATCTATCTCTTTCAAAAATATTTTTGAAGTAATTTTTCTAACTTTTTTGCTTATGCTTCCAACCTCTATTTATAACTAGAAAAAACAGAACACTGCCACCAACATTCAAGAAGCAGAAACTACTAGATGCCTGAACCTGATAGCCAACAATCTGATCTTAGATCTTGATTAGATCGCATCAATCTTCACTCATGAAGTCCCAACTACTTCATTAATGGCTTTAGACATTTAGGAAAGATGGCTATCAGAAAACAATTAGATGGGTATGTGCAGGATCATGATGGGCCAAAAAGTGGCAATGAGAAAAAAATCACGTTTTGGATCGACTCAAAAGCACAGAAATGCCGAGTTGAATTTTCTAGGTTCGGGTGTTAGTACATTTAGCCGAACCAAACCCCAAACCTAGTTTCAACAAATCGAATATCCGATTTGTGGAAACATTATATAAAATCCAGCCGATTCTTATAACTTCATTTCTCACTGTTTGCACGCAGACGCACAAGGAAAAACAAAAATCCGATAGCCGCTTCTATCATATATCTGATTTCAAAGGTAAGTATTTGGTTTTAAAATGTTTTATTGATTTTTCAAGTAGATTCTCTTAATTTGAAGTAGTTTTTATGAAATTTTTATGAAAAAAAAGGGTTTTCTATTGATTTTGATCAAAAATAGGGTTTTTTTATTGATTTTTATCAAAAACTAGAGTTTACATTGAATTATTATTAAAAATTAACGTATCTAAATGGATTTTGATTAAAAACTAGTGTTGTTGATGTATTTTAATAAAAAATTAGAGTTTGTTATTAATGTGAAAAAGTACGATTTTTTGGGGATTTTTGTTAAAAAGTAGGGTTTTTTTACAATAATTTCATTTATATTATGTAATTTCAATTAGATTAATTAGTTTTTAATTTTAATCAGGTATTATGGTTGAGAATGAAAATCCACAAATTCCAAATGCTCCACCACCTCCATAGCCAAATCCTCCACCACCTCTGCAACCGCCAGTTGACGACTTCATTGGTGAAAAATTGGGGCAATTGAGGGGCGTTTGTGAATTTTATAAGAAAATCCCTCGATTGAGAGATATGAAAAACACATTGAAGGAAATAATAAAAAATATAGAAACCCTCTCCACCCAACATAATTCCTTTCATTCGTGGCGAGAAGACATGAGGGAATATTATGGATGTGGATTGTCTTACGATGATGTGAAATATCTCTAAATAACCAAATCCCAAATAGCCTCTTTATTCATTGACCCCCACATCGGTTTGCTAGTGAATGTGAATAAATAAAACTTTCTATAAAATGGTGCATTCATAGGGACATTGTAGCTAACTTTTGGGATTGTTGGGTGTATGGTTTTTGATAAACCACCAAACAATAATTCTGATATACCATTTTATTTTATTAAAAAATTATATGCTGAGTTTGTCTTAGGGCATCATGTCAATTACTTTGACATTAAACCCTTCCAGGGTGTCGGTGGAGGTATGCCCTAGGATAGACCAGGGGCAATTAGGGTAGTCCCATGCCCAAATGTTCCCCTTCCTCCCCTTCCTCCCCTTCCTTCGCCACCTCCAATATATCATCCAAATATTATTCAAGATGCAGCCACATAGACTATTCAGGCTATTCACTCTTTGAGTGGTCATTTGGTTTTTCATGCTTCTACAGTAGCTCAACCACATTTTGGTGATGTTGGAAAAGGCTCGAGTGTTGGTGCATCCTCCTCCTTAGGTCCACATATTTGTGTGCCACATACTTGCACTATGTGCCGCCAGATATGCTTGGGTCCTCTTGTACAACCCACTGAGAATCCCTTGGACACTTCTGATTATGACCTCCATGATTTGGATATTATAGATCATTTATAGGGGAGTGTAGTGCACCCTACAGAGTCCTCTCTTGCTAGAGAGGGGGATGTTGGAATAGTGGCATAGGTAAGATTTAAGCTGTAATTTCATAACTTGCATTTGTTTTTAAATGAATACTAATAAGAGATAGTATCAAGTACTAATATTTATTTACATGGTCTATTTAACAGTTGATGTCAGAGGAGGAGCTCACATGGGTGACTGATAGCACCCTTAGGGCCATTTCATTTGGCTTGGACACACAGACAGTTTATGTTTTCGTACTCACTCATTTACATTTTATATTATATAATTGCTTCTCATTTGAATTTTCACTAATGAAATTATATAATAACGTATTTGCTTATCTTAATTTCTTCTTGTAGCAAATACCTAGTGCGAGTGAGGTGCAGCCTCGTCCAGAATATGGAGGCACAAATTTAGATAATGGGAAGGTAATTGAACTCAAATTGGATTGAATTAAGAGTTTTAAGATCTTATATTGATTATACATACATCGACATAGATTGGTAGTTTCATATGTACTTGTCAATTTTATGTATAGGAAATTATGAGCCTGAATGATTAGGTATTGGAACACCTCAAAGAGTAGGTGTTGAAACACCTCAAGGAGGAGTTGTCAAAACACTTGAAGGAGATAAAGCAAAAGATCAACCTAAAGAGGTATGTGTTTATTTTATTTTGTGTTTGGTAAATATGTTCCTATTACCAATAATCCTATGCTAACTTGGATCAATTTTATATTTTTGTTCACATATATAGATTGGAATTTCAAATGTTGGTTTGTTATATTCTAGGACTCCTGACCCTTTGAAGAGACATATATTTCAGGTAATCAATATTTCAATTAAAATTCAATGTATATTGATTTTGATGTTAATTATTCTATTTTAAATTATATAGTATAACTAATCTATATTGTGGTTTGAATATTTCTTGTGCAGCTACCTTCAGAGTCAACGAGTCCTTCAAAGAGGCTCCATTTTGATGATCCACCAGTAGTTTAGGATGAGATAGAAATTTTGGCATGTAAATTTTGAATACATATTGAGATGGCATATGCCACATTTTTTAAAACATGGTTTGAATTGGCGTCGATGCCATTTTTGTATATGGACATACACTTGATTATTGGATAATTTGATATATAGAAGTTGACAATCAAAATTTAATTTGTTCCTCATGTGCATGATTAAACTCTTTGAAAATTTTATCTTGAGCAATGGTTAAATATCAATGTACAATAACATAAAAAATAATGGTTATATTATGTAGTTTATATTTATATCGCTGATTACATTGCATTACACATCTTTCAAACTCAAATCATTAATTCACATTCATAACTAAAAACTATGAGCAGTTGTCAATTGCATTTGTTTGTCATTGAATTCTATGAGACCACATTTCTTTGAAGTTTTTTTCAAATGGTCCACTACCTTGTCTATGCTACCACATTTTTCCTACATGATAGTGATCACATTAAGTTGTAATAAATTAAATGATAGCCTATGGCTATTTAATTTATACTCATTTTATTTAAATGGATGAGGCTGACCTTCCTTGATATTATTTTGTAATTTATTATTATCAAGAGAGGCCAACCTCCTTGAAGAGTCACCTTATTTTGTATAAATACAAGGTGATGTTTGTTCATTTCTTCAATCAAGTTCATTCAGCATAATTCGCATTCCAAGCAAAAGTTTTCACTTGAGCAACAACGCTTCATCTTGCAGTAGTAGGACGATTTCAAGGAGAAGCATATTCGATTGTATCTTTGCATCTAGGAGAGGTGCTATTATTCATTGTATCAAATTCAGCCATGAGCTGGGCCTGAGTTGTAAGAAGATTTCTTGTTGTGTTTATTGTCTTATGTGTTGCATTTTTTGAGTGTTTTTAGTTGTATTATTTGATCATTAAAACACTAAAATGGTATCAGAGCAGGTTTGAAAAAGATCCTGTTGGGACCAGTTATTACATAAATACCTCTATTCCCTTTTCTTTTTATTTATCTCTATCTTAGTCAAGATGGTGAATGGTCTTAAAATTGAGGATAGAATCGAAGGAGCATCAAAATTCACTTCATGGAGATTCAAAATTATGCTCACTTTGGAGGAAAACGAATTGGTTGAGTGTGGAGAGAAATTTTTCTAAACCTACAGATGAGGAAGAGAAATTTCAATGGAGGAAGAAATATATGAAGGTGAAGAAGATGTTAGTTGATTTTGTGAAGGACCATATTGTTCCTATCATCTCTAAGTTGAAGATAGTGAGATAAATGCTTAAGACTTTGGAGGAGATGTATGAGATCAACAACACAAGTCGTGCTCTAGTCTTGAAGCAACAAATTCATCATGTTAAGATGGCGAAAGGAGAATTTGTCATCACCTACTTCATGAAGATTTTTGAATTGAGAGATCAACTCTCTACCATTGGCCATATTGTTGATGACAAGATTTTACCATGTTGGCTCTTAATGGTCTTCCTTCATCTTGGGAGTCTTACATTCAAGGAATCAACTTTTCTCAAAGTTAGAAAACTTGGATTTGCTCGAAGTCATTCAACTTGGATTTAACATTGGTAGCTCCACAAACCTATTCAGAATAAAGTGATCTGAAGAGGACATCCCTAAATCTCTACAGAGGTGTAAAGTTGCAAAGTGGTGCAGCTTTCATTCTCAAACTTGTACGATCAAACAGACTATTTCAACACATCTGGATGGGTACATTTATGCTAGGTATGGTCCTCTTTTGCACCCAAATATGCCGAATCACTCCGAGCTGCATTGGACCAACAATTTCCCTTAAGAGTCCAAAGTGCTAAAAGGTAGCAACTTTTGACAGACTATTCCTCAGAAACCATGATGCTTACAAAATCTTCATCTGGTGATATGGGATCATGTTGGGACCATCTACAATAACCTCTCTCTATTTTTTCTATCTCGAATGCGTTTTCCCATGGTGATGAGTTTTCAGTTGAGGGAAAAGTTGCCAGATGCAAGCAGTGTAAAGTTGGAAAGTGGTGCAATTTTCATACTCGAACTTGTATGACCAAATGAACTATTGCAACACATATAGATGGGTATTTTTATGCTAGGTATGGTCCTCTTTTGCACCCAAATACACTGAATCACTCTAAGCTGCATTGGACCGACAATTTCCCTTAAGAGTCCAAAGTGCTAAAAGGCAACAATCTTTGACGGACTATTCCTCGAAAACCATGATGCTTAAAAAATATTCATATGGGATCGTGTTGGGACTATCTACAATAACCTCTCTTGGTTTTGGCTATCTCAAAGGCGTTTTCCTGTGGTGATGAGTTTTCAGTTGAGGGAAAAGTGGCCAGATGCAAGCAGTGTAAAGTTGTAAAGTGGTGCAACTTTCATAATCAAACTTGTACGACCAAATGAAATATTCCAAAACATCTAGATGGGAAGGTTTACACTAGGTATGGTCCTCTTTTCACCCAAATATGCTGAATCACTCTAAGCTGCATTGGACCGACGATTTCCCTTAAGAGTTCACAGTGTTAAAAGGCAACAATCTTTGATGGACTATTGCTCCGAAAATGTGATTCTTATAGACTCTTCGTCTGATGATAAGGGATCATGTTGGGACCATCTACAATAATCTCTCTCGGTTTTGGCTATCTCGAAGGCGTTTTCCTGTGGTGATGAGTTTTCAGTTGAGGGAAAAGTTGCCAAATGGAAGCAGTGTAAAGTTGCAAAGTGGTGCAACTTTCATACTCGAACTCATACGACCAAATAGAATGTTCCAACATGTCTAGATGAGTACGTTTATGCTAGGTATGGCCCTATTTTGCACCCAAATACGCTGAATCACTCTGAGCTGCATTGGACCGATGATTTCCCTTAAGAGTCCAAAGTGCTAAAAGGCAACAATATTTGACGGACTATTCCTCGGAAACCATGATGCTTACAGACTCTTCATCTAATGATATGGGATCATGTTGGGACCATCTACAATTAAATCTCTTGGTTATTCCTAGCTCGAAGGCATTTCCCCGTGGTGATGAGTTTTCAGTTGAGGGAAAAGTTGCCAAATGCAAGCAGTGTAAAGCTGCAAAGTGGTGCAACTTTCATACTTGAACTCGTACGAACAAATAGAGTGTTCCAACACGTCTGGATGGGTAATTTTATGCTAGGTATGGTCATATTTTGCACCCAAATATGCCGAATCACTCTGAGCTGCATTGGACCGATAAATTCCCTTAAGAGTCCAAAGTGCTAAAAGGCAACAATCTTTGACAGACTATTCCTTGGAAACCGTGATGCTTATAGACTCTTCATTTGATGATATGGGATCATGTTGGGACCATATACAGTAACCTCTCTTGGTTTTGGCTATCTCAAAGGCGTTTTCTGATGATGATGAGTTTTTCAGTTGAGGGAAAAGTTGCCAAATGCAAGTAGTGTAAAGTTGCAAAGTGGTGCAAATTTCATATTTGAATTCATATGACCAAACAAACTCTTCCAACACGTCTGGATGGGTACATTTATTCTAGGTATGATCCTCTTTTGCACCCAAATACACCGAATCACTCTATGCTGCATTGGACCGACAATGTCCCTTAAGAGTCCAAAGTGCTAATGTCAATGAAATGAGGGGGCAGAAAGATTTAAGGTTGGATCAAGATTCTACTAGTCCTAGCTCTTGCATCAGAAAAATCTTACCCAATCAACTTGAATCAATTAGATGGGAAATCAAATTCACATGAACTTTTTACATTTTTGTTTTTCAAAAAAGTGGCAAGCCACTGCAATTTGTTATATATAAATAGGATATATTACAAAATCTGGTTCAAACGAGCATATCGACAGGAAAGAACCAGGAAGAAAACCTTTGGTTGTAGTTCAATTAAGTACAAAAATATTTTTACATTTTAAACATACCCTTTATACAATGCCAAACATTTGACCCATATTTCAAAAAACATCACTGGATATAGATTATGCCTATACATAGTTATGACCTTTTTGCATTGTTTCACATTTCAAAATTTGCCTATTTGAGGCATTCAAGGCTTTGTCTTCCATAAGATTAGTATGTTGGTGTTTTGGAGTGACAAAAACCTATACAAACCATCAAGGTGGTAGTTAAACTACATATAATAGAAAATATGCTTAGAATAACCAATCTATATTATTGTAATTTTTCACATACCTCTCCGAAAGGATCAGAGGTGCCTATTGTTGTAGCAGGTCCACGATCAATCATGTCAGGAATATTGTCACAACAAAAAAGATGCTTAGACTAACAAATCTATATTAATAGAAACAACCTGAATGATGATGAATTGGTAATGCAAACTATTAAAGATTCTTTGAATAACCAATCAATATTATTGTAATTTGTTGCATACCTCTTTGAAAGGATCAAAGCTAGCTATTGTTGCAGTAGATCCATGATCAATCGTGCCAGGAATATCACAATATGTCAAATGATAAATCTATATTGTCACCCATCCTCCATCCATTCCATCCATTCCATCCATCCTTCCATCCATTCCATCCATCCATCCATCCCGTCCTCCTTCCATTCCATCCATCCATCCATCCATCCATCCATCCATTCCTCCATTCCTCCATCCATCCATCCATCCTCCATTCCATCCTTCCATCCATCCATCCATTCCATTCCATTTCTTCCGCGTCCATCCATCCATCCATCCATCCATCCATCCATCCATCCATCCTTCAAGATCCGTCAAGATCCATTTCCGTCCGTCCGGGGTCAGGATCCGTCGGCATCCGGCGAGTGAGGAGGGAGAGATGGAGATAGAGAGTGAGAGAGAGAGTGGGAGAAATAGAGAGTGGGAGAAAGTGGGAGAGTGGGAGAGAGATAGATGGTAGAGGGTTAAGAGTTAGAGGGAGAGAGAGGGAGAGAAAGAGGGAGAGAGGGAGGGAGAGGGAGAGAGGAGGGAGAGGTTAGAGGAGGGGAGGAGTGGGAGGTGAGATGGAGGGAGAGAGAGAGAGAAGAGAGAGAGGATATAAGATGGGAGAGAAGAGAGAGAGGATGGGGATGGAATGGGAGGGAGGTGGGAGGAGAGGAGAGGGAGAGGGAGAGGGAGGGGATAGGGAGAGAGAGGAGAGGGAGAGGGGTGGGGTGGGGAGAGAGGGTGGGAGGAGGTGGGAGGTGGGGAGGGAGGGAGTGGGAGAGGGAGAGGGAGGGAGGGAGAGGGAGAGAGGGAGAGATAGAATGAGAGAGAGTGAGAGGGAGAGTTCAAAGAGTGAGAGAGTGAGAGTGGGAGAGTGATATGGAGAGGGAGAAAAGTAGAGTGGGAGAGTGAGAGAGTAAGGGAGAGTGGGAGATTGAGAGATGGAGAGGGAGAGTGGGAGGGAGAGATAGAGGGAGGGAGAGAGGGAGGGATAGGGAGAGAGAGGGAGAGGGAGAGAGGGAGAGAGAGAGGGAGAGTGGGAGAGTGAGAGAGTGAGAGGCAGTGTGGGAGAGGGAGAGAGGGTTTAGAGTTGAGGGAGAGAGGGAGAGTGAGAGGGAGAGAGGGAAAAATAGAAGGAGGGAGAGTGGGAGGGAGAGAGGGAGGGATAGGGAGAGAGAGGGGGAGGGAGAGGGAGAGAGGAAGAGGGAGGGGGAGAGGGGAGAGTGAGAGTGTGAGAAGGAGAGTGGGAGAGTGAGATGGAGAGGGAGAAAGGGAGAGAGAGAGATAGAGATAGGAGTGATTGAGTGAGTGACTTGAGAGAGATCAAGGTGGAGAGAGATAGACAGGGAAAGAGATAATATTTAAATATTTTATATATTGGTAATATATATATACATATATATTTAAATATTTATAGATTAACTAAAATATTGAAATCTTATACATTTAATAATATATGATATATTAAATACATAATTCGGTAAGAGATTATCATAAATTGTATATTAAATATATTACATTAAAAAATTTATTGGATATTATATATATTAAATTATAAACTTGATTGTATATTATATATATTAAAATATAAAATTTATTGCATTTTTAATTCATATATTAAAGATTGTATAATTTTCTTAAAATTCATATCTAAAACATATCATATATCGAATTCAAATCGGATATCGGATTTGAACCAGATATCCAATATACTAACACAAAATTGAATACCTAGGGATTAGGCTCGGGATTTGGTTTGGACCTGCCAATCCTAAAAAGTCAACACATAAAACGTGTTTAACAACTTACCTTGATTTTCTAAACTTCGCCCATGTGGCTGATGACTTTTATTTTACCCAAAATTGATGAAACGAAAAGGGTTTGTAACGGACTTTCTCAACTTTCTACCAATATAAATTATATTTTACTTAGAATCTAATAAATAATTAATATTTATTTTTATTAGAATTACGACTAAAGTCTTGATTGATAGTTTGATAGAAAAACATATATAGCTTTCAAACAATATCACATTTTTTGAATCCAAAACATGCATCACATTCTATACTTGGAATACTATAGGATTAAAAAAAATATGAATTTCATGAAGTTTTGACCAAGTTAAGGTGGTCAGACATACGAGTTTTTATATTTTTTAAAATTTGTAATAAAAAATTCATGATTAATTATTTATTTGAAAAAAAATTACAAAAAAATATGCATCACATTCGGACATGAGTCCTCTACTTATATCTAAAATATTATAAAAAAATATTATCATTAAATTATTATGGTTAGTGTTGTCATACAAACACCTAATTCTTATTTTTTCCTTGGAATTTTAGTACTACTACATTGAAATTTTAAATTTTCACCGAATAGATTTTTTTTTACAAAAATTAACCTAGTAGTTTAGAAACTACATTCAATTTTCCATAGATTCTATTCTTACATATTTTTGAAATAATATAGATAACTTATTCAAATTTTTATATCAAGTTGCCCAACTCTGATTTTCTGAATTTTCATTGCCACTTAAGGGCCTTGTTTTTCCATGATGATCCTGCACATACCTAGATTTTAAAACAGCTTGGAAAATATATGATCGATAAACTATATAGGTTGATGGAACTGACTCAAAGGTTATACCTTGAGGGAAAGACACCCACCACATTATGACAAACTCTGCTTAAAGAGATCACTCGACAAAAATAAAAACTCCCTGAAGCAAATAGATGACGTGTCGAGCAGGCGGGCAATTTTAGATTCATGAGAATAGCTTTGAAGAAAATCCCCACCAAGCTGACATGTGCTTTGGCTTGTGCCCGAAAGGAAAATGATATACAAAAGTTGGGTAACCACCATGTGGTGCATTGCACACTTTTAGGAGCAGTATTTTCTTCTATAAGCGCAAACTTATCACGAAGCCAAAAAGGTAAGGGACAAAAATCAAAAAGATTAAAGGAAAAATTGCTTTACAGGTAAAAGAAAATTTACACAATAATTTATTTACTCAATTGCATTTACACATTTATATTATTAATCTTACTATTTGTACGTTAATATTCTATGTAGAAAATATGAAGAAGATGATCAATCTTGTTGGATGCAACATCAACCTCAAAAGTGTAGACATCTTGCTGATTTGATTGGAGGCGATTCTTTTCCAAAAATCGAAGAATAGATTGCTAATGCAGTTAGTGATGTAAAATAAGGTCAAGATATAACAACAAAGTAAAGTGAGCTTTCACAATATTGTTGATGTGTTTTACACACTTCACAACACAGGCGATGCATAGGTGCATCGCCTCTCTTGAAAGACAATCTTCCATAATCAAATTGCAGAATACTATCCCAAGGTCTCTTAGATGTCAGGTCTTGATAGTGCTTGGAGTATCTCAGTTGATTTATATGATTTTCTGGAATCACAAGGTAGACTTACAGATGAGTCACAAAGCAAGGAAGTTGGATCTGCAAATGGAGTTCTTAAGATGGGAGAGTTGTGCGTTTGCTGCAGGTTCAAACAACAGTCTAGTACTCCATTTCAACATCAGATTTAGCTTTATAATATGCAATGAACCTTTCCTAAGGTTATTTATTAAAAAAAAGGAAAAAGGAAAGAGGGCAGGGAAGAGAGAAGGTTCCTCGATCTGAAACTACGAATGAACACTGATCATGGAGGCTACTATAGTAGAAAAACTCCCTAAACTAGGCTTTGCTTGGCCAAGAGGATTCTACAGTCACACAAAACCAGTGCAATCTTATAAGTACTAAATATTTTTAGTTTTCATACACATATCATGAACATGCAAGTGAACTAAGTTGCAACAATCAAATAAAGAAGCCTAGACTAACTTTGCACAACAACTTGTCATCAATAAGTGCCAAAAGTATGGGTTGAAAGCTCATCAAATACTGTAATAGCAAACACCATCATCATCTCCATTCAAGAAAATAACAACTAAAACTAACGTGGAAGGTAGAACCATGTACACATAATGAGAAAACTCAAAAAGTAACACCCATAGATCATGCAATGTTTCTTTCTATTGCTGCAAAATGTTTTTACAACAACTCTCCAACCCTTTACAAATGAGGGGTAGGCCACTATTTATAGTTTTACAAAGCCCAAATTAATGGCTAGGATTGAATTACATTGTGTGGCCTAGATTCAACTACATTAGGGCTTCACCTACCCTACAATATTCAGAAAGTTAAAATACATCTGTTGTCTTTTCCCTATTTTGTCTTTTAGTGCCTAGGTGTTGTAGCAGTTTTGTCTTCTAGATGATTACCATTTTACTGTAGTTGAAAATTCTTGAAAGCTTCCTTCTTCCCAATGGACTTGCAACATTCTTCATTGGATCAAATGGGCCTGTCGATAACTGGAATTAATGGATTGGTTGCCCCTAATTGGGGTGGACAACCGCTAAAGATCATCATCATCTGGTGAAAAGCAGGACAACTCCCCCTGTGTTTTCTTCAAGGCCACCGTCTTGCATTTCGTCATTGAATTCCTTGGCACAGGGCCTCTTATAATCCAAGATCTATTGATAAATTCCATGAGGAGAGGTGGGTATAAAATGAATGGTGATAAGAGCTAAGTGATTTTCCTTCATATTTCTCAATGGGTCTCCCGACTGACCCATAGTTAGGCTTATTGAAACATGCATGGATGAAGTGTCGTAAGTGATTTCATACACAAATCAAGGCAAATGTTAATCAAATATTGCAAAATCCTTGTTATATCCATCCATGCATCGTCAAAAGATCATAATATTTAGTGTGAATTTCTATTAACTATTTACTAGAGGGAGTTTAGACGGTCCGAGCCCAAGAGGCCGAAATGCTATTTTAGGAATGTTTTTTTGAAAGGGAGAACAAGGTAAGGCAACCCAAATGGTATCTCCTAGCTTCAAATTTGGAATTTGAAAAGTTCATGCAGGAGAGGATGCAATTTGAGCATGTGGGTCAAAGTCCGTTTCCAAATTGGGAGAGTGTTTGGTCATTCCAAAAATGAGAGGATGAAATGTTGTTTTGAAAGGGTGAATAGGGCAGGGCGACCCATATGGTATCTCTGAGCTTCAAATTTGGAATTTCAAAAGTTCATGCAGGAGAGGATGTAATTTGAGCATGTGGGTCAAAGTTCGTTTTTGGATTAGGAGGCATCTGGGTCATCATTGGGGCACCCGGAGTTGTGAAGCGGGAAATTTTTTAGGAGTTTGTTGTTTGGAACAACCAAGGTGAAACAAAAATCCGAGGGCAGAGTTCTAGGGTTCGGGACCCGGGAGGCCAAAAGGACAGCAGCCAGCGGACGGCGGATGAAAAGACAACAATTCAGAAGCAAAGTTCCTGGATGGCGGCAAAGGGACAACATTCTAGGAGGAAAGTCCCGGAAACGACCATGGAGGGGCCGGGCTCTGGAAGCCGGAATGCCTAAGGCAGACGGATGTCTAAAATGGAAAAAGGGAGATGGAGTCTTGGAAATGGCCACTGAGGTGCCAAGTTCTAGAACAGCTAGGGATAGACGAAGTTCCCACACTACGGCGAAGGGATGGGATTCCGAAAATGGCAAAAGAGGGATGAACTTCCGAAAATGGCCATAGAGGGGTTGGGCTTTGAAAGCCGAAATGCCTAAGGCAGACGGATGTCCAAAATGGAAAAATGGAGATGGAGTCCCAGAAACGGCTACGGAGGTTTCGGGTTCCGGAATAGCCAGGGATGGATGAAGTTCTCGGACTGCGGCGGAGGGACGAAGTTCTGGAAATGGAAAAAGAGGGACGGACTTCCGGAAATGGCCACAAAGGGGTTGGGCTCTGGAAGCTAGAATGCATACAGTGGATGGATGGAAGAAATGAAAAAAGGGAGACGGAGTCTCAGAAATGACCACATAGGTGTTGGGTTTAGGAACAGCTAGGGATGGATGAAGTTCCTGAATGGCGGCGGAGAGACGAACTTTTAGAAATGACCATGGAGAGACTGGGCTCCGAAAGCTGGAATGCCTAAGGCAGACAGATGTCTAAAATGAAAATAGGGAGATAGAGTCCTGAAAATGCCCACAGAGGTATTAGGTTCCAAAAAAACTAGGGACATACGAAGTTCTCAGATGTCAGCAGAGGGACAGAGTTTTGGAAATGGCCATAGAGGGACTAGGCTTCGAAAACTAGAATGCCTAAGGCAGACAGATGGAAGAAACAAAAAAAGGCAGACAAAGTCCCAAAAACAACCATGGAGGTGCCGGGTTCTGAAACAGTCAGGGACGAATGAAGTTCCCAGACGACGGTGGAAGGAGGGACTTCCGAAATGAAAATTTTGCAACTTCTCAAAACTTAACGAAACTTTGATAGTTCACTTAGGCACCAAAGAAACATCCCAAATCCATGGGAAACTTGTCCCCAAAGTCAAAAATAAAGGAAAAAGCGAATCGAGTGAGCGGGGAGGCGAAGCCCGAAAAACCCAAGACTTAGCAATTTTTTATTTTAGGGGCAAAATATGGTCAACCAAAAATGAGACTTTGAAGGGCACGTAAAATAAGGGGCACACAAAATGAGTCAGCAACAAAATGACTCAGTAAGGCTAAACAAAAGAGAGGGTCCCCATTTCGAACGGGGTGTGTGTGTAAAACATGCACAACAAATATCTAGATTTATTGGCTATACATTGCAGTGGAATGTGGACCTATGGTAGTCATTTAAGAGTGGAAGAAAAATACAAAGGAAAGAAAAATTGTGTTTGTGTTGTTAGTGCTGAATTTCCTCATGAAACTAAGATGAAATTTTATATTGGATTCATCTAAGAAATTATTCAAGTGGACTATGGTGAAAACAGTCCTATATTATTAAAATGTAAGTGGATCCGACCATCCACAATACAATTTCATGAGTATAGATTTGTATGTGCAAATACAAGACAATTTTTATCAAAGAAGGATGAGTTGTATGTTTCCCCTCTTCAAATTAACCAATCATTTCTAATTGATGATGTAAGAAGCCCAAGATGGCCATATTTCATTCAAACAAATTCTCGTTCATAACAAAAATTCATGGAAGTTGTTGATATAATGCCTGATGGGCAGTATGTTAATTTACAAGAAACATTCAAAGAAGTGGATGAAGATAATGATGGAGTGTTTGAAGAATAATTTTTTATTACAAATGAAGAGATTGAGAGAGAGAATTCATTACATTTCACAAATGAGGATGAGGAAGAAAATCAAGTAGATGTAGACACAAGTGATCAAGATTCTGATCTTGCTAGCAATGCAAATGATTATGATGATGTTTTGTCACCTTAAGAGGTTATCTTGTCACCTAAACTTTTGTTATATGTATGGTGTAATTAATTTTTGAATGCAATAAAGATCAGAGTATAGGTATGATTATTCATTGTTATTTTATTGATACATTTATGAATGTAATCATCATTATTCTGTTGGAACATTGTATACAAAAATTGAGATGTTCACTGTTGATTCAACGTACATTTAAAGTTAGGTTCAATCATTATTCTTAGTTTTCTTAATTTGGTTGAAAATTTGGAATTAATTTTTTTAGTTAGAATATAATTTCTTGTATGTCCTATATGTTTTCTAGATACAAACATATGATGAACATCTATGATTAATAATACATATAAATATCTTAACATTAGGTTAACTAAGCCTCCTCATTACAAAAAAAGAAATGATCTCCTAGGTCTGACTAATATTGAAAACTAAAACTAAGAGACTGTAACCTTAGAAAATTGTTCAATTCTTTCAATAAAATGATATCTAAAATACTACATTCATAATAAAATCCAATACCGCACTACCGTAGTAGTCAATAGAGGTATGTGTGGGATGGCGAGACATATAGGTCAATGTAAAAATTCTTACCACAATACCACAATAAAAAAATATGAATAGCACATTATGATAGGACACATAGGTCAATGTACAAACGATCACTGTAATACCACAACAACCAACTATGAATAGTGTGGGGTGGTAGTGAGAACATGTTAACAACTAAAGTAAACTATAGGCCTTCTAGGGGTAAATAGTTACAGTACGGTATGGTAGTGAATAATCACTCAACCACTAGAATTAACCCACAATCCCATAAGAGTCCAAAGGGTGTGTGTGGGGTTGTGATACTACTAACCCTTCCATACCACTACCCCACAACGGTCTTGATATGATAGAGTGGTATGGTAGTGAACAATTACTCACTCGCTAGAATTAACCTTCCATCTCATGGGAGTCCAAAGGGGTGTGCACAGGGTGGTAGTACTGCTAACGCTACCTTGAAGTGGTCTTGAAATGACACATCGGTACTATGGTACAAGCTATAAAATCATTTAATGATTACATCGTTCAATTTCCCAAGATCAAAGGTATGTATTCAAGCTCGAAATATGGGAAGATTATGAAATATTTTGCACAAATTAATATTAATAGTGAGGTGACCAAGCTCAAAAATAAATATTAATGGGATTCAATGAAATTTTCACAATCATTCACACAGTTCAGTGTACTGGAGGCAAGGGAGTTCAAGGAGGAAGACTCTACAACTAATATTTCACTAGGTAAGTTCATAGAAAACCTCTATAGCAAGTGTATAAGAACTGAATTTTCTTCTACAAGTAGACACTTAATGAAATCAAGTAGGAGTAAATTCTTCATCATGCCACCCAAAATAATTCAACTTGTGAGTAAAAAGGAAGAATCCATAGTTTCCAAATCAAAGAAGAGGTTCTTTCAACAATCCATTTTAGATGTGTTACCTAATTTTGTAGACAAAAGGATTCAAAAAGGCATTTAAAGATATTTCCCATGAATGTAGACACCCAATTATCCCTATCTCAAGCTAGGATATGTTTTGGTGCTTCTATGAAAAAAGGGATGAGAATTTTCCAGTTTCAAATTCTTGGACCTTAGATTTGGCCAAATTGATAGTTGCAAATGTCTTCATAGATGTTGATTTTATTGAAGTATTGGCACAATATTATCACTTGGCTACTAGGACTATACCAATGCTAGATAGTTTACAATTAGTGGTGCTGACTAAAGAAGAAATTATAGAGTGTTTTGTGTTAAAGAAGCAAGCTATCACTAAGATCGACTTGGAAAAAAAGTGAGGAGGATTATAGAATATTGAGAAAAACCTATAGGAGTGTAAAAAAGAGGAGGATACCTATCTCCCCCTCCCAAATTGAGCCATTTTCCATAGAAGACTTTCAAGTATATTTCTAAAAAACTTGTTTTTCTTTGTGCCAAGTGCTTGGAATAGATGCTAAAGAGAGGATGCCAAGCTATCTCATGATGATAGAAATGAAGATACACAATCCTGAAGTCAACATTGAATATGACTTTGTTGCTAAGGGATTATTGTAAGTAAGAGAGAACTTATCTCCCATCACTTACAAGAAATACTCTCTACTATGTCATTTAATATTGTGAGGAGCTATCTATAGGTTTTGACACTCTTGAAGAATTGTAGAACTAGCTGAAGATGAGGTATTCATTGAATTCATGAGGATAAAGGGTATTATATCTTGAAGGGCATATTAATTTTATAAAGAAAACACTTCTCACTAGAGCTAGGACTACCCATGTAATGGATTATGAAGAAGATGTAATAAGAAATTTCTTTACACCTCATGTGTTGAACATCTAGAATACTGAGAGGGGGGGTGAATCAGTATTCCATAAGACCATATTAGCATCTATTTAAAAATTATCTCAATTTTGACTGAATCAGCAAGAAGGAACATAAAAATAAATCAATACAACCATGCACATGAACACTGGGATTTTTACGTGGAAAACCCAAAAAGGGAAAAAACATGGTGAGGGTTAACTCACAATATATTATATCTAGATACAAAATATTACAGGGCTCACTACCAGGACTCATTGACCTTAAAAGGCTCACAAATCAAGTACAAAAGATGGCTAACTACCAAGATATAATGATAGTGGATCACTACTAAAATATTGAACTGATAGGATACATATTCAATGTGTAGGGTTCAGTTCCAATGAAGCTCAGAATATGAAATATTACCTCACATAGTAATCACTCAACAAAAATACACATATCCACAACTGATAAAGCATTTAGGTTCAAATATTCACACACCTCTTAATCCTTTTCGCACTCACACTTACTTCTCATTTCAAATTCACTACTCATGTGTGTACTTCCTCTTCCTCATGATCATCCTCATATCATTCCTAAAAAAATCTTACATATATATATATATTAATCATCAATTAGGTTGGCCTAATTAGATGAAAACAAAATAATCAAAACTTTACTTTTCGGCACCATATATCATTTAATAATTTTATCCACATAGTGTATTATATGAAGTTGGCTATCATCTATAAAGCATAACTAGTCTTCATAATATATTGCATACACTGAGCCGACCAGGACTAGAACACAATTCTCCAGACCAGAAAATAATCCTCAAAGAAAACACCTTCCAGATTTGAGAATGCATTAATTTCCCATCACACTTCCAAAATAGAGACTCAAACAAACCATAGCATAAGAATGTTCACCTTGATAAAATGCAGACTCTCCCACACAATATGCCAACCAAGGAACAACAGTAGAATATAGAGTTGAACTTTGTTTGAGATAACTTTCTGCACACAACAAAAGACATCTCAAGATCTAGGATATAGCTATCTAAATGAGTCAAGATAACATGGTTAATAGATTAGAGTCATATCAGATCTTGCAGTAAATTCTAGACTCAAGTACCAACACACTTATCCATCACAAAATGGTATTATTGATAGAGAACAACATCTGATAAACCAAGTAGACTTCCCATAGAGTTATCACCATGTTGACATCAATGACAACAAAGGAACAACCAACACAAACCAATTATACTTCATGCTCATGTTTCAAGGCTTCTGACATCATTAAGTTTTTTAGAGGAAGAGGAAGTGGGAAATCATAAAGAGGATTGAGAAGGAGAAGAAGGAAAGGGACACTAGATTCCAAGGATTTTGTGTTGAAGAAGGGGATCCTATCAAAAGGATGAAATTAATAATTGACAACTTTGAAAGATTATATGTTGAACTAGAAAAGAAACCTAGGGGTCACTCTTAAAAACCCTCCAAGTTTCCCATCAAACCAAGTGGTATTGTAATTGTAGAGCCCCTACAAGAAATTACCACATACAATCAGAAGCATCCCCTAAGCAACCAAGTCCTAAAAGGTAGAAGACACATGGAGTGGCCCCCTTAGTGGCATATGAAATAAGTGAAGGAGTTGGGGATACTGAAGAGGTAGCCAATGCATTTTTGAATTTTAAAGATAGTGAAGTTGATCACCCACCGTCTAAGCTTGCAATTGATGCTCATACACCATAAGAAAGAGTGGATGTACATGGAAATAATGATCAAGAAGTGAATGATGATGAAAGGGTGAATGTTGCCCTTAGATTTATTGAAGATGATGAATTTATTCAAACTCCTAAGTTTAAGGATTTTTTGTTTAAGATGAAAATGAAATAATTTGAGGAGAGACTCCAAATTAATAATATGGGCACTAAGGAGTCACAACAAGACCAAATTGTTGCCCAGAATTTTGAAGAACTCGGGATTAATGAAATTACTGTTAGCCCCCAAGAAGTAAGAAAATTGGTTTTTAGAAGCAATATACTAATTATTCTTGGGATGGAGTTTAAAAAGATATTCTTACTATATCAAGTAAGAAGCCAAGAAGATCCCATTTTGGTTTTTAAATTCAATTCAGGTGAGGGAATGAGTGGCATAGGCTACAATCAAAGAATTGCAACCCTATCTATTTGGACAAAGCAAAAAAGAATAAAAAAACCAAGATTTCTTGATCTTGTAAAAGAAATGAGAGGGAATTCCAAGGTAAAGACACTTCAAGACACATCAACATTGGAAGCGGCTATTATGAAAATGCACCCAACAATATTTACTAGGGATGTGGTTAAAGGTATGGAGCTTAGATTGACACAATATGAGAAAGCACAAACTGATCTGAATGATGAAGTGAATTGGTTGTTCATAGAAAATGTGAAATTGAAAGAGTAGTTGAAGGTAGTAGGTCCTTCCAAAAGCACATAATTAACAATATACTATCCCCCTACCATCCAAACTGATACAGGTGCAATCACTATTGAATAAGTAAATGTGCTAAAACAAGAAATTGAGAAGATGAAAAAACTAATGAAGAAACAAAGGAAAGAACAAAGAGAGAAACCCTTAGGGTATTGGAACAGATCTTGGAGCATAGAGTTAAACTAATTATGGAAAATTTTGAAAATGTGTATGAATGTTATGTCTCCTTTCCACAAGCAGTTGATTAGATAAAGGTCCATGTACCTATATTGGACCCCTTATTCAAGAAATGGAAACCTATACATCACACCTTAATGACTTTGTGCAAAATTTTACAAAGGAGTGTTGAGGCCCCCACAAATTTAAAGCCTACTAAGAAAATGGTCTAAATGGTCATAAATGAATTTCAATACATATCTAAAGAAGACCAAAAGATCAAGGAAAGAATGGATTCATTTCACATACTAAAGTAATGGTTCATGCCTTAAGATACTAAGGGATGATGATCAACTAAAAGGCTCTAAGGATTGGATAGACGATTTTTTCAAAAAAATTCCCAACTACCTCACTAATTTATAGAAGGATGGTGAGATAAATATTCACTCCCTCAATTTAACCTTGGATGGAATAATTGCACTAGATGTTGGATACTCAAAATTTATCATAGATGGCAAACAATTATTAGACAACATATGGAAGAGTCACTTAGCCAACACAAAAAAAATCTAGGAGTACAAATGGCCTCATGATTACATAGTGTACCAATGAGAGAAAACATATCTAGCTCCCCTAGAAGAATAGGAATTGTAGTGAAGTATTAAACCTTGCACATACTATCATGGAGAGAGGACCTTGCCAGATCTGAATGATCATGGGTATCTTACAATGAGTAACAAATTTTTGTATGTTGTGAGTGCTCTGAACTTCAACATTTGATCATTTCCCTTCATTTATCATCTTTCATTTATTTTATGTAATCCTATGTAAACAACGATAATTAAGACTTTTTGATTTATGTTAAAAGTGCGTAACTAAAAAGATACTTTTTGACATGTCAATTAGGACAAAATTTTGAAACATATTGTAAATTTTTTCTGAAGATCAATATAATGAAGTTATAATTGGTGGTTGAATTCTAGTTTCAATTGTTTGTTGAAGTGAATTAATGAATGTTATCTTGCTTTCTCGAGTTTGATATTTCCTTGTTATTTAAATCAATATATCAAAGGTATATCTAGTTTATCAAAACACATTTTCTATCAAAAAATTCATTTTGTACTACATTTTGGTGTCAAATCTTTGGTAATTATGGTTAGTTTCACTACATTCAAAATTTGAATTCTGGGAAAATATATATAGTAAATAGATTGATGGCTGTTTGGATAGTGAAATTAGCTCTCTTAGAAATTAAGTGAAATATCTCGTCTTGAAATATCTAGAAGGATTATTTTAATTAAAGAGGATTTTTTGGTTTTTTTTCTAACAACGATTAACAATGATTTTATAGTGCAAATAGCTTTCTATTTTCATTCAAGATACAAGTCATGATCAAATTCAAGCACATACTAAGAAGATGGTACTCTACTTTAAACCCTCAACCTCACTTAGTTTAGTCTACTTACCTGGGGATATTAAGGAATTTGGTAAATAATTAATATATATCTTTTTTTGTTTGTGAAGGAGAATCCCCTGAGATCTAATATGGTAGTGAATCTATTTGGTTTGTTAAGTAAAGATGATGTCATAGTTGGGAAACTTATTATGAAACATTTGGTTAGTAATTTTTGGATGTTAAGGCTTCCTAGTTGGATATCAAAGCTCTTTTCTCATCAACTTAATTTGGAATTTATGTATAAATGGATTCTTTCACAGTGTAGGTCTTTACTGAGACAACACATGAACTAGGGTTGCCATTTTTTTGTCTAAGTCTAAATGCATTCTTTGGCTTGATTATTGTTGACTGCATTGAAGGAGAGAGCTTCATATATCAAACATGATAAACACTCTCCTTCTTGGATTCTACACATTACAACTTGCTCCAAGAATACTTCCCACGTTCTAGAAGTTTTAAGAGATTAAATGGGCATGTGCTACATTTTGGAGTCAAATATTTGGTAATTATGGTTAGTTTCATTATGTTTAAATTCTAAATTCTGGGAAATTATATATAATAAATAGATTGATGGCTATTTGGATAGTGAAATTAGCTCTCAAAAATTAATTGAAATATCCTATCTTGAGATATCTAGAAGGATTATTTTAATTAAAGAGGATTTTGTGGTTATTTTTCTAACAATGAGTTTACAGTGTCGCTAGCTTGCTATTTTCATTCAAGATACAAGTCATGATCAATTAAGTCAAGCACATACCAAGAAGATGGTACTCTAATTCAAACCCTTAACCTCACTTAGTTTAGTCTGCTTACATGGGGATATTAATGAAGTTGCTAAAAAATTAATATATATCATTTGTTGTTTGTGAAGGAGAATCCTATGAGATCGAATATGGCAGTGGATCAATATTTTGCTTTCTTAAGTATAGATGATGTCACAGTTGGGAAACTTGTGAAACATCAGGTTAGTAATTTTTGCATGTTAAGGCTTCCCAATTGGATATCAAATATTTTTTATCATCAACTTAATTTGGAATTTATGTATAAATTAATTCTTTCATGGTGTAGGTCTTTACTCAGAGAACACATGAACGAGGGTTGACATTTTTGTTATCTTATAAGTCTGATAGAATTCTTTGGCTTGGATTCTAGGAAATTTCTATTGATAATGTTGTTCTAGTCTAGTTAGTGTTGATAGCCTTCATTCTATAATGTCAACTTCATTCTATAATTTGAGCATATCACCTTTCTTAAATTTTGAACAAGGTTTTGAAATCAAGGGTTCAATATGCATATTTAAGGATTTAGCTTTTTGTTGTGTTTGGACTTACTTTTGAAACTTGTAATATACATTGCACTTTTATTCTTTCTAAATTGAGACTAATAGTAAATTTTTTGGTTGTATTGAGGCACAACTTCATTCATGGTAGAAAATGCATCACCCTATTGCTCATATCAAATGGCACATTGCATATAAAGGAGGAAAGATTCTAGCTAGGTTATTGTTGAGTGCATTGAAGGAGGGAGCTTCATATATATGTGACATGATCAACACTCTCCTTCTTGGATTCTACATGTTACAACTTTGTCCAAGAAGATTGCTCACGTTGTAGAATTTGTAAGAGATGAAATGGGAATGTGCTCGCATTGAAGGGCTCCAAGCATGCATTTCCATCATTGCAGAAGTTTTTTGGAGAAGTTTATTCCTTGCAGTCATTTTTGTGCAATATTGTAACTCAAATTTTCAGTCTTGTGACTAAAAATAAAAATTGTAATGCTCTAATTTTAACTTATAACTAGAAAACCTTTCTTTTATTAATAAATTTCACCGATTTTTCCTTCTCAATGGTTGTCTTATTATGTGAAATTGATGATTGATGTGTATTTTTGTGTTTTATGTTTAAATCCTTAAATACCAGTCAATTAAAATGAATAAATATACTACTAATTGACATCAATTAATAATTAAATTGACAAAATATACTACCAGTTGACATAAATAAGAGAATAATAAATAAATATGACTAGATATATGACTAGTGAAATTAGTGAACAAAAATGACTAAATATACTACCAAATTGATCAAAATGATGATTAAAATTAATGACTAAATACACTACAAATGCACAAAAAATAGTGAATAAAAACAACTAAATAAGTGACCAGTTAACAACAATCAATGACTAAATATATCAGTGAATAAAAGAGAGACTAAATAAGTGACAAGATTACAACAATCAATGACTAAATATATCAATGAATAAAAAATGAGTAAATAAGTGACCAAATTACATAAATCAATGACTGAGTATACTACAAAATTCAATCAAAATAACCAATAAATGACTAAAAATGGTTTAGTCATCAATATGGTTGCATTATAAATGACTAAAAATAAACTACTAATGGTCACGTGACCATGTTCAGTCATTTACAAGTAGTTTTTAGTAGTTTTCTCAGTAGTTTATTGTTGCTTCTGTACTAGTGCACTAAAGTGGGGGCTAAATGCAATGTAGAAAAATGTAGCCCTTTACATTTTCACACTTTTTTGGGTCCTCCTTGCTTGAATTGGACCTCTTTATACCTTATTTGGCCTTATTTTGCATCCACAAGCCTTAATTAATGCATCTTTCTAAGGATAATCCCAATATACATCAAGTAACCAATCAAAAATTAATGATTTTTGATTGCATGGCCCATATTTACTGATTTGGGATTCATATGCCATTTTGGGCATATGGGTCCAACCTAGGTTTTGGGGCCTAGAGATGAGTTTAACATAAAACTAAGCATTTCTTGAAAAATGAGTCTCAAGCTTAGCCTAATGGGACTCATATGCCCAAAATCACGTACGAGTCCCGCTTAGCTTAGACATGATTCAAATTAAAATTATTGGTGGGATTTTATCTTCCTAGATCCAATGTCAACTTGTACTATTGTAATTTTAGTAAATTTTTCATAAACAAATATAAATAAAAGGTATTTTCACATATTTTCTCCTAGCAATTTAAGTGATCTTATGAGCATTAAAGTGAGAACATTATAAGCATTCAAGAGAATCCAGAGTGATTATCAAGAATTTTGGAGCATTATTCAAGTATCAAGCATCATGTCAAGGTCATCATGCATCATGTTTATTTTTGAGTTAACATTTGTGATGTAGGGTTTTATGATTCAAGCAAGCATTCAAGTCAAGATCCATAACATACAAGAAAGAATCAAGATACACATTCATGCTATCCATTACTTACAAGATTGAAGCCTTTTGTTCAAGGATTTGGTGTGTTGCAACATTTATTTTTTGTTCATTTAGCATTCCTCCATTAAATTTCTATTCATTTCAAGGTTTGATTACCAAAACGGGGTTTGACCAGGGTAAACCCTATCCACTAATAATTTTTTTTCCCTCTCTTTGATGTGTGATTTAAAAATCTAGGTTGAAGATTCATTGAAGAGCAAGATTGGAGAAATTTTTTCAAGTTGCAAAGTTGTCAAAGTTGTCATCTTGCTTATAAGATCACAAAAAGTCACTTATAGAGCATAATTCAGTGTTTCAGAACTAGAGATTTGGCAGTAAGGAAGCTACAGGAAAGAATTAGAGGATATTATAGTTTTGGAGAAACCCTAATACTAGGACTAAATCGCCACTTGTGGCATATGAGTCCTAGTATACCTATTTTCAAACTTTTTCCATAGATCTTGATTCAACAGTTCCATATTCTTGTTTTGGCTCAAAACCCTGAAGTGGGACTAAATCCCCCTATTAGGATATGAGTCCTAGTTTGCATCTAAAAGCAGCATTTATAGGATTTCAGACCCTCAACCAAGCCTCTTCATTTTCTAGGTGCACCTCTTTCCTTTCTCAATTCATTCTTCTGATCTTCAATTTTATATCTTGGATTGCATAGTTAGGTATACATATCATTGCATTTATTGTATTTCCAAGCCCTTGCTTGGTCGTGAACCCCTCTTTAATATTTTATCACACCATAGTATAACTGTTAGTAGATTTATTTCCCTTATTCCATCCTTGGATTGATATATCTAGGGTTTACTTGAGTGAAACTTGTGGAAAATCAGTGGTTGGGTGTCCTAAAACATTAACAACTACCATTTTTTGAGGTTTCAGTGAAATATCCTTGTATTTATACTTATCTTATTCTTAATTCCTGAAATTTAAATAACACAAGTTGATATAAAATCAAGCATTTCAAATCATTAAAATACTGCCAAAAACACATCCCAAGGGAGGGTCCCAGTTTTAAGTGAGAAGTCATTCGTCATGTGATGAATGGGTCCTAGCACACTAACTAAGACACACTTTAGGGGATGTTAAATGTTATACAAAAATAGGGTCCTAAGACCTAGTGAGATTCTCCAGGTGGTAAATGGGTCCTAGGTCACTAAACTAGGACAGACAACTTGTAAAATTAAGTGTTGTGTAATACCATTTATGAATGTTAGGATTTATCCCTCAAAATATATAATTGATTAGGCTTGGATTTGAATTAAAGGGGCTAGTTAACCTCGATTAGTTAATAAAGCCCTAGATTAGTGTGAAAGTATAAATATACACTTTATAACACCCTAAATAAGGCACAATTAAGTCCATTTTATCAAGAAGGGCCCTAAAGTTAATGTGAATGTATAAAATAGATTACAACACTAAATTAAGGCATAATTAAGTTTGAAAAAGAGATAATTCTTTTGACACTACAGGTAGTTATTTTTTTATGGCTCTAGAAACAATAATGCTGCAGGTACTAGTGTGATTCTGATATCTCTAAATGAAGAGAAATACTATTTTTCTTTCAACATTTAGTTTAGCTGCACTAAAAAATATGGTTTAGTATGAAGCCTTGATTCAAGGTCTCGATTTGACACAAAGAAGGAACATCTAGCTATTGCAAGTATTTAGGGATAATGAATTTGTTGTTCATCAAGTCAAATGTCAAATTACAACAAAAAATAACCCACTCAAATATTACAAGCATAGGGTTTGGGATTTGATAAAGGGTTTTGAAGGCTTTGGCATCCAAACGACTTCTAAGAACTAGAATAAGCATGTTGATGGACTTGTGATAATTAGTCCTTAGTTTGAAATACCAACACATATTGTAAGTAAAAAAGAGCAACATATCAAGCTCATTATGATGCCTACTATTCTAGACAATCAAGATCACTAATAGGTCTTTGAAAGTGACCAAAAAATAGTTAATCTTTTGTAAGAAGAGGAAATTTGTTGTGACAAAAAATAGTCAAAGCTGTAGAATCAATATGGTGATCAAATCATGTAGTTAACTAGCGACAATTTACCAAAATTTCTCATCACCCTTGAAGGCATATTCAACTCAGATGACTAGTTGAGGTAAAAGAAGATGAACCTTGTTATAAAGAAGGGTGACTACAAGCCAATTGTAATTGCACAAGGAAAAAATTTGAATCTAGGGAAGCTATGTTCTAAAGCTGAAAATGAAACTTTCATTAAGCTTTGTTAGTTTTATGGTGACATAGTTACATGAAATTATGAAGACCTAAATGGTTTATACCCAAGCCTTTCCCAACATACCTGATGAGCCTAGAATATGGCTATAAATTGGATATCATGTTATAAGTTTTAAAACTCTTGCTCTCTTTTTATGAATGTTTTAAACTCTATGGTTATGAAATTTTAATGGCAATGGGTAATATTCAATGACAAGCACTCCTAAACATTCAACATAAATATCTTAGTATATCTATGATCATTACCCTGTTTTGACTTCCCAATTGACTGATAGGATATGTGTGATTTTTGGATAAGTAAAATGAATTGGATGCGTGTGATTAATGAGGAATGTTATGCTATTATGAGTGCATGCCTTCTTTTGCTTCTATTGCCATGTGTTCTATAGGTTGTTGAAGTTGGTATGAACAAGTCAATGCACAACAAAACATGACCTCGTGGAATAAGCCGTTTCCAGCGCACCATCGAAAGAGTCATTTCAAGCAAGACTTCTTTGTCTGAGTCTTTGGGAAGAAACCGAATGGATCATCAATCTAGGAAGAGTGGAGCTCTAGATTTCCTTTGAATATATTGTGCGGATAGACTTGCATTTATGAAGTCTGTTCCTCAATCTTAGGAAACATTTATATCCGTGTCTTCCTCTGTTAGTTGGTTAGTTAGTTAGTTGTTTCTCTTTAAATAAAGGTTCCTCCTGTGCGAGTGAACAGGTTGATTAAGAAGAGATTAGACTAGAGAGTAGAGATAGAACATAATGTAATGAGTTTATAGTTATAATGAAAGATAGAGCTTTGTATTAAGCTTTCTTACAAGCAAACAACCATGTATGTGATTTTGAATTATGAATAAGAAGAACTGATGAAGTTTTGAGTTCCATTCTTGCATAATTGGTTGATGCTTGCTAAGGGGGCCCACTTAGTAAGTATCTGTAGTTATCTATTTGCTTTCTGTTATTTACCTTTTAGAATTTCATTCTAGTAAGTTTTAGTGCAAACTCAGTCTTAAACTGTTCCTGCAGCATAAGGAATCCATCCCTGTGTCTGTTCCTACAGCATAAGGCCAGTTCATAGTTTGTTTCCCAGTAATTGTTATCATGATTCCTACTTTAGTTAAGTGATGCTTTAGTTAGTAAGACTTTATTTCATGTCCTTGCATCAGAGTTAGAATTCCTTTCAGGCATTTACTTCTAGAAAGTTATGGCTAAAACTGTTTCTTAGTGCACATACAGTGCCGCTCCATTTCAAGTATACGTTCCCTAGTTTGACAAGTAAATGAATGACCATGAGAAGATGTTAGTCACCTACTGGAATGTCCAATTCCCAGGTTAGGATTTACTGTGACTTCTATATCCTTTTGTGGCTGCAACCATTTTTGGCGCCATTGCCGGGGATAGTGTCAAGCTAAGAACCTGTCCTAACCATTTTTAGAAATAGTTTTAGTGTTCAAAATTTTAGAAATTCTTCATTTCAGTTAAGTTTGTTACATGCATAGAAGAAGAGAAGCTCTAGGAAGATTCCTACCAAATCCTCTATTCGCCAACAACGATTTTGAACTAGCTTACAATCTACTTGAGGAAGAAGGAAACCAAGATACCAATCCATTTGTTGAAGACCCACTTGCTGAATTTCCCTTTGACCTTGCTGACGAGGAACCTTTAGAAAATCCATTTGATTTGATACTTCACCAGGCCAATATGGCACAAAATCCACCTAATGTTCCTCCTACTTTTGAATTCCCTATCATTTACTAGCAAGGTAATGATAACCTCAAAAATATCCCTTCCTCATTACTTCCCAAGTTCTATGGACTAGTTACTAAAGACCCAGACACTTTCCTGTCATGAGTTTGGGGAGAAATACTATTGATAGTTGGGCACTCATGCAAACCAAGTTTCTTGAGAAATATAAGGAATATTGCAAGAGTGGTAATAAAGGTGATGATATATTCTGAATTCAGCAGAAGGAGGATGAAAACTTGGAAGACTATGTCTCAAGGTTTTTGTTTTCCTTGAAAAATAATTCAGACCATACTCTTAATGAAGAATCTCAGAAATTACTTTTTTTGAGGGGAATCAATGATTCCTGTACTGATGCTCTAGATCTAATGGGAGGAGGAGATATATCCCAAGTTCCTTGAGGTGATATTAAGGACATATGCCGCAATTAATCTCGAGCAAGTGTTAAGAAAGGAAGAGGTCATCAGGCCACAATGGGAAAATCTTCTAATAATGGAGTGTCACGGATGGAGATTTCAAACTTGCTATTTGATTTCAAGCAAGATATCATTAATAATATGGATACACAGTTGGATACTCTGCAAGCTTAGAAGAAGCATGAGGAAGCTGAAGCAATCTTGGCTGAGTTCTTTCCACATTGCCAACAGAGGAAGCATGACTGTAGATGCAAGATGGTGGCTAATATGGAGGCTAAGAAATTACCTACTAACTTTAGGCCAGTTGAGGGTGATGATGACCAAGTATTCTATGTTGCACAAAGCCACCCATGGGCTCAAAGACAAGGTATGCCTCAAGATCCTTTGACTTTTGGTAATACTTACTCTAATTATAATAACTAGTGGCAACCTACATATGGCCCACCACCACCTTAGAATACCTATCAATCCCAATGGCCTAGCCATTAGAGTCAACAATGGAAATCTCCTCAAGGAGGTTGGCAACAACCACAAGGACAATGGACTCCACCCCAAGGTAACTAGCAGTAGAATCCTCAATGGAGAAGCCCTCAACAATGGCAGAACTAATCCCCAGGATTTGTTTAGCCATAGTAGCCACAACCTCTAGCTCTCATGCCACCTCCTGCAACATCTTTTGCACATACTAGCCCTCCAAAACAAATGCCTATGCCTGCTCAACCATTGCCAAATCCTAATAATAAGCAGCCGTAGCAACAGCCTATGTATTTTGCAGAAGCCAATCATTATCCAGCTTATGCCTTGCATATTAATGACATCCATCTAAGATCTGGAACAACCCTTTCTGCTCCACAACCACTAGTAATTACTGAGATTCCAAATTCTGTTACTGAACAACCCACTGATCCTGCAACTAATATACCTATGTCAGATACTGCTTCTAAAGAGCCTATCCTGCAACATCAAGCCAAACCACCTTTTCCTTAGAGATTGCAAGTTACTACACCCAAGCCTTCGGGAGAGCCTACCTTTGATATTTTGGATCAGCTAAAGAATGTACACATCCAAATCCCACTCTTCCAAGCCATAAAAGATGTCCCACTTTATGGAAAAGCCATTAAGGAAGCCTGTTTGAAGAAACTAGGAAGAAAGAAAAAAAATCCTGAAACTATCCATGTTCTTGGGAAGCTAACAGATATTATGCTAGGAAAGGTAGTTATGCCAAAATATGCTGACCCTCATAGTCCTATGGTACACATCAATATTAATGGCTAGCTGGTAAAAAATGTTTTGATTGACCTTGGTGCAGCCATCAATGTAATGACCCAGCATACTATGAAGTATTTGAATATCCTTACCATTAGGTCTACACCTACCATCCTGTAGGTTGCTGATAGTTCCACTATAACACCTGATGGTATGGTAGAAGATAGCATTGTTAACCTGGAGTCTTGGGAATACCCAACAGATTTCACCATATTGTCCACTAAGGCAACTTTGGGGGGATATTCTACTATCCTAGGTAGACCATGGTTAGCCACTGCTGATGCCTTTATAGGATGTCATTATGGGGATATGATGATCTCTGATGGTCAATCAACAAAGAAATTGGCCTTATACCCACCTGCCCAACCTCAGCCAGACCTGTCTAAACCAATTTGGCCAGACTTAGGAGAAGAAGCAAAAGATGTTAACTCATTAGTCCAGCTAATGATGTTGCAAACTAATCTGTTTTCACAACTTCAGAGTGAGGGTATCTCCGCTAGTAATTGTTCCTAAAAAAAATGGAAAATGGAGAGTTTGTGTAGACTACAGGGAGTTGAATACTGCAACTAAAAATGATCACTTTCCACTGCCATTTGTTGATCAAGTGTTGGACTAATTGTCTGGTAAGAAGTATTTCTCCTTTTTGGATGGATATAGTGGGTACAACCAAATCAAGATTGCCCCTGCTGACCAGGAAAAAACAACATTTACCTGTCCATGGGGGAATTTTGCTTACTCTATCCTACCTTTTGGTCTGTGCAATGCTCCTGCCACATTTCAAAGAGCAGTCATTAGTATCTTTGCTGACATCTCCAATGACTACATGGAGATTTACATGGACGACTTCACCACTTATGGAATAACCTATGAAGAAGCATTAGAAAATTTAGAAAAGGTGTTGAAACGGTGTAAGGAGCATAATTTATCCTTGAATAGTGAAAAGTGTTTCATGATGATGCAAAAAGGCATTGTTTTGGGCCATCACATCTCTCAGATTGGAATCCAAGTAGATCTTGCAAAAATTGAAGTTATTCTAACCTTGCCAACACCTATAAAACAAAAAGATGTTAGAAGCTTCTTAGGACATGCTAGATATTATAGGAGATTTATAAAGGATTTCAGAAAAATAGCCTGTCCATTGTATGCCTTATTAACTAAGGACTCTAAATTTCACTGGACTGAGGCCTGTGACAAGTCTTTCCTGCAGCTAAAGGACCTACTTATTAAATCACCTATTCTTCAAGGACCAAAGTGGAGTTTTCCCTTTCACATACATACAGATGCATCTGATTATGCCATAGGGGCTGTGTTAGGATAGAAGGAAAATTCCATTGAGCATGCTATCTATTTCATCAACAAGAATCTACAAGGCCCATAATTGAATTACACTGTCACAGAGAAGGAGTTGCTAGCAGTAGTGTATGCTTTGAATAAGTTTAGGCATTATGTAACTGGCTACCAAGTATTTGTTCACACTAACCATGCAGCAATACGGTACCTTATGAATAAACCTGCCATTTCTAGAAGGTTAGCAAAGTGGCTACTGTTGTTACAGGAGTTTGATATCACAGTTATTGACAAGCTAGACAAGGCCAATGTGGTGGCTGATTTCCTATCAAGAATTCAAATAGCTACACCTACCACATCTGAGGTAATTGATGATACTTTTCTTGATAAACATCTATTTTATATTGCTTCACACACACCATGGTATGCAAATATTGCAAACTACTTGGCAGCTAACAGGATTCCAGCTCACTTCTCCCTAAAAGAAAGAAAGTTGCTGATTGAGAAGAGTTTCAACTTTTCCTGGATAGCAGATATTTTGTTCTATACTGGACCAGATCAAGTCATGCGTAGATGTGTGAGGGAAGACGAGACATATGACATACTGCATGCTTGTCATGATGAGCCATGTGGTGGGCATTTTACCTCTAAAAGAACATCAATGAAGGTGCTTAACACCGGGTATTATTGGCCCACTTTACACAAAGATGCAGTAGCATATACCAGGAAATGTGAAAAATTCTAGTGAATGGGATGACCAACAAAGACTGATGAAATGCCTCTACATCCTCAGGTGGTAGTCACCCCCTTTGACAAGTGGGGTATGGATTTTGTTGGTCCTATAGACTCACCATCCAATGGAAAGTCCTACATTTTGGTGTGCACTGACTATGTAACCAAATGGGTGGAGGTAAAGGCAATGAAACATGCAAGGGACAACAAAGTAGCTAAATTCTTGTATGAAGTTTTTTTTACTAGATTTGGAGTTCCAAGGGAACTCGTCACTGACCAGGGAGCTCAATTCACATCAACACTGATCATAGAGTTGATGAATGATTATAAGATCAGACACAAGAAATCAAGCCCATATCACGCTCAAGCCAATGGCCAAGTGGAGGTGACTAACAGAGAGTTGGAAACAATCTTCACCAAAATAGTGCAGCTACATAAGAAGGATTGGAACAACCATCTTCCAGAAGCAGTTTGGGCCTATAGGACAACCTGGAAGACCACTACAGGGTTCACACCTTTTGAGCTCTTTTATGGCAAGACTGATATGTTGCTAATCGAATTTGAACATAAAACCTTGAGGACTAATCTGCAGCTACAGATTGATCTTTTTGAAGCGCAAAAGGAACGCCTCCTCCAATTGAATGCATTGGATGAGATGTGGAAGGCTGCCCTGTAGCATACGGAAGTAGTGAAACAACAAAGGAAGAAGTGGCACGATCACCATATCAAGACAAAGTGATTTTTTGCTGGTGATTGGGCCCTACTCTACGACTCCATATATAAAGAAAATCAGGGTAAGTTTACAACAAGGTGGCTAGGTCCATATGAAATTGAGAATGTATTTGAGAATGGTTCAGTATAGTTGGCGACAATTGATCCTATCCCCTTCAAAGTGTTGGTTAATGGACACCGTCTATGGTTGTACCATAAACCGGCTTCAAAAGAAGAGTTCATGCAGTAGTTTGTTTCACTTGTGGCTAGTGATCATCATGCAGCAAAGGGCTTCGGTCCTCTTCCTGCAACATCTCTTTGATTTAGGTTGAACACCCATAATAAAGGTTTTCTTTTTATGAAAGCCACTTTCTCCATCACCATCCATCCATTCCATTCTTCTATTCTATGTCACCCATCCACGTCATCCATCTACGGTACCATATTCATTTTTGGTTTCTTTTCAAGCCGTGATTTCCGGTTGTGCTGTTAGATCTACCAATATCTGCGAGCATTAATTAAAGGTATGTGATAGTCTTTCTATTCGTCACATCATTCATTAATTTTATTTATTCATTTATTGCAATATATTAATCAGTCATTCCTGTCATTACTCCCCATACCTCGCCTATCCTTTCCCACATGTGTGGACACATGTCAAATCTTAAGAAGGGGGCGGGCATAATTTGCTATTGCCACATTTAGTAAAGATAATTTTTATCGTACATGCCTCCAAATGAATGCATGCTTTTTCTAGATCAGCAAGTTAACTGCTTAATTAAGTAGTTCCTAGAAATCATTGCACGCTACAATTGTCTTTTATATTTTTTTCTAGTAAAACAAAAAGGTGAAGAAGCCAAAAAAAGAAGCAGAATAGAGAAAAGAGTTTTTAAAATATTCAGAAAAGGTTGAGATTCTTGTTTTTTAGCAGAAAAATTTGAGAAAATGGGTGGTCAGCTTGTACGACTCGAACCAATGGCTCATGAAGCCTTAACACAGGACCCATAGATAGTTCAAGCATTTAGCATGTTTGGATGGTTGAACTACTTTTTGAGCATCGATTCTTTTGATGACGAAGTTGCTGCTGAGTTCTTAAGAACTCTCTCTGAAGGAGAGGCTACAGTTTGGGGCTTAGCAGTAGTAGTCACTGAGGAATGAATTGCTAAGATAACAGGGCTTTCTGCAGCGGGAGAAAATTTTCCTTCAGGAAGGGATGCCGTCTCTGCCAGGGCAAAGTTCACATTGCCGACTGACGGACCCTTGGAAGTTTCAAAGCAAGGGTGCAAGAGGGTGTCATTGCCATATCCCTACTTGGAATACGCCTCCTTTATAATCAGGTACTTGACTTGTGAAGGATGCTTTTCTTACTTGCACTCCTATCATTTTAAGTTGCTAAGTCATATAAGGCATGGGTTAGCTATCAATGTCTCAAACTTTCTGTTAAATCTTTTAGAATGCAGTGCCTGTGAAACTCAGAAAGGAAAAGACAATTCAATTTCCTATCATGCCCTCATAAAACTACTGACTGAACATTCCCTGAGGGACGTATCACCTATTTCTTAGCAAGGATTTGTTGCCCAGAAAGGGCTGCAGCCTCCGAAACCTCCAAGAACATTGCCTGCACGACCCAAGAAAAAGAGAAAATGAGTAGAGTCTTCAAGTAGAGAAGCTGAACAAGAATCCCTTGCTTCTCCTGCAGCACCCAGTCCTGCAGCTGTTATAACCGAGCCCTCTACCTGAGTTAAAAAAGGTCTGCTACAAGGAGTGAAAAAGGGAAAACTAAGATAGCCGAACCATCTAGTGCTGGGCATACCCTAGGAGAAAACCCTCAAACCAAGAAGCAAAAATGAGCTACCCGACTTTCTCTTGCAGCAATACCCGATGCAACCACAATTTCATCATCCTCTCCTACTGATTCTCAAACCCCCAAGCAATCTGAGAAGAGAAAAGCTACCAATGAATCTCCTACCTCACATGCATTACCTAGGAGAACTTCTACAAGAAAATGAAGTCAAACTACTCCACCCTCTTCTACTCAACCTGAAATAATTGTCATTTTTGAAGAATCTGAGGAACTCATTCATGAAAGTTCTCAGAGTATATCTGAGAATTTCCCATTCGGCACCTCATAAATTCTTGATGATATACAAGAAGAAACAGGGGGAATTGGGGAAAGGTAGAAAGATTGTAATAATAAGGGGAGAATGCTGAGTCTTAATGACTTGGTTGAGGCAGCTGAAAGAATTTCTGAGGAAGCACAGTCCCCTATTGACCAGCAACAAGGGTTTGTCTTGCAACAAGAACAAGAGCAGCCTGAGACATCCCATGCAATTCCATTACCTTCTGAAACATGCTAGGCATTAGTTGTATATAAGAGACCACTGCTAAAGGAATGCTTAGAACACCTTCAAGAAACCTGGAATCCTATGACACTTTAGACCTTGAGTTTTCGCCTTCTGGCTAAAACTCAAATGCAACAGAGTCTATGGGAGGAAGAAAAGAAGAAGTTAAAGAAAGAGATTGAAAATCAGAAACAGGAACTCCAGGAGGTGAAGGAAAAGATGAATGAAATGATGAATGTGGTAGGGCAGATCATGGAATGTAGGCCACTGCCTAGAGTATATGCAATGTGCCTCAAAGATCAGTTTTTGTGGTTTCAGTTGATGAGGATTTCTAAAAACCTTGACCCTGTTCCTAATACTGCTAAAGAATTCTATAATGCTTATCAAATGGAACCTGACTGGCTAAGGAATTCCATGTGTGAGTTTTATTTGCATGGCTTATTAATTCCTTGTGAAATTGAGTGGAATCCACTTCTGTTTATTGGTGACATACATTTGAGATCACTAATGTCCTAGGCAGCAAATGAAATTAATTATGGGAAACAATCTAAGGACTATGAGCAGGCCGAGCGAAGAGAACCTGTTCCACTAAGATCAGAAAGCACAAACCCCCAAGAATTTCTGAGGGCCTGGTTTTCTGTAGCATATGGTTTTTATGAACCTGTAGCAAGGGTAAGGATATTTGATCTTAGAAAATAGGTCTATGACGAGTTCAAAAGCCAACCATATTTGTTCTAGAAGCTTTTAGCTTCCAGAAGCAAAACAAGATTGGAAAAGCTAACAGTTGGTTTAAAGAAGTCTGAACCCCATAGTCCCTTAAACTTAAGAGCAGCTGTCAAGAGGTCAAAGAGATATATGCAGATAGGTCTTCAAAAAAGGTTTGAATTATCGTTGCCTCTAACATTTAGGCCTCCTGCCTTAATATGGCCACTGTATCCTTAGGCCACGGATATCAATGAAGATACAAAAGCCCGAAGATATAAAAGATGGCAAAACTGCAGGGGTTTCTACTATAGATTTGAGATTGCATTATAGGGCCATGTGACTCCTACTAATTTTAGAGACACAACCAAAAAGATTAATGCTCAAGGACCAGTATTAGATAAAGTAGGGGGAAAATGATGAGCCTAGAATATGGTTATAAATTGGATATCATGTTATAAGTTTTAAAACTCTTGCTCTCTTTTATGAATGTTTTAAACTCTATGGTTATGAACTTTTAATGGTAATGGGTAATATTCAATGACAAGCACTCCTAAACTTGCAGCATAAATATCTTAGTATATCTATGATCATTACCCTGTTTTGACTTCCCAATTGACTGATAGGATGTGTGATTTTTGGATAAGTAAAATGAATTGGATGCGTGTGATTAATGAGGAATGTCGTGCTATTATGAGTGCATGCCTTCTTTTTCTTCTGTTGCCATGTGTTTTACAGGTTGTTGAAGCTGGTATGAACAAGTCGATGCACAACAAAACACGACCTCACGGAATAAGCCATTTCTAGTGCACCATCGAAGGAGTCATTTCAAGCAAGACTTCTTTGTCCGGGTCTTTGGGAAGAAACCGAACGGATCATCAATCTAGGAAGAGTGGAGCTCTAGATTTCCTCTGAATCTATTGTGCGGATAGACTTGCATTTATGAAGTCTATTCCTCAGTCTCACTTAACATTTGTAGCCATGTCTTCCTCTGTTAGTTGGTTAGTTAGTTAGTTGTTTCTCTTTAAATAAAGGTTCCTCCTGCACGAGTGAACGAGTTGATTAAGAAGAGATTAGACTAGAGAGTAGAGATAGAACATAATGTAATGAGTTTACAGTTATAATGAAAGACAAAGCTTTGTATTAAGCTTTCTTACAAGTAAACAACCATGTATGCGATTTTGAATTATGAATAAGAAGTTGATGAAGTTTTGAGTTCCATTCTTGCATAATTGGTTGATGCTTGCTAAGGGGGCCCACTTAGTAAGTATCTGTAGTTAGATATTTTCTTTCTATTATTTACCTATTAGAATTTCATTCTAGTAAGTTTTAGTGCAAACTCAGTCTTAAACTGTTCCTGCAACATAAGGAATCCATCCTTGTGTCTGTTCCTGCAGCATACAGCCAGTTCATGGTTTGTTTCCTAGTAATTGTTATCATGATCCCTTCTTTAGTTAAGTGATACTTTAGTTAGTAAGACTTTATTTCATGTCCTTGCATCAGAGTTAGAATTCCTTTCAAGCATTTACTTCTAGAAAGTTATGGCTAAAACCGGTTCTTAGTGCACATATAGTGCTGCTCCATTTCAAATATATGTTCCCTGGTTTGACAAATAAATGAACGACCATGAGACGATGTTAGTCACCTGCTAGAATGTCCATTTCCTAGGTTAGGATTTACTGTGACTTCTATATCCTTTTGTGGGCGTGAACAATCCCATTAAGTAAAGCTCATATGCCAAGCCTATAAGACAAAAATAGAGGCCTATGAATCCTAAAATTGAGCCTTTGATGAGAAAAAAGTTGGCTAAGCTTATTGAGGCCAACATAAATTTTCCTATCAAACATTCTTCTTGTGTGGAAAACCTTTTCCTTGTCAGAAAGAGGAATGGTGAAATCAGGCTTTGTGTGGATTTTAGAGACTTGAATAGGGCCTTTCTAAAGGATTACTATCCTCTTCCTTCTATGGAGTAAATTATGTAGAGGGTAAATGGTTGAAAAAGGTTTGCATTCTTAGATGGTTATTTAGGCTACAATTAGATTCTAGTCCAAGAATTTAATCAATAGAAGAAAACTTTCACAACAAAGTGGGTCACCTATGCTTATTCACAAGATATATTTTGGTTTAACCAACATAGGTGCCAATTTTTAGAGAGCCATGGACATGGTGTTTTAAGGTGTCTTTGGAAATTTTCATTTGGTCTACTTGGATGACATAAAAGTATTTTAAAAACATGCAAGAGACCATTTCATTCACCTTAAATAGGTATTGCAGAAATGTAGGGGATATGGTATTTCCCTAAACCCAAGAAAATTTATCTTTGCCACTGACCAGGGAAAAATGATTGGGCATCTCATTTCAAAGGATGGATTGGTCATTGATCCAAAAAGAGTAGAGTCCATCCTTTCTATCCCACTTCCCACTCACAAGAAAGGATTGTAGAGTTTCTTAGGCACAATTAATTTTTTGGGAAATTTATTCCAAATCTTGACACACTTGTAAAGCCTCTTACTTCCATGTTAAAAAATGGACCAAGGAAGGTAAGGACAACCTCAAGGCTATCAAACAAGATATTTATCAAGCTCTTACCCTTATTAATTCTAATTATGACAAGTAGTTCATCCTTTGCACCTTTGATAGTGAAGCAAATATATCAGTTGGACAATGAAAGCTTGGAGTAACCGATTGCATTTTTCAGTGAAGGGCTCAAATAATATGTATCCAAGTATATATATGTTGAGAAGAAAGCTCTTGATACTACTAGGACATTGAAAAATTTAGAAATATGCTATCTAACAATATGATCCAATTAATCATACCCAATGCCAACATCACCAAATGTTTGTTAAGCAGAGATATCAAGGAAAATCAAGTTGTATGAATCACTAAGGTGATGGATTATGATATTTATATCAAAATCAAAAAGTTAGTAAGAGGCAAGGGGTTGTGTGAACAACTCATTCAAAATTCAAGACACCTTTAGATATATCCCCTGTGATGCAAGATCCCAAAGAAACAAATGTAAATATCCAAGGTAGTTGGGTGCATGATATGTATATTTTCTTACAAGAAGGTAGATATCCTCAAGGTTTGAGTAAGACCAAAAGAATATATTTTAAATTATAGTCCATTACCTATGTCATAGTGTATGTCATACTTTTTAGGAATGATCTCAATGGAGTCCTATTGAGATGCATAGAGGCATATAAAGTCAGAAGATTGTTGGAAGAATTCTATGAAGGCTCTTTACATAGCCATTTTTTGCAAGGACCACTACTATAAATATCATGACTTGGGCTAGATATTTCTAGCCAAACTTGTTTGATGATCCTCATAAATAGGTGAGAAATTACGAAAAAAAAATCTTTCTTCTCAAGAAAGAAAAGGTTGACTGCCCTCCCTCTTCATTCCATTCAAGTTGAAAAGACATTCACATAGTGGGGTTTGGATTTTATTGGCATGATAAATCCACCATAAATTACTATTCGTAAATGGATTTTGATAGCCATAGACTAATTGACCAGGTGGATAAAGGTAGTTGATTTAAGGGATGCCACAGATGCTTCAATTTTGGATTTTCTTAAAGTAATCACTACCAAGCTTCACACTCCTTCCACCATCATCTCTAATAATTGCAATGATTTTATTAGGTACTCTAATTAGTGATTGGGAAATCAAGAATGGTATATATCTAAAGACCTCATATAATTATTAACCTCAAGCTAATGGCCTGATTGAGTCCTCAAAAAAAACCTCATTAGAATGATCAAGAGAACCATTGAAGATAATAAAAGGGTTTGACATAGAAAACTAAAAATAAATCTTGGGGTTGATAGAGTTACTCCTAAGAGAGAAATTAGTAACTCTCCTTTCATGATAGTTTATGGAAGAGAGGCTAGGTTACCATCATCATTGGAGTTGCCTTCTCTTGAGTTGGCACATTAGTTAGAGTTAGAAGGAGATGATGTTATGATAGTAAGGTTGGCTGAGATTTTGGAACTAGAGGAGACAAGGAACAAATCTATGCAAGTCAAAGAAAATCATCAGGCATATGTCAAAATAAATTTTGAAAAAATAAAGTCAACAGAGAGTTCCAAGAGGGAGTCTAGTGCTAAAATGGGATACAAATAGAGCCAAGGTAGGAATACATGCCAAATTTGATTCTATTTGGAGTGGTCCTAATGCTATCACCAATTTTAAGGAGGTCGACGCTTTCCATTTCTCCAGGCTAGATGGTGAGGTTCTTCCAATCTCAGTCAATTTGATTCACATCTTAAATGAAGAGAAATGATATATGGTGTATAGGTGGTTACCAAAATGGGTTTGATGAACCACCTAGGGACCCATTTTTCCTTCTATTTCATTAGGAAATGAGATCCACACAAATAATTGACTTACAACTCTTAGGTGAGTCAACTCAAGATGTGAATCTACATATTTCCTTTTTTTACAAGGATGGGGGTCTTGGTCAAACAACACTTTGGGGAGAAAAAATAAAAATTGTAAAATAACTCCAAAATGCAATCTATAACTTGGATCTTAAAGATTAAGCTTAATATTGAAAGAACCAAAAAATGAAATGTAGATCAGAGAGAGGCAAAATGATGTTTACTAGACACCAAAAGTTAGTTTTTGAAGCTGATCTAGGACTCATTCACCTAGGGGTGAATGCGTCCAAAGTTAGAGTTTGTATGAAAATTTTGGGAGCCTCTGCTACAAATCGAAATACTTCAATTTTCCCAAGTTTCAAGTTTTGGAAGCTAGAAATAAATTTTGCAAGTGATTTTCCATGTGATGACAACTTTTATGACAATTTTTGAAACTTAGATTCAATTTTTCTCTTCAATATTTCTTCCACCTAAATATGTAAACACAATTCAAGAGGGAAAAATGTTTTATTTTTTGTGAATGGGGGTTTTCTTTGGTCAAATCCCATTTTTGTAATCAAACCAAAAAAATGAAATAAAATAGCATGAAAGGAATGATGAATGAACAACTCAATGCCACAACTCACCAAACCATAGAATAAACCTTGGAATATAAATCTGAAACTTGCATGAAATGGCTTTATGGATGTGGATCTTGAACCTTGAATCTTGATTTGAAATAATGCTTTGAATTCTTGAATGGATCATGAAACCCACATCATTATATTAGCTCCAAAAACATGCATGACACAAGAAAAATTTGACATGACAAGTGGATCTTGATTTCTGCAATAAATCTTCAATAAACCTCTTTTTGAATGCCATGAATTTCTCTTGAAATGATATTGATCATGAACTTTAGCTCTTGAAAACTTGCATGGAGACTCTTAGATGAAACATAGTGAAATAACCTTATATTTATAAATAAGTATCCTTAATTTTCTGAAATTCAAATATCACAAGCCATTATATGTATATAGATTTAAATATGTTTAAATACCACCAAAAATATAATTTAAATTTAGGACCTAGGTCTAAGGGAGGAGCCATTTTCCCATGGGAAAATTTTTCCTAGGTGCCTAACCCTAGGACACACATTGCTTAATGAGAAGTGTTATGTTAAGGCATTAATGAATGTCGGGTTTCCTCTTTGGAAAATATAACAGAATAGGCTTGGATTTGAACTAAAGGTGAAAATTAAGCTCAATCAATTAAAGGAGCCCTAAATAAGTGTGAAAGTGTAAATAAATACATTTTACTATGTACTAGTTTAAGGTATTATTAAGTTAATTTTAATTAATAGGGCCCTAAACTTAATTTGAATATGTAAAATACATATTACAACTCTAAATTAAGGCATAATTAAGTCCAAATTAACATTAATACCAAATTAAGTTTGAAAATGTAAAAAGGATACATTTTTCTCTACTAAAAAATAAAACCCTTTTTTTGAAGGTTTTGAGTTTCATGTACATTTTTGTTAGTTTCTTTTCTTTCCATGTTTAGTGTGTTTGCACACCCTACATTCTCCTTAAGGGAATATATGTTCCTAGATTTCATGTTTTTCTCCAAGTGCAACTTGCACATGTTTTTTTTTGGAGTCCCATTGTTGAATTTTCTCCTTGACTCTATTCCCAATGGACTAATAAGGCCCTTGGATTCTATGATTAGCAAGCAATCATCCTATAAAAATTGCTAAAAATGTTGATATTTCATGCCACCCAATATGACCCATTAATAAGAACCAATCTAAGAGATCTTATAGGGGCCATATTGCATGAGTTATTCCCTAAAAGGACCCAAAATTGGTTAAGCCCCAAGGTTTTGGGATTTTCAACCTTCACTTACCTGCATACCTGTATGCCTTCCCTATCATTCCTAATCTTCCATATCTTTTGCTTCTTCTTTCCATTTTTCACCTAAGTGTTTGGGTATTAGCCACTGGCCTTAATTTGTAACCCTTATCACTCCCCTTAATAGGCCTTATTTTCTCCCTCGATCATCAAATTCATGATTAAGTCATCAAAGATTCGACTATCTCATTTTTTTGGACTTTGGGGATTAGCTTTCTTTTCTTCCTCTTATCATATTTTCTTCTCAATCATTAGGCCTTCCTCTTGATACCGATCCCCTATCTCCCACTTTGGATTTCAAAGATTGGGACTTCCTCTTACTCCTTATCTTATCTTTACGATAAGGCATATGCTTCCTTCTTGAACTTTGATGCCTAACAAGAGGTGACTTTTCAAACTTCACGATTTTAACACACTTCTTCCCCCTCTTCTAGTAAGTGGTATGAGTTAGTCTTGATGCTCGATCCTCAACGCTCAATGACGATGAATGTTATATGGTATGAGGTAGGCCTGATGCCTGATTTTTGAAAAAGATGATCTTTCATGGATTTGAAACATTTAATGCTTAGTTGAGGGATTCTTTCAGGCCTCAAGGTTTGAAAATTCCATGAAATGATGTATTTTTTATGATGGTGCCATTCATGATTGAATTTTTTTTTAGCTGTCCGATACATTTTTTGGGGCTGAAGGACAACATTTAATGGACTTCCTAACTTCTATAGGAATATTTTGTGGCACATATACTCATTTATTTATGTTTTTATCCCTTTCGATTTATTTCTTGCCTAGATCGCTAATTGCACGAGGATTTTGTATGTAATTTTGGAAAACATTTATTGCAAGGGTATGGGTGTTGAGTGTTGATCCATCTTCCTCGCCACAAATTTTTAGTTATGCATGTTATACAAAGGTAAGTTTTGTATTCATTTTAAGGGTTCTTCCTTTGGCTCCTTTAGCAATTTTTTTTTCTGATAAAGACTACATCTCTCCATTTTTCTATTATAATCTTGGCTTCATGTCTTTATGTTAATGAAATTTTCCTATCTTACCTCCTCTTGATTGTGATATGATTTATATACTCTCTTACCTCCATAATATTATTTTTTGTGCTATTTCATTCATGTATGACTATGTTCCATATGTTGTGACTATTGTTCTATGAATATATTTTCTCTACAACATCTCACAAACCCTAAACTTCATGCTATCCTTGAAATTATAGCAAGTAAAGATCTATGTATCCCCCTTGGAATCTTTTATTTGCATCTCGTGCTATCTTGAAGTAGGAAGAAACAACTTTTTGTCTCAGTGTATCATCTCCCATTTCCCTTTAATTCACTCCTTCTATCCCCTTTCCCCTATGAAATTTTAGAGTAGGGTAGTGGTAGGATTCATGTGTTGGGTTGGACCAACACATTTTTACTTAGATAAGAAGAGGAAGCTAACCTTTTTTGGAGATTCAACCTAAAATTCCAAGGTCCCACACCTTGAGATCATTTCCATTGTGTCATTGGAATGCTCAACTCCACGTTCAACAAGGTGCAACTTCATGTGACAAAAAGACCCTAGATCCCTTTTTACCACATCAAAATTTTGTGATATCGATGCTTGTGCACTTTCAAATGTTTTTTAATCTTAACTAGGTCATGTTGAAGTATGAATACACTTTCCAAAACTTTGAATTATGATAGATACAAATTGTGATAAAAATAATTTAAAAGTAAGGATTTGTAGGCTAGTGTGTGAGAACCATTTGAAAGGAATTCTAATGTGTGAGAACCATTTGAAAGTGTTTAAATTTGAGATTTTATGTAGGAATATGTTGTTGAAAAGTTAATATTTACATTATTGTTGACATTTTTAAATAGAAAAAAAAATTAATTTCTACAATTTTCAAACTAGGTTTAGTTGATTAATGCATTTTAAACTACAAGTTACCTTTAAAACACATCAAAATATTTCAAAAATCTAAAATTACATGCATAATTTTGTTTTACACATATAAAAATTGAGATCTTGTTTATTTATGAAAATATTCTTGTTGCTAAACCTGAACATCTATAAATTAGGATCCTTAGACATTGAAATTTATTTCAATATTTTTAAATCTTTGAAACTTAATTCATAAAGTCTACAGTGTTAGTGCACTTTTCCTAGCTATTTTGGATTATATTTTAGTGATTGTAATCTCTTCGAGTCTTCTATCTAGATAGGTTTCAAGTTTATTTTTTCAGTATATTGTAATAATGATTATCTTAGTGCATATAATTGTTAGTGAAAAGATTTCAAAAATTTTGAGTTCTTTGGAAAAATGAAATCTTCTTTCAAATCCTTGGTTTATGTTTCATGTTGTGTCTTTGGTATTGTCTCTCCAATGAGTGATGAATCTCATGTATCCTTTTCTCCCAATGAATTTACTTCTAGTGATAATATCTTGTTGCAAGAAGAAGGATCATTGATAAACTCCAAAACAACACCTAATCTACCCTTAAAACCAACATTCTCCTTAAAAACATAACACCCAAGCATGAAGAACCCATATACCATCCTTTAACCTTTCCCACTCACCCTAGTCAAAAGTCTGTAAATCCTACGATACCCTCACTTGCCATGCTTTCTTTCCCTCATAAAGAAACTCCTTTACAATTGATCCCTCACCCATTGTCTATAGATTCTCTTGAAAATTCCAATAAAGACAATTTTTTTACCAAAAGCATTTATCCCTCTCATGCAATCAAATTTAGTGATACAATCATTGATTTAGAAAAGTGTTATGTTGATGTGTTTAAGATTCTTGCTAAACAAGGCAATGATACAAAGAGTGAACATGAAATTCACACTTTGTTAGAACAAACATTAAATTTCTCTACAATGAGAATTGGTTATCAATTCATTCCACCTTTAAATAAGACATTTACTCTAGTTTCTTGCCTACCACTACCTCATGGTCCAATTGGAGATGGTCTCTTACCCACTCTACGTCAATTTTCTAAAATATAATGTACACTATGTATGATTTTACAATGGAAATTATCACCCTATCATCTACTCATGAAAGAAACAATAATAATTTAAAACTAAATTGAAACTTATCTTTTTGTGTATATCATCGAGTTTTTGGCCATTCTATTGATTAATCTTGTTCTTTTAAGAAAAAAATACAATGGTTAATTCAAATCTATGAAATTGACATTGATTCATAAAAATAATAAATTAAGTGTACAGTATAGTGTTGCTCCATGCTATGTGGAATTTGTAGTATCAAATGATTCTCATTTTCATTATTGTGAGCACAAAAACATTCAGTACAATCATATTTGTTTAACAAAAAAAAAATGATTGTATATGTCATTTTCCTTACACTTGTGGGGACATGATAACTAATCCCATGAGGTGTGTATTAGTTTTAAAGGATTATTTCTTCATTATCTCCTTATACTTTTAGTGGCACACACACTAACATTTCTAGGGGGGTATATTCCCCCTGTCTATTTATCCAAATTCTAATAATTTAAGTCTTTTGATGCCCCTTTAGTGGTGGTATTATGCATGATATTTCCTAAGGTGTAGCCTTTAAATTCATGTGATGCCCCTTTAGTGGTGATATTATGCATGATATATCCTATAGTGTGCCCTTGCATCTCCATGTGATGCCTGTTTAGCGGTGGTATTAGGAATAATATCCTTGAAAGTGTGGTCTTACAAATTATTCATGTGCACCCTTTGTGGTGGTATTATTTAAAATACCCCCTAAGGCATATATTTATGATTTTTACCTTGTGACATTAATTTATTTTACACCATTTGAGGTGGTTCATCCCCCATTATGTTAATATTTTGTACATCGCTTGAGCTAAGTTTTCCCTTTGATATTAAAATCTTCTACACCCCTTGAGGTGATTCGCTCCCCATGATGTTAAAAATTTGTACACCGTACACCCCCTGAGGTGATTCATTCCTCATGATGATAAAATTTTGTACACCCCTTGAGGTGATTCATAATTCCTGTAATTAAACTTTTATACATCCCCTAAGGTGATTCATCCTCTATGAAATTATACTATCCTCCATGAGATTAAAATTTTATGTGTTGCTTATGGTGTTATTGACAAATTATTCCTTGGATTTGGCATAATGCAACTTTTCCATTGATGAACTTAATAATTTTTACATGGCTGCCTAGTATATCACAACTTGCTTGCGAATGGAGCCATTTTTTTCATAAGTAAACTAGCATAAAACAACTTTCTAGCCTTGAGAAACCCATCATATTGCATGGACACCTAGCATAATGCAAATTTCATAGCTAGCGGACTATGCAGCTTATTAGCGATTAAAATATATTATAATTTTTTAGTCCTTGTGAGTGCACTATTTTTTATAACACTATATTCAATGAATGATTTTTGGTATTTAAGAAAAATTTAAAACTGATCTCTCTTTAACTTATTGAATCAAATCATTTTTCATGTACTAACCTTATATTTGTGTCTTATATTTATTGTTTTTGTTGTATTTATTATGTGTCTACCTTGCATATTTTGTGTGATTGCATTGTTATTGCATCATAAAATACTTACATTATGTTTTGTATCTTCATTGTGTATTCTTCATGTTTTTCATTGTGTATTGTACCTTGTGTGTCTCCTTTGTCTTCACACTATTTTTCCATAGGACCTTAAGCTTGGAGGCTAGCACGTTCCCTAGATTTGATGTCATCCTATCTCTTCAGTGTTTGGATAATTGAACCTTTCTTGGCTAGTTATCCTTACTTTTGTGTAAGTCTAAGCATAATTTCACACTCTCACTAAAGCGGGGGCTAAATGCAACATCGTAAACTATCACCCTTGACAATTTGGGCTGATGCAAGATGTTGGGTCCACAAAAAGTTCAAAAAGTGGAAGTGTTTTTGTTGTTTTTCATAATTTGTCACACTTGGACTAAAAATTTGAGGCACTTACACAATGAATTTTAAAAAAAATCAGTAATATGAAATTTTGAATTTTGAATCTAGTTTTTGAATATGTAAATTATTCAAATACCCAAATTGTAGAAATTAAATTTTGATAGGGATCTATAAAAACCACTTTTTAAAAGTCTCTGTTTTTTTACCATACCATGCACATGTATGAACACCGCTTTTTGACCCAAATAAAAGTATTTTGCTAATTCCTTTTGAGGAAAGAGAGCTAACAACATGAAGATTGATGAGGAATTTTTTTTGTAATTTTTTGTTGAATATTTTTTTTTTTATTAAATTTTTATTGGCCTTAATTGTTGTTTTTAAAAATCAACGTGTACGGACAACATAATTTGACCTAAACTAAATATTTTTTGAAACTTTTTTTTTTCATTCTGTAAAGAATTGTCTAAAGATTGATGTCATATAATTTTTTTTACAAGAAACTTCACCAAAAAAAAGTTATTAAAAAACCAAAAAAGTCTGATATTTCATGTTTAAGGACTAGTTTGCTTTGAAATTAATTTAAAAATATCAAATATAATCCAATATTAATAAAAATTATATATTTGGAAACTAGAAATCGTATTCTGTAATGGGTTTTAATTTTATAGATTGATTCAGAAAAAAAATTCATCAACCATACTGTCAAAGATGGACATTCTTCTTCAATCTGCCTTAGTTTTTTAGTTGCAGGTCAAAGGCTAAGGCTCAGATTGCCAAGCCTTTCCCGAGCCTAAAACCAAGGCTGCAAGTGGGTTGGAGATTCAAGTTTTTAATAACGCGTATGCGTTTTTAAAAATGTGTACGCGTTACAAAACGCATATGCGCTCTTTATTTGTTTGATTATTTAAAAAAAAAAATACTTTTTAGAAACGCGTACATGTTTTGAAATGCGTATGCATTTTGAAAAGAAAAACCTGTACGCGTTTTGAAAAGAAAAACGCGTACGCATTACTAAAAAGTATTTTTAAAAAATAAATGACCTGTATGCAGTCAAAAACGCGTATGCATTTTATAACGCGTACGCGTTTTATAACGCATACGCATTTTTTTAGGCTCAGGTACCCAATGCATAACGCATTCACATTTTTTAATAACGCGTACGCGTTTTTTAATAACGCATACACGTTTTCTGCGAGATTTTTTTTTTTGGCCGAAACTTCCCCTCTTCGTGGACCCAACTTCTTCCACTTACCCATTTCACACTAGGTTTAGCTCCCCCTTTTTTTCTCAGACATAATTGTGTATTTAACTTTATCATCTTACAATAATCTTCCTAAAATAAGAGGTTGAATTGGGATAAAGGAGTTAGTGTTAATTTATTGATATTTACGAACCAAAAATAGGTCTCAATAGCAGTGCTAACACTTCTATCTAGAATTTTCTAGGCCCAATTCAAATATTTCTTTATTGGATTTTAATATTTATAAATTTGAAATCATTTGTTGGTTGTTGATAATATATTTGTGAGAATTTAAAAATTACATATAAATACAAGTATTTTTCATCATTTGAAATCCTAAGAAGCAGTAGTAACTTTGAAAAGCAATTCTATCATTTTGACTTGAGAAATTGAGCAGTAAAGAGATTTTATTTTGAAATTATAGCAACATTATTTTAGTGAAACATCATGTCAAAAATGCATCATGTTTTCTTGTGAGTTTTTTATGTTTTATGTCTATCTATTTTGTGAGTACTAAAACTTGTAGGACTTCCAATCAAGATCCAAATTATTCTTGAAAGCTAATGAGTACAATGAATTTAGTCTATTAATGAATGCAAATTTGAGTGGTAAGTTGCAACAATTGTCAATTTATCACTTGTTTATCTTTGGCATAGGAAATTGTACTCCCTTCTTGAAGATAATACAATTCTTTGCCTAATTTGGACCTATTTTGGTACCCTTTCATTAATTACCCTTGAATTCATCATTAATAGGCCCCTCAGACCCATTATTTCAGATCTCGAGGCTTATTTCAACTAAAAACCCAACAAAACCATTTAAAACATAAAAAATCCCAAAAACTCACCTCAAAAATTTAGGGCAAGACTCATTCGCCACCTTGGGCGAATGAGTCCCATTTGGGGATTTTATCAAATTCGAGCGAGAAAATCACCTTTTTAATTCAAATTTTTGGTTGATTTTGGCCTTTGAGATCTAAATAATAGTAAATTAGGTGTTAATGCCTATATAAGCAAGTTTTTAAGTCATTATTTTATCCTAATCAATCTAAGCAAGCAATTTCAAGAGACAAGCATTAAGAGTCTTTAAGCATTCTTTCACAAGAGCATTCAAGTTTCAAAAGAAAGAAAAGTTGAAGTCTTGGAGTAGCATTAATGTGTTTTTTATAGGTCTTAAATCTCACTTTCATCCAAGACCTAGCATTGTCAAGGGTTGATCATGGTTGTCTATAGTGAATCATGATGGATTCTAGGTTTGGGGAGATGCAACTAGCTATCAATCCAAGCCTAAAGACTTGTTTCCTAAGTGATTTCATCCTCCATTATCACTATGCATTCAACCTAAGGATGAAACACACATCATTAGGGCTCATTTGGGTGATTAGAGATCTCTCAAAGTGAGTCATTCATATTCATGTTTCCATTCATGCATCATATTATAACATATTAGAATAGGGTCACATTGTGTTTCAAATTTCCTAGTTGTAGACACACTTAAGGCTAGGGTTTACATTCCTATTTCCATGTGTATTGCATTATTTATATTAAGGTTTAATTACCAAACTAGGGGTTTGATTGAGGCAAACCCCCCATAAGAAAATCAAATCCATATTTTGTTTTGTAGGTCTTTTTGTAGATTTAGATCCAAAAATCAATTTGGAAGGAAAGAGTAGGTGCTGAAGTGCAGATAAAAACTTTAAATTCCCAAAAATGTGGAACAGTACCGATTCACTCAAGGTGGTGAATGAGTCTTACTTGGTGGTGAACCCTTCATTAGTTTACATTCAACCCTTAGGACAACCCTATTGCAAGATATCTTTCTCTTTTGCATTGAGATCTCTAGGGTTATCCTTGGGTGGAATTGTTGAAAGTGGGTGTGTTTTATGCCCTAAACCATATGATAGCTCTCCTACCCCATTTTCAATGGTTCTAATTTGTTAAACTTGTATTTAGAGCATCATAATTTTTAATTGGAGTGCATCATCATCCTAGATTTTTCTTGCATTAACATTGCATTAGGAATTACATTAGTTAATTTTCATTCTAGGGTTTTCAAATTTTGCATTAGTGAAAGTTCATATAGCTTGAATTTTTTAATCTCATTTCACTAAAAATCACACAAAATCTACATTTTCACTTAAGATATAGATCATACAACATCAAAATCATAGAAATCAATTAATTTTATTTGAAAATTTTGAAAAAAATCCCTATTGGGACTCATTCGCCACCTTGGGTGAATTAGTCCCAATGCCAATTTTGAAATACATTTTATAGAGTTAAATTCTCTATTTTTGAGCTTTTGTTTTCTACTAAAGACTTCTTGTTTCAGTTTACATACCCTTTGTTACATTTAGATCATTAGAAGTAGCATAATTTACAATCATTATAGTTGTGGATATAATTAGATTCTTGCATTTTTAATTTTCAACATTAGTTCATAGTTCAATTAGATCAGATTACATTTGGCATACAATAGAAAACAAAACAGAGAAACAAGATAAACCACCTAAACCACTTAGAGAAAGTATAGTTATTTGACTATGTCAAATATCTCTTTCCAAGTTAACCTAACTCTCAAGCCTTTTAGTAGTGATGACTTTGATATGTTAGATCAAGCCCTTAAGGATTTTATCTCACAAAGATCATCCACTAAGGCTTGTTGTGACAAACCAAAAGTAAGAGACATAAATTTAATTCAACCTCAACTTATCCTTTACCCACAACAAAACTGTTTACACTCTTGAACCACCTAAGAACAATTTTTACAACAATCAAGTAATAATACCATTGCTCACACATATAACACTAGAAACAATCCACAACCGAAACAACCAACTCTAACAATATTACCTTTGCGTAATCACATCATGCCTAGTGCTCCTCATTTTCCTTCGCTTAGTGGGAAGGTGTATGATCTTGTTGAACAACTTAAGAATACTCCTGCAAAGATATCTCTATGGGACCTAATTTAGAATTCACCTAATTATCACACTATGCTTCAAATAGCCTTACAACAAATTGTGATCCTTCCTAACACAAATGCAAACAATGTGGAAACTCTAATATAAGGAATGAATACAATTAATATAGACATTAACTTTCAATAACATGAGATCCCTCCCTTGGAGATGAGAAAGAGACATGATTCCTTCATGATAATAGCCAAATTCAATAGAGTAGGAATAAAAGGAACCCTTGTTGATAATGGACCAGCCCTTAACATGTGCAGTGTGAAGCTTTTAGATAGATTGGTATGGACAAATAAAAAATTGAACTTGACTCCTTATCTATTTGAGGATTTGATAATTTAGGCAAGCAACCACTTAGTGTAATTACCTTACCGATTATAGTTAGAAAGCCTACCTTGCAAAATCCTATTCGTGTTATGCCTCATGAGCTTTCATATAATATTCTTTTAGGAAGACCTTGGATTCATGAGATGCATACGATTCCTTCGACTCTTCATTGTATCATGAAATATGTCTATAACAACAAGGTATACGAAGTTGAAATATACTCTAAGCTTGAAATTTTCTTACTATTGGTGTAAATAAAGTCTTGTACCTAGTTAATTCATTACTATGGGACTTATTTACATGTTAAGTTTACTTAGGCCCTAGGAAGGAATCTTTCTAGAAGGTGTTAGTTTTCATTAGTTGTTATCTTATCTTTTGACTTGTAACACATGTGAACCTAGGTAAGTGTGATTAGTTGTCTCATCTCATATGATTAAGACACTTTTCATAATCCTATGACATCTTCTATCTCACTTTGGCTATTTAACCAAGGGGTTTATACTACATTTTTCATATCAAATGAATTATATTTGCATATGCATTTTCTCTCTCTTGTGATTTCTATTTGACCTCAAGATCTTAGCAGCCATAGCCAATTCTAACATGGTATTAGAGTGGGTTGAGTGCCATTGGATAGCCATTTTTTGAGAGATCTCAGTAAATATTGAATAGTTGAGTATGCTCTTCTCTTGCATAATATGATTATCTGGAGAATAAAAAAAGCTTGATAGAAATACTAGATTTGAGAGGGGGTTCCATTTTTGGCTCTTTATAGTAGGTTCAAATCGAAGCTTGTTGGTGCAAATCTAAGCTCACCATTGCATCTGAAAAGTTCAAGATAGTTAATTTTTCCTTTTGTTTCGTCTAAATTAGACATTCAAGGAAAAATCTATGAGGGTTTGAAGCTGAAGAGTGGTTACGAGATCCAGAAGGTAACTACATTTTTGGATCATTTTTGAGTCAAATCTAAACCTGCCATCACGTCCAAAAGGGCCCAAAACCATAAGATCGACTATTAGTTCATCCAATTTGGAGTAGTTGTCTGGTCAGACAATTTTTTTTTCCCAAGGAGCCACATGACCCCTCAATTTGTCAATATTACAGGGTATGATTTTGAAAATAAAATAAAATAAAATATTCTTTCATTTGATTTTTTTTTAAAATTCTATAAAAATACTATATATCATTATATGGTTTTCAAAAATTTATTTTGAAAAAATTAAATAAAAAAAGGGGAGCAAATTTTGCATACCCTATTGTACGTAGGGTATTGCAGACTTGTCAGTGACAAGTACCTGCAAGTAGCAAGAGATCTACCATGTGGTTGAATGTTATTGGCTCCACTAGCAATGTGTGGCCAGCACAACCCCATTCACAAGGTGGCTAGCAATTTCAATTGAAATCCAATTAATTTTATAAATAGTGGCAACCAAATAAAATCTAGTGTGTAATAATATAAATCAGTGCTACAAAGTTGAATAGGAAGAAATTTCAATCCTTCGAGAATATTCTCTGAGAATATTTCGATGAAGATTCCAGCAACCCCAAAGGAATATTCCAAAAGCATCCACTAAAGATTCCATTTAGAGAATATTTTGCACATGGGGAATATTCATTTTTAACGGGCCTGAAGTTGTCAAATTTAATTGGATGAATTGCTAACATCATCCTTGTGTCAGCAATTTCAAAAAAAATTTCCCCCCTCATCAATGAGATTTTTGATTTTTCAGTTCAACTTTGGAGGCCCATAACTTGCTCATTTTGACTCCTTTTTTCAAGATTTTTTTTATTATTTGAGCTAATTTTTTGTGCTCTTCATAGTGGTGCAATAATATTTTGGTTTTGGTGTTTTTTTTCTCCAAAAATTGTAGATTCTCATAGGTGTTGTTGCTTTGTCCTCATTTTGGGAGCTTTGGGAGCTCATATCTTGCTCCTATGGTAACATTTTTGGGTGCAATATTTTTTGAAAGTGCACAATTTTTTGTGTGATTTTTAGTGGTATGATCAGATTGATCTCATTTTTGTACCAAAAAATTTACTTCATTATGTGGCCTAATTTGACATTTGCATGTACCAAGATCAAGACCACTTCGCTTTTTTTGCAAGTGGAAACTATAAATGCACTAAGTATTAAATTTCACATATCAGATATTGCTTGGGGAGGTTTCATGGTTGAGTAATTTGGGGGGTTATCTTTTTCCTTTGTTGGCTCATGTCTCTTGATTGGTCTATTGTGTGACTAAATTGAGGAGTTTAATATGGGCATAAAAAAAAAGCTTGTTGTAATAAGGTTAAATCAATGGAAATTGAAGTATTGGAAAGATGGAATCCTAACACATTGTAGGTGGCTTAATATTTTGCCATATCTCTATGGACTAGTTCCTAAACCTTCATCAAAATGGAAGAGAGTTGTGTGAAATATAAAAACAAAACATATCCTAGGAGTAACTGGTTGTAGTTGTGATATTGATACATAAATGGCCACTGATGGTATTGAGATCCCTCATGACCTTATAACCAAACTTTGGGAGATGTATGGAGACTCAAATGAACCTCCATTCCTAGAGGATCATGTTGTAGATTGTCTTGTTCCACTTGCAGTGTTTTCACCTATTGATTATAAAATAGTTGAAAAATTTGTTGATTGGGAAAGGTATGGTAGTTTTGATGACACATAACCTTCTCCTTCTCCTACTACAAATACATCTATTGAGGCTTCAATTTATATGGCTCCTAATCTGATTTATAGGGTTAATCTTCTTTATCTATGAGTCAACATCTTGAGGCTAAGGACTCTTGTAATCTAGCATTGGTAGAATCATCTACTGCTACAATTGAGGATACTTGTGATTCAACAGTTTTGTGATTTAGTGCAGAAAAATCCTCATTGTCTTTCAAATTTGGCTACTTTAGATGACTTCTTGACAAATATTTTGGATTTGTTCGTGGAGTCTCATATTACAGATTTGGGAGACATCATCAATGACATTCATCATCTCTTTGATGGAGATCCTTCTTTAGTTATTTGCGAGGGAACACCTTAACCCTCTTGTTAATTCTCTACATCATCATCCTATGCAGTTTAACATGACTATGGATACTTTTGGAAAACATTTAGAGGAGGCTTTTTTTTCTTTAGAGGGGATATCATTGTCTTTGGATCATGTTCTATATACATCTCTACTAGATTCTGGATTTCCCTCTTCAACATTGTGGCCTAGAATGCTTGTTTGTAGTGTGACAACTTTCGACATTGACATGGAGACACTTGATCATTCATCATCCATATTATTGAAATCCTACATACATCCATGGTTTTTTTTCTTCTTAAGGGGAGGAACATTGTTTGACACTTTTGGATCATCTTCAACATTCAATGTCAAGCTTCTACCATCATTGTGGGAGACTCAACATTGAGGGGGGGGGGGCTACCTTGTCTCTCTTCTTCTTCTCTCTTATAGGGGGTCTTTTTCCTCACATGGGGTTTTGGCCTTCTCATGCATCATTGAGATAAGTTCATTAATTTTTTTTCATCTCTCTTTTGTGGAGGAGTTTTATCCCATTGGGTTTTCTCATTTTCTTCATTTGTGAGAGATTTAATTTGCATATGTACATGGGTACCTTACATGGCCTCGTAGCCGGGACCGATCCTTCAATCTTTGTGTCATTTTCATAATAATCTACTACTCCCTAAGTTGCACTTAAGGGGGGTATTTGTGTAAATAAAGTCTTGTACCTATTTAATTCATTACTAGGGGACTTATTTATAGGCTAAGTTAAGTTTACTTAGGTCCTAGGAAGAAATATTTCTAGAAGGTGTTAGTTGTCATTAGTTGTTATCTTATATTTTTATTTGTAACACATGTGAAACTAGGTAAGTGTGATTAGTTGTTCCATGTCACATGATTAAGACACTTTTCATCATCCTATGACATCTTTTATCTCACCTTGGCTATATAACATAAGGGTTTCTACTATATTTTTCATATTGATTGAATTATATTTGCATATGCATATTCTATCTCTTGTGCTTTCCATTTGGCCTCAAGATCTTGGTAGCCATAGCCAATTCTAACAAAGTTAAAAAAGGAACACCAAGTCCTCTAAGCACATTAATTCCAACATCAAAAATAGAACCTATGAAAGAAGATAAACACAAAATGGAAATAGTATCAAAGTTAATAGATGATGATTGGGGTTCTTTGGAATTCACACCCTCGTTTATGGGAGAGTACATAATAAAAAATAAAGAAGATGAAAATTAAAAAAAATCAATGGTAATGTCAATATAGAATTCAAAAGATCAATCATAAGCATCAACCTCATCCACTTTAGAATAAGACATAATTTATACAAAAAACTTTGATGAGATAGATTATCAACAACCACCAAACCCGAAAGAAATGGAAAGAATTTATGGGAGAGGTTATGAACTTATGAAGCAACTAGGATATAGTGGAAAGGGATGTGGAAGGAAAGAACAAGGAATCCGTGTTCTTGTAGAACCTAATATGCAAGAGACAAAATGTGGTTTAGGATATTACCCTTCTAAGATCATGCAAGCAATGAAAAGACCCTCGCTCAACATCAACACCATCATGTGTAATCCTAAAACAAATCTCACCTTGAAGCATCTAGAATTGATTGATACAACTTGTGAGGAATGATTGGAGTTTTTTGAAGATGATGAATCCTTGAAAGAAATGCTAGGATTTCATGACAAACCATTCACTCCTAAAAAGAGGTGGGTTACATAAGCTATGATTAGTACCAAGCAAAACAATGGAGAAGAAGAACGTAATGAACTTGACATGAACAAAGAAGAATACAACCTTGAATTTCCAAAAAAAAATGCGCTTCCTTTAGGAGATAAAATGGACATACAAATGGATATTAACAATGAAGAAAATGTGATTAAGATAGGAAAGTACCTTGATGATGATGAAGAAGAGGACAATGCAACTTTACTTCATGACTTTCCCTAAAATTTTGCTTGGACTTATTCAGATATGTCAAGAATTGACCCCAAGATTGTAACACACAATATATTCCTCATTTAAAATGCTAAGCCCATTAGAAAAAAGATTCAAAAAATGAACCCTAAGATAGCCTTATTAGTTAAGGCTGAAATTGAAAAGCTTCTTAAAGCTAGTTTTATAAGACCTATAGATTATTATCCTTGGATCTCAAACATTTTCACAGTCACAAAACTAGATAATTGTATTAGGATGATGGAGAGGAAGGACAAAGCTCATGAAAATAGACCCAAAAGACAAACCATTATTGTATGTTCTTTGTTGCTGCTCCTATGTACACCTTCCTACATGACTTCAATGAACTAAGTAAAATCCACTTGGAATGCTTTCAAAACCTCAATACATATTTGGGAGCCTTTTTCAAATATTCTAAAGGTGATTCTAATAGGTATTAAAAAAAAAACCCTAACTTGTTTGGGTGCCAACACTTACTCAATGATTGTAAAACTAGTCCTCTTGGGACAATCACAATAAAACTTGTCTAACCCTTCAAGAGTGATCTAAAATCCTTTGTTTAGGTCTGTAGGACCTTCTAAGACCCCTTCCCAAAAAGGAATATGCACAAATAAAACTTTTAGACTTATATTTTTTCAACTTCTAATTGTTGCCCCACTCTTTGCTTAGTATTAAGACTGTCCTCTTAAGGGACTAACTTCATACACTCCACACTAATCAATATAAATTATTTTTCAATGGGCCTAGTTAACCTACATACACCCTCAATAACATTATACAATACCCATGAATCCATTCTTTTGAGATTTGCAAGCAATTTACCTTTTGTTGAGAGGTAGTGCCTCAAATTATTGGCATGTATAGGTGATCGGGCATCGACATGTCAATGATTACATGTTAAGTTGGTTAAGCTTTACTTGTTACTTAGTATACTTTGGAGTATCAGTGATCGTTCGTCAGATGGATCGGCAATCGAAGTTTGGTTGTTGAAAGTTCTTAAATGTTGTGAAGTCTCTGACATCCCTGACCTCCCATAGCTCTAATAGTGCCTTGGTTCGATAGTCAGGTATCGACATATCAGAGATGTCAGGTGTTTGAGTGGAAAAAATGGAAATGTTTGCTCGATGTCTGATCCTTTGATGCTTTGATATCTTTGACACTCTGATGAGCCGATAACAATAAAGAGTCAAGGTGACTTGGCGGTGATGTTAGCTCGAAGACAAAAGGTCAACGTGTCGACACAGTATTTTGTGGGTGGTTTTATTTAAACCCAAACCGGTTCATCTACTCAATGCATGTGAGATAATGAATATCTTGTGAGTGAGACAGGGAGAACAATTGAACTGCTAGTAACTGAATGCACAAAGTTTGATGGAGATTTAAAAGGCATCTGAGAACTTTTTTGAAAGCAGAATGGTTGATTTTTTGGCAGTTGAATTATAATTTGTTACTATATGCTATTTTAGAATTGCAATAGTATGATAAAGTTATTGTTGTATAACAGTAATCTGTGTGAGGTGATCGTGTTTATGTCACTATGCAAAACTGAGAATTGATGTTGTGAAGGATTGATCTATAACTTTGTTGTGATCCATTTTTTATTGATAATAAAGTAATCTTTTCTTGGTGGTGGGATTTTCTCCCGTAAGGGTTTTCCCATGTTAAATACTAGTTTCTACTTTGTGTTGATTTAATTTTTTTATCTATTCCTATTAATTTTCATCTTTAGTGTTCTGTAATTGGAAATTGAACCTTAAATATACATTCTCCTCTCTGAATTAGCATTAGGAAAGTTGTTCCACTCTCTTTCTTTCCTTACAAGTGGTATAAGAGCCTAGCCAATTGTGTTATCCTTGTGGGTTAGGTAGGTTTCTTGTGCTAATTCTGAAGTGGGAGTCTTGCAGAGGATTCTGGTAATTTCATTTGTAGATTAAGATGGCAAGCACATCAGGGAAGATTTAAATTGAGCAATTAAATGGTGGTAATTTTGAGTTGTGGAAAATCAAAATGGAATATCTATTGGTAGATAGAGATCACTGGATTGCTTTGTCTAGAACAAAACCTTCAAGCATGAAGCAAGAAGATTGGGACCTCATAGAAAAAGAAATCAAAATGGTTGATAAGACTCTATTCTCCCTAATGTTCATGAAGAGAATTCTACATCTTATTTGTGGAATAAGCTTGGTAACTGTTGGCAAAACAAGGATAGACAATTGAGAGGGGGGGGGGGGGGGAATCAGTTGTTACCAAAATCAAACCTATACAACTTTAATTAACCTTAAATCTTAGATCTGGTAAATAATAGTGCAAGCATAAATCAATAACACATCAGGGACACATGAACACCAATATTTTATACGTGGAAACCCTGTTAGGGGAAAAACCATGGTGGATGTTAGTCGAAAAGATTATACCCTATTAGAAGTATAATGAAGAACAAAATCAAATGCTTTTTCATTCAGGAACACTACCTAAAGCATACTACTTAGAGGGAAGGCTCACTACCTTACATACAATAATCAATATAAATCCATCTAATGAAGTTTAATTGAGAAAATAACTTCTACAAAAGCCTGATTATAGTTTATAGTTTTGGTTAGGTGCACAGAAACTTTTGCTCACTCTTCCACACTCTGCTCTGCTCTTGAATGATCTAACCTTTATTCACACATGTACATCACTTGTACAGACTGATAAATTCCATAAAATGAGGAAAAAAATCTCATATATATATCCACTACATGGATTTACATCCATTATTTAGTCGGCCTCAAATAAAGAATAAATTACAACTATCGGCCTCAATACATGAATAAATTTTAATGTGCACCAACACAAGACAATCAAAACATAGTGAGGACCCAATCAAACACCTTAGAACATGCCAAACAATAAAAGATTAATCTTCATGGATCTGTAACACGCTAACACCATGATGTCGACCAAGAACATGAAAACTCGATGTACAAAAAGGATAGAGTATGATCTATAATCATCCATGAATGTCACAGGTACATGCGTAACACATGAAATTACCAGAATTTCATCTGCTTCCTCCAAGAACACCATCTAAAAAAATTGAATAACTATAGGAACACAAATCTTCATAACTTCAACAAATCTTATTGCGCTCCTCTAAAAATTTCAGACAACATACTAGAAAGATTCAAAAACAAACTCTTTGAAACACATCTTAATATCTTCAACGTATAAAACTTTCCAATGTTCTCACCTTCTCAGCTTCACTGGCTGCCAACAATATTATTTTTACAATTTTCTCAATATCCTTGACATATACAAACTTAAGAATAATTAATGCTAATAGTGTTGACATCAATGACAACCACATATCAACAATGCAACCAAAACATGCAAAAATCTCCTACTTTGGCATTGATGGAAACACATGATGTGAAAATAATGCCACCAACCCAACTAGCTCTTCTCCAACAATCTCCCCCAGAGATTGTGTACTCTTTCTTGTTTCCTTCTTCTTCTATGTATTTCACATTTCTCTTTTGTCCCCCTTTGACATCAATAGAAAAGGTACACATGCTCTAATCATATATTTGAATCATTTGATTACTCCCCCTAAGTAGCAACCACCACAACAACAATCCAAAATAAGATATGGTTATGAATTCATGGACTGATGCAAGAATCCGCATCTTAGTTTTGATCAGGAGGGTAAATCACCCTAACTTTCCTCTGAGGTACTCAAAAGTATCCTTAGACAAGGACTTAGTAAATATGTTTGCAATTTTCTCCTTGGTAGGTATGTACTCCAATCTAACTTCTTTTTCACTCAATTTATCTCTTAAAAAGTGATATTTGATGGATATATGCTTTGTCTTTGAATGTAACACTAGATTCTAAGAAATATTAATGGTACTTGAATTGTCATAGAATATGGCAATGAGTTTTGCATACTCAATTTTGACATCTCTTAATATTTTCTTCATCCATAATACTTGGGTACAATTGTTTGCAGCAATAATATATTCTGCCTCAGTAGTAGACAAAGAAACAAAATTCTACTTTTTACTTAGCCAAGATACCAAATTCTTCCCTAAGAAAAATGCACCACCACTAGTACTCTTCTTGTCATCCACATCTCTAGCCCAATCAATTTTAGTGAAAGCATTCAAGATAAGATCATCATCCATAGGATACCAAAGACCAAGATCAACTATCCCTTTTAGGTATCTAAAAATTCTTTTCACAAAATTTACATGAGACTCTTTAGGATAAACTTGAAATCTAGCAACCATGCATACAACATTCATTATATCCTGCCTGGTTTGAGTCAAATAGAGTAATCCAACAGTCATTAACCTGTATCTTGTTTGATTTTCTTTAGGAGAATCATCATTGTGTGTAATTTTTTATCTAGTTATCATAGGTGTACCAACTGGCTTTGAATCTTCCATGCCAAAAAATTTCAGTAGCTCTTTCACATACTTAGACTGAGATATGAAAATTTCATCATCCAAATGAGTGATTTTCAATCCTAAAAATAATTTCAACTCTCCTATCATTGACATTTCAAACTCACTTTTCATTTCATCAGAAAATTTCATACACAAATGATCATCACCTTCAAAAATAATGTCATCAACAAAGACTTCAATGATCAATTCTTTATTTTGATCCAACTTGAAATATAAATTCTTGTCAGCAATACCTTTATTGAATCCAAGCATCAATAAGTATTTATCCAATCTAGTATAGAAAGCTCTAGGATCTTTCTTAAGTCCATATAGAGCTTTCTTCAATTGACATACCATGTCTTTTTCACCAGAGAATTGAAATCCATCTAGTTGTTAAACATAGACTTCTTCTTCTAGCTCACCATTCAAAAATGTCGACTTTACATCCATCTGATAGAATTTATAATTATTGAAAGTAGCATAACCAAGAAATAATCTTACAACTTCAATTCTAGCAACATGCACAAAATTTTCTTCAAAATAAATAGCTTCCATCTATGAGTATCCTTTGCAAACTAGTCTTGCTTTGTTTCTGACCACTTCACCTTGCTCATTCAACTTATTCTAGAACACCCACTTGGTTCCAATCACATTTTTGTTCTGAGGTCTAGGAACAAGATCCCATGTATCATTCTTCTCTATCTTCATTAGTTTTTCTTTCATGGATTCAATCCAATGTTCATCTTTGCATACTTCATTGATATTTCTAGGCTCAACTTTGGAAATTAGACAATACTCTTCCAAAATTCTTCTTCTTGTTTGCACACCATTTCTCTTGTCTCCTTTGATCTGACAGTCAGAGTGATTTCACCTTACATATTTAGGAGTTTTAAGTTTTTCATTGACCTCTTGTTCTTGTGTTATTTCTTCTGCACTTCTTCTAGTCTCTACCTCTTGATTCCTTTGGTTCACTGGAACAATATGAAGTTTATTATTTGTTTGAACATCATTGTTAGTATTATCATTTTGATAATCTAAATCATATCCACTATATCTAGATGGTCTAACAATATCTTTATCAACTTTGACATTTTCACTTTCAACCATTTTCTTTAACCTTTTATTTATGCACCGGTAAGCTTTACTTTTAGTAGAGTAAGCCAAAAAGATTCCTTCATCACTTCTAGCATCAAACTTTTGTATATCATCATTTCTCTTGATTTAACATTTTCTTCCAATTTTTTTGAAATACTTGATTGTAGGCTTATAACCAAACCATAGCTCAAAAGGTATCTTACCAGTATTATTGTTGACATACACCCTATTAATGGTATACACAATAGTACTTACAACTTCTCTCCAATAGAAATGAGGAACATTTTCTTCTAGCATCATGGTTCTAGCAGTGTCTAGAATGGTTATGTTCTTTCTTTCAAAAAATCCTTTTTGTTGAGGGGTCTAGGGAGTAGATAACTGTCTTTGGATTCCATGCTCTTCACAAAAATAATTGAATTCCTAGGAAGTGAATTCACCACCTCTGTCTGATCTTAGACATTTGATCTTTCGACCTATCTTATTCTTTGCCATAGCTTTGGAACTTTTCTAATGCTTCATGTTTTCCTCTTAAGAAAGAAACCCATATCGTTCTAGAATAATCATCAATGAGAAACATAAAATACCTTTCACCTTGTAGACTTATGATTCTGGATGGACCACATAGATCAATATGTATCAAATCCAGTACTCCATTAGAGCTATACTATTTGCTCCAGAAATAATTTCTTATTTTCTTTCCCATCTGACATTCCCTACACATAGTGTTAGTAGGCTTCACTAACTTAGGAAAATATCTAGCTACTTGATTAGAGCTTATCTTGACAATTTTATCAAAGCTAACATGACACAACCTCCTATGCCATAACCAACTTACATCAATTTGAGCAATCAAACAATTTTCACTAGCACCACTCAAATGCAAGATATTACCTTTTGTCTTTGTACTTGAAGCAATCATATTTCTAGAACTTCCTCTTATTCTGCACTTACCATCCTTGAACTAAAAATTGTAACCCTTGTCTACCATCTATCCAACACTTAACAAGTTATGCTTTAAGCCTTTTACATAAAGAACATCATCAATATTATGCTTACCACCAAAAGAAATAGTGCCTTTGACATGAATCACACTAGAAGTATTGTCTCCAAATCTTACAACACCACCATCATAGTCTTTCAAGCTTACAAATTTTATTTTTTCACCAGTCATATGATGTGACCATCCACTATTAATTACCCATTCATCCTTTTCTTCAATTTTTTCTGCAAGAGCTTTCTCAACATTCACAGTACTAGTAGATTTAGTGGACACCTGAACATTTTCTTTGATAGCAATAAATACCCATTCATCTTCATTTCTGGTTTCTTTATTAGATTCTTCATTAGTTACACCTTCTTTAGCATAATAAGATTTCCTTTAAAATCTAGTCTTCTCAGGTTTGTACTTAGAAACTCTTTCAAGACATCTAGATGCAAAATGACCTATTTTACTACATGAAAAAAAATTAATAGGTAACTTTCGTTTGTACTTACCATGACCTCTAGCTTCTCTTTTCACATTCAATGCTTCAAGTTCTTCTAATTCTCTTTCTTCAACTTCAATATTTTTCATCTCATATTCATATTTGAATGTCCTTTTGGAACTCCCACCTAGATTGTATCTCTGTTGTCTTTTTTTGAATACTGTAGATTTGAATGTAGATTCAGTCTTAGGGGAAGATACACAAAATTCACTTAACTCAAAGGCAACAAGTTTTCCAATCAACACGTCTCTTGTAATATTTGTCACTGTCCCGAGTTCATCAGTAGCATGAGCTCTTGTTTTGTAGGAGGGAGGCACAGATCAATGTATCTTAGCCACAATTTCTTCTTCATCCAAGGTTCCACCGACACATCTAATGCTCATCACCAGTTCATTTATCTTTTGAGAAAAAAGAGAGGATATTCTCATCTTCAATTCCTCCCACTTGCCTTTCAAACTTTGTAGCTTAGCACTTTTCACTAGCACATCTCCTTCATACAATGTTTCCAACTTTTTCTAGATTTGGTGTGCATTCTTCAATCCTAACACATTTGTCATCTCTGAATTTGTCAAAGCACTCAACAGTGCTTCAATAGCCTTGGTATTAGTGTCTACTTTCTTGATCTCATCTTCAGAGGATGGACCATTCCAAGTAATAGTATATGCACTTTGTGTAATCTTCCAGAAAGGTTCTCCAATGTACTTCAAATGAAACTCCATTCTGACTTTCCATAAAGAGTAGTTTGTACCATCAAATCTAGGACTATCCTTCTTGTATGATGCCATCTCAGATCTCATTAAGTTGTTAGGAATCTTCAGAGGAACTAGCTTTGATACCAATTGTTGGAAAAACAAGGATAAATAGCCGAGAGGGGGGTGAATTAGTTGTTACCAAAATCAAACTTATACAACATTAATCAACCTTAAATCTTAGATTTGGTAAATAATAGTGCAAGCATAAATCAATAACACATCAGAGACATGAATACTAATATTTTATATGTGGAAACCCTATTAGGGGAAAAACCATGGTGGATGATAGTCCACAAGATTATACCCTATTAGCGGTATAATGAAGAATAAAAATGGAATGCACTTTCATTCAAGTGCACTACCTAGAGCATACTACTCAAAGGGAAGGATCACTGCCTTACATACAATAATCATATTAAATCCATTTGATTAAGTTGAACTGAGAAAATAGCATCTACAAAAGCCTAGTTATGGTTCTAGTTAGCCGCACAAAAAATTCTTCTCACTCTTCCACACTTTGCTCTGCTCTTAAATTATTAGACCTTTATTCGCACATGTACATCACTTGTACACACCGAAAATTTCCACAAAATGAGGAAAACAATCTCATATATATATATCCACTACACGAATTTACATCCACTATTCAGTCAACCTCAAATAAAGAATAATTTATAATTGTTAGCCTTAATACATGAATAAATTTCAATGCACACAAACACAATTCAGTCACAACATAGTGAGAACCCAAAAAAAAAATCTAGAAGATGCCAAATAATAAAATATTAATCTTCATGGATCCGCAACACACTAACACCATCAATTCGGCCAAGAACATGAAAACTTGATCACATCGAAAAAATATTTGATCACGAACACTCCAATCAATGTGGACGTACAACAAGGATAGAGTATGATCTAGACTCATCCATGAATGTCATGGGTATATGGACAATGCATGAAATTACCAGAATTTCATCTGCTTCCTCCAAGAACACCATCTACAAAAACTGAATAACTATAGGAACACAGATCTTCATAATCTCCACAAATATTGATGCAAACCTCTGAAACTTTTAGACAACATACTAGAAAGCTTCAACAACAAACCCTTTCAAGCGCATCTTCAGATCTTCAACGTACAAAAATTTCCAACATTCAAACCTTCTCAGCTTCATTGGCTGCTAGCAGTATAAGTTTTACAAATTTCTCAATATCCTCAACATATACAACCTTAAACATCATTAATGCTAATAGTGTTGACATCAATGATAACCACATATCAAAAATGCAACCAAAACATCCAACATTAACATTTATCAGGGAAATTCCTTGGTGAATAATCTATTCTTGAGGAAGAAGTTGTACTCTTTGAAGATGGTGGAAGGGGCATCTGTGGGTGATCATTTGAATACATTCAATATGGTCATTTCTTAGTTAACATCTATAGGTGTTAATATTGATGATGATGATCATTGTATTCTCTTGTTGTGTTATTTTCTTGAATATTAGGATCATTTAGTGATGGTTATTGGGAGCATGACAACCACTTCCAAAATGGAAGATGTGGTTTGTAATGTCCCTTACCCAATTTGGCCTAGAGTTCATTTGTTGATTAGGTTTAAGAATTATTCTTTTCCAAATGAATGTTCTCTTAATGCAATAACCCTATATAAGAATCTTGTATTCACCGTATTAACAAAAAAATATGTTAGCATTAATATCTAGATATCAAAATATAAGCATAATCAAAATTAATAATGAAGACATAATAGGAGTGGCATGGGTAGATCCTCCCAAAGCTATCTATCTAAGCCCAAGGGCACAACCATCCCCTCAAGACAACCCACCCCTTGGCTCCGAGTTGAACATCCAAACTAAGACCATTTCATACTCGGGGTGGCGAGCTTAGTGGAAACACTGGTATCTACTTTCTCTACCCATTTCAGCACCTCAGAAGACACTTGAATTATTGGGGATAATCAAGGGAACTGATAAGTGGCCCGAGCCTACCACCCCTCCAGGGCCGCAACGAACTATGAGTGGAACCCCCACCCCTCCATGGCCCACCCAAGCCTTGGGATTGGGTGGACTATGAGTAGAATTTCCACCCCTCCAGGGCCCAACCCTGCCTTGGTTTCCGGGGGTGGACTTAAGTGGGGTTTTTAGGCACCACTTCCCTCACACCCTTCCTTCCAATAAGCCTGCAAACAAAAGGAAGACAATATTTTTAGCAATAAAATACATTTGCTTTTATTACTGATTTTTGAAGTCAATATCAACATCATTATCATCATGATAATATTAAAGAAATCATTACGCCAATAATCAGACTAGCTATATTTATTTCTTATATTCAAAATATGCTAAATATTATTGCTAAGTGAGTAAATCACCTGAGTTGCTATATCTCTCCATGTTTCCTTACTCGCCTCCTTCAACCTTATACTAAATTGATCATAGGATGAGGACAATTCAAAAATATACATAATCTACTTATGTTTATATTAAAGAGTCATCATTACTTATTGTGATCCTAATAAATGCTACTTCCTAATGTGAGATGCAAGATGAAGAACTAGTTAGTGCAATATGAAGAAAAGTAACAAGATAAAAGGGCACCTCAATAAGATTAGCCTAAGAAAGTGGACAACATAGAAGTAAGATAAACAAATTGATTGCTGTTATACCTTCATGTTGTTGCTTCCTTGGTTGGCCCTTGATTTTGAAGTCTTGTGTGCTCCTTGGATGGCAATGAAGTTGAATGGATGCAAGATGAATTGATGCAACATGGATTGATGATATAAGTGCTAAAATGGATGAGAGCTTGAATGGAAATTTTGCAAGAGTTTATTTGCAAAAGACTTGATCCCTTTAAAATGAGGGAAATGAGGGGGTATTTATAGGATAATTGGAATTTTCTAGAGAATTCAACAGTTGGGATTGATCCAACAAGATCAAGATGAAGGGCTATGGTGAGTTGAGGACTCACAAGCCCTCACATCTTGACATGTAAAGTGTGAGACGTCTTAGGGTGGAGTGATGTGGAAATGAGGTGGAAGGGAAGTACATGAGGTGGATCTTGGGGGATGAGAAGATTCCTTGGAGGAATACAAGTGAATTAAAAATTCACAATGATTGGAAAAATCTAGTGGATAAGAGAGGGTCTCCAAAAAGCTAGAGATTTGTCACATGTGCGTGATGTGACAAGTCCAAGGTTCTAGAAGCCCTTGGCACATGTGAAGTGACAAGTCAAGGCTTCTAGAATTTTGCATGGGGGATGGGGAAGACCTTGGAAAGATAAAATTGAATTAAAAATTCACATGGGGAAGAGAGGAACCTTGGGCAAATAAATGTGAATTAAAAATTCACATGGGGAAGAGAGTCAAGGCTAAAAATGGTAAGTGGGAAGGTTGACCAGAAAAGGTAAGCCAAATGTGGCTAATGATTCTGATTAAGGTTGTGCAAACACAAGATTAGGATAATTAATGAGAGATTAGGGACAAGTGGGAGATTATGGAGGATGTGACACTTAATCTTGATTAAGTGGTGCACATCCTAATCACAGATTAATTAATTTAATCCGGATTAGAAGAGGGTTATGGAGAATGTGACAAGGAGAGAGAAAAAGAGGAATTAAAAATTGGTTTTAATCCAAATGGGTTAAAAGACTAAATTAAATAATTTGTCATATTTATTTAATTTAGAGAAGAAAGGGATAAGGTAAAGTATTTAATTTATTTAATTACATACTTTAAGAACCTTAGGCAAAAAATGAAATAATGATTAAATAAATTATTTAATCATTAATAATGAAATATATGAATAGAGTAGACGATTTTGATCATATGAAAGTGATCAAATTTGGATGTCTACACTTATAAGTATCATTATTGCATAATCATATATATATATATATATATATATATATATATATATATATATATATGTTTATATAATTATTCCTTTCTTATTCATATATATTCTTTATTTATTGAATATTATTCATTAGAAAATTTATCTATATCTATGCATATATACTTCTATGCCTATATATATATATATATTAAATGACTATATTCCAATTCATAACAATCATTGTTGTTGCTATTCTAAATTGTAGATTGTATTTCTCAATGTTTTCTCTCCCTTCCTTATTTTCCTTCATTCTATTTATACCATTCAAGGTAGGTGACTCATGGGGGGAATGTATTGTTTGGTGAAAGAAGTGAATTTTCATAAAATGCATCCCTTTGTTATATTTAATTGTTGCCTTTATTATCACAATAATATCTATTTTTCAAATAATATATTATTACTATAATTATGATATTTTAGATTTCTATTTATTTTATTATTTTACTTTGATGTTTTATTGAACATATTTTAACATTAAAGTATAATAATAAAACAATTTGCTAATATCTTATTATTATTTTATTCTAATGTATTACAATCTTTGATGTGTAATGATTATAATATTTATTTATTATTATTGTTTTTGATATTAAGTTATTTAATAATAGAATGTAATAGCAATAATTTCCCTATATATTATTATTATATTTTTATATTGATATGATACACATTTATTTTATATTTTAATATTAATATTGATATTTAATTTATTTATTAATTTATTTATTAATTTATTTGTATTTTAACACTTGGTCTTTATAGTTTTGCTATTTCGGGGACATGACACTCCTCCCCGCCCAAGATTGTTTGCCCTCAAGCAATCATGATCTAAGATGTGTGATTTTAAGACATTTCTTGTGGTGATGCTATTATCTTTGATAGGAGTTGGAAGTTCTAACCCAAGTGATGCTTACTCTAGTTATGAGGAAAATATATTGACTAATATTCTTAAGTTCTACTATTTCTCCATTTTCAAAAGCAACGAGTTAGAGTTTGTGACTCAGTACAACTTAAAACCACATGAATAAAAAATTAAAGCAAACACCCAAGTAGCTCAACTAGGCAAACAAGTAGCTCAACCAAGCAAGCAAGTAGTTCAACTAGGCAAACAAGTAGCTCAACCAAGCAAGCAAGTAGTTCAACTAGGAAAACAAGTAGCTCAACCAAGCAGGTAGTTCAAGGCTTCAAGCACACAGGCAAGTAGCTCAAGCATACAAGCAATCGGCTCAAGTAGACAAGAAAATAGCTCAAGCACACAAGCAACCAGCTCAAGTAGACAAGTAGGTAGCTCAAGCACACAAGCAAATAGCTCAAGCATGCAAACAACTAGCTCAAGTCAGTGGGAAACCAACTCAAGCACACAAGCAACCCGCTCAAACAAGTAGGCAATTAGCTCAAGTAGCTCAAACACACAAGCAACCAGCTCAAACAAGTAGGCAACCAGCTTAAGCACACAAGCAACCAGCTCAAGCACACAAGTAAGTAGCTCAAGCAAGTGGGCAACTAGCTCAAGTAGGCAAGTAGGTAGCTCAAGTATGCAAGCAACTAGCTCAAGCACACACAGGATGGTAGGAAAGATGCTCTGATACCATTGTAATGTCCCTTACCCGATTTTCCCTAGAGTTCATTTGTTGATTAGGTTTAAGAATTCTTCTTTTCAAAATGAATGTTCTCTTAATGCAATAACCCTAGATAAGAATCCTGTATTCACCATATTAACAAAAAATTATGTTAGCATTAATATGTAGATATCAAAATATAAGCATAATCAAAAGTAATAATGAAGACATAGGAGGAGTGGCATGGGTAGATCCTCCCAAAGCTATCTATCTAAGCCCAAGGGCACAACCATCCCCTCAGGACAACCCACCCCTTGGTTCCGAGTTGAACATCCAAACTAAGACCATTTCATACTCGGGGTGGCCTGCTTAGTGGAAACACTGGTATCTGCTTTCTCTACCCATTTCAGAACCTCAAAAGACACTTGACTTATTGGGGATAGTCGGGGGAACTGATAAGTGGCCCGAGCCTGCCACCCCTCCAGGGCCGCAGCGGACTATGAGTGGAACCCCCACCCCTCCATGGCCCACCCAGGGCTTGGGATTGGGTGGACTATGAGTAGAATTTCCACCCCTCCAGGGCCCATCCCTACCTTGGGTTCTGGGGGAGGACTTAAGTGGGGTTTTTAGGCACCACTTCCCTCACACCCTTCCTCCCAATAAGCTTGCAAACACAAGGAAGACAATCTTTTTAGTAATCAAATACATTTGCTTTTATTACTGATTCTTGAAGTCAATATCAACATCATTATCATCATGATAATATTAAAGAAAGCATTACGCCAATAATTAGACTACCTATATTTATTTCTTATATTCAAAATATGCTAAATATTATTGCTAAGTGAGTACATCACCTGAGTTGCTATATCTCTCCATGTTTCCTTACTCGCCTGCTTTGACCTTATACTAAATTGATCATAGGATGAGGACAATTCATAAATATACATAATCTACTTATGTTTATATTAAAGAGTCATCATTACTTATAAGTATCATTATTGCATAATCATGTATATGTATATATATATATATACTTTATATACATATATATAATTATTCTTTTACTTATATTCATTAGTATTTATATATATATATATATGTTTATATAATTATTCCTTCCTTATTCTTATATATTCTTTATTTATTGAATATTATTCATTAGAAAATTTATCTATATCTATGCATATATACTTCTATGCCTATATATATATATATATTAAATGACTATATTCCAATGCATAACAATCATTGTTGTTGCTATTCTAAATTGCAAATTGTATTTCTCAATGTTTTCTCTCCCTTCCTTATTTTCCTTCATTCTATTTATACCATTCAAGGTAGGTGACTCATGGGGAGAATGTATTGTTTGGTGAAAGAAGTGACTTTTCATAAAATACATCCCTTTGTTATATTTAATTGTTGCCTTTATTATCACAATAATATCTATTTTTAAAATAATATATTATTACTATAATTATGATATTTCAGATTTCTATTTATTTTATTTTGATGTTTTATTGAACATATTTTAACATTAAAGTATAATAATAAAACAATTTTCTAATATCTTATTATTACTTTATTCTAATGTATTACAATCTTTGATATAATGATTATAATATTTATTTATTATTATTATTTTTGATATTAAGTTATTTAATAATTGAATGTAATAGCAATAATTTGCCTATATATTATTATTATATTTTTATATTGATATGATACACATTTATTTTATATTTTAATATTAATATTGATATTTATTTTATTTATTAATTTATTTGTATTTTAACACTTGGTCTTTATAGTTCTGCTATTTCGGGGACATGACATGGTTGCTTCATTGTTGTCATAAGAGATGCGAAGGAAATCTTGTGAGATAGAAAAGGAGGTTGTGACCGTTTGAGGCAAATTGAAGGAGAAAGGCAAGAAGAAAGACAAGAAGTATAAATCTAAGTCTGAAGGGAGATCAAAGTCTATTGGCAAGAAGTCCAAGGTGAAATTTTGGAATTGTGGGCAGCTTGGCCATGTTCGTGAGGATTGCAGAGAGGAGAAGAAGAATAAAAAGAAAAACAATTCTATAATGATTCTTCTCAGAGAAATGCAAATGCCTTCATTGTAGCCTTGGAAACTCAGGCATCAGATGGTGTTTGGATAATCGACTCAGATGCATCTTTTCATATGACATCTCATAGAGATTGGTTTACAAAATATGAAATGTATGTTGGTGGAAAGGTGTATCTAGCAAGTGACTTATCTATGGAAATAGTTGGTCATGGAAGAGTTAGAATTTAATTTCCTAATGGAACAATCAAAGGGATTGATGGCATAATGCATATACCATGTCTGGCTCAAAATTTACTGTTTGTAAGAAAGTTGAATGATGCTGAAATCCAAGTTTATTTTTTGAATGGTGGTTGAAAAATGATGAGAGGCTCAATGGTGCTGGTGAGGGGTGCTCGAATGGATACTCTATACAAGCTAGATGAACATGCGGTTCAATGCAAAAGTGTCTCTGAAAAGTCAAGAAAGGCTTCTCAAGTAGAGAAGGAGACATAAATTCCTCCAAGGGAAAATTATTTAGAGGTAAAAATTCTTATAGAAAAGACCATGCTCTAGCATCAAAGGCTTGGTCACATTGGTGAGAAAGGCTTAAAATATTTGAAAAACAAAAACTTGGTTGAAGGGCTTGATGATTGTAACCTTGAGTTTTATTTTTACAAAAACTGTATATATGGAAAACAACATCATGTTTCATTTTATTCTAGTCCTCATAAATCTTCTAGTGTTCTTGATTATATTCACTCAAATGATTTTTTTGGTCCAATAAACATTCCTTCAGTATCGAGATCAAGATATTATGTATATTTCATAGATGATTATTTGAGAAGGGAATTTCTATACTTTCTTAAAACTAAATCAAAAGTGTTTAGTTTATTTAAAGATTTCAAGAAGCTGGTAGAAAATTAGACTAGTAGGAAAATAAAATGCTTGAGGACAAATAATGGAAGTGATTTTTTCTCAGTAGATTTTGACAAGTATTGCAAGGATCATGGAATTAAAAGGAATAAAACAATGCCTTACACTCCACAACATAATGGAGTTGCTGAAAGGATGAATACAATGTTGATGGAAAGGGCGAGAAGTATGTTGATTAGTGTTGGTCTGGATTAGAAGTTCGTGGCTGAAGCTATTGCTACAACATGTTACTTATTGAATCGATCACCCTCTTCGACATTGGTAGAAAAACGCCTATGGAAGCATGGTCTGGTAAGAATCCCTCTCTAAGACATCTTCGTGTCTTTGGTTGTTAGGAATATGTTTATGTGCCTAATGTAGAATGATATAATTTGGATAAAATGTTGTCAAATGTATCTTTATTGGCTATGGAGTCAGTGTAAAAGGATACACGCTTTGGCTCTGAGAAGGTTGTATACAAAAAAGTGTAATCTTTTGAGAGCTAAAACCTTCTACTATAGATTTACGGTCAGAGAAGAAGGAAGAAGAAGAAAAATATGAGGTAGTAAAAGTACCTATTACTCCTAAAAATAAAGAACTACATACTCATGGTGAACCTCATAATGAGAAGAGTTCAAGTAGCTCTGAGAGTTCTAAACAGGAAGAGGAACCACAACCTCAACCTCAGCTTGTGAGGAGGTCTACACGTCAAAGGGGACAACCTGATAGGTATGGATTTTCCATGTTGGATTCAAAATGTGCCTATGCTTTGATTACTAACATTGATAAGCCTAGGACTATGAAGGAGGCAATAAATATATCTGATATAGATTCTTGGTTGGAGGCCATGAATGAAGAAATGGCTTCATTAAAGAAGAACGAAACCTGGGATCTAGTACCCTTTCCAAAAGGTTGAAAAATAGTTGGCTATAAATGGGTATTTAACAAGAAAATTATTCTGGACAACAGTGTTGAAAAGTATAAAGCAAGGTTGGTCGCAAAGGGGTATTCCTAGAAAGAGGGAATTGCTTATGGAGAAGTCTTTTCTCTTGTAGCTAAGCTGACATTATCATATTTATTTTGTCACTTGCAGTAGCATATGTCTTAGAGATTGAATAGATGGATATGAAGAAAGAATTCCTTCATGGTGACTTGGAGGAAGAAATTTATATGTCCCAACCTGAGCACTTTGTGGAAAAAGGTAAAGAAAATATGGTTTGCAAGTTAAAGAAATCTCTATATGGTTTTAAAAAGTCACCTAGAATATGGTACCAGAATTTTGACACTTATGAGTTGTCATTAGGATTTGTGAGATCAAAATCAGATCATTGTATATATTATAAAATTAAAAATGATTGTTTGCATATTATTTCCCTGTATGTGGATGACTTGTTATTCATTAGGAATAGTAAGAGTATGATTCCTAAATTAAAATCTTAGTTGTTAGCATAGTTTGAAATGAAATATTTAGGTGCAACTAGGTATATTCTAGGGATGGAAATTAAAAGGGATAGGGAGAATAGAAAAAATTGGCTCAACCAGAGAAAGTATATCAATACTATCCTTGAGAGATTTAATGTGATAAATTACAAGTAGTTAGTTGTTACAGTATTGCAGGGAACTAAGCTATCTATTGAATATTTTCCAAAGTATCTGAATGAGATGGAGGAAACGACCAAAGTGCGTTATGCAAGTACAGTTGGAAATTTAATGTATGCAATGGTTTGTACTAGGCCAAACATTTCCCAAGTAGTGGGAGTATTAATTCAGTTTATGGCTAATCCAGGAAGGTCGCATTGGGATGCTTTAAAAAGAGTATTCAAATATTTGAAGGGAAATTCAAAGTTTTCTTTGTGTTATCATGGAAACTTTGTTGGATCAAAAAAGTCTCTTAGCATTCATGGATATGCGGACTTTGATTGGACAGGGGACATTGACAGCAAAAGATCCATCAGTGGATACAACTTCATGTTGTTTGGTGGTGCAATTAGTTGGATGAGCAAGCTAAAATTTGTAGTCACTTTATCTACTATAGAGGTAGAGTATATGGCATCAAATCATGCTTGTCAAGAGATTATTTGTATTAAGCATTTTTTTTTTGATGTTTGGTTTAATGCAAAGAAGATTCCTATCTGTTGTAATAGTTAGAGTGCCATTTTTTTGGTAAAAACTCTACTTTCCATGCTAGGATGAAACATATTGATGTGTAGTATCATTTTGTTCAAGACATGGTTGAAGAACTAATTTCAAATGGTCTTCAAATAAGATGGGCCTTGGTTCCCATGATTCTCAGTGTTTTTTTACTTCATTTGGAGGGCCAATAAGTTCTTCATCAAGTGGGAGAATTTTTAGAAGTAGTGCCTCAAATTATTGGCATGTATCAACAATAAAGAATTAGAATGTTGGTTGTCATGTGTTAAGTTGGTTAAGCTTTAGACTTGTTACTTAGTCTTCTTTGGAGTATCAATGATCAAAAGTTAGATGGATTGATGATTGAAGTTTTGTCATTGAAAGTTCTTAAATGTAGCGAAGTATTTGACATCACCTACCTCTGATAGCTCCGTTCGTCCCTTGGTTCAGAAATCGGGTATCAACATATCAGAGATGCCAAGGGTTTGAGTGGAAAGTCTGGCAATGTTTTCTCACTGCCTGATCCTGTGATAGCTATGACACTCTAATGAGACAATAACAAATAAGAGTCAAGGTGACTTGGTGGTGATGTTAGGTTGAAGAAAAAAGGTCAACGTACTAACATAGTCTGTTATGGGTAGTTTTATTTAAACCCAAAATGGTTCATCTACTCGGTACATGTGATATAATGAATATCTTGCAAGCGTGAAAGGGAGAACAGTTGAGCTACCATTAACCAAATGGAAATTTTTTGAAGGAGATTTAAAAGACATCTAATATTTTTTTTGAAAGAATAATGGTTGGTTGTTCGGCGGTTGAATGGTATTTTTTTACTGTATGTTGTAGTAGCATTGTAACAGTATGATAGAGTTACTATTGTATAACTGTAATTTGTGTGAGGTGATCGGGTTGATGTCACTGTGTGAAACTAAGAATTGATGTCATGAAGGATTGATCTATAAATTTTTTGTGAGCCATTGTTGATTGATAATAAATTGATCTTTTCTTGGTGGTGGGTTTTTCTCCCATAAGGGTTTTCCCACATTAAATACTACTGTCCACTCTGTGTTGATTTTATTTTATTTTATCCATTCCTATTAATGTGAATATTTAGTGTTTTGTAATAGGAAATTTAACCTTAAGTCTGCATTCTCCTCTTTGAATTAGCATTAGGAAAGTTGTTCCACACTCTTTCTTTCCTTACACCTTTTGCTACCCTTTATGACTATCCTGCCACACAGTCAAGAATAGATCTACTAAACAGAAACCATATCAAACCAAAAGATAGGGACATAAAACTTTATGAACATTAAGTATATATATATATATATATTTTTTTTTTTTGACAAAATTTCATAATTTTTCACTATACGGATTTCAAGATAGGATCAAATCAAACTGGCTAGAAACCTTAGGCAGGGTTTATGACAGATTTTACAAAAAAACTTATAAATTTTACAAATCAAATTTAAAATTCATCAAATTGGTTGAAAATGAAAGATAAAACATAAATATACATCATGTAATTGGTTTCAGGGTCGTAACATGGCATACCAATCCATAAAATGTGAAAGAACAATGTTTTTAATAGGAAAACTACAAAGATCTTACTCAAAATGCTTCAAATTTTTCTCTAATGTTTTAAAAACCACCCAAAAATGAGTTTGGGATCAAATTTATAAAATTTCTATCCTTCCTCACATTTTTAATTGACCCCATCTTTTAATTTTCCTTAATCACCACTTAACCACTTTTCATGACATCTTTATGACAATTTTTTTAGCAATTTTACAAGTTCTACAACTTTTGACCAATTGACCTATAACTTTCCAAAATGGATCAGCATAATCCAAAATGACCTTGAAAGACCTTATTTGACTCAAAAACACCCAAACCAACCTAAAATCCCAAAATGACAAAATGCCTACTTATGAGGCTACTAATGCTCCTGCACCATAGGATATGTATGAACTTTCATGATCTAAATAAAGAATATTTAAAATATGAATTTCCCATTCCTAATATTGACATGATAGAATACTCGACTATGGAACACACATTTTTGTCATTCATTCATTGATTTTTTGGGTACAGTCAAATCTTTATCAACCCTCAAGGCCAATATCAAACAATATTTACAATAGCTTGGGGAACATCTTGTTGGGTAATGATGCCTTTTGGATTAAAGAATGTGGGTGCAACATATCAATGAGTGATGACATTGATATTTCATGATTAGATACATAATATTTTGGAAGACTATGTTGATGATATTTTAGCCAAATCTTTAATAAGACAAGACAATGTGAATGTCCTCCAAAAAATATTTGAGCGAATGTGAAAATACAACATAAGATTGAATCTGAAAAAGTGTGTATTTGGTGTATAAAGTGGAAAAATTATAGGGTTTATCGTATCTCATAGAGGAATTGAGGTGGACACAAAAAAAATTGATGCTATAGTTGAGATACCACCTCCTAGAAACATCTCTCAATTATGCACCCTCCAGGGATGGATTCAATCTATCCATCACTTTATGGCATCTTTAGTGGATCAAAAATTACCATTAACACATCTCCTCAAGAAAGACATGCATTTTGATTGGCATGAGGATTTTAAACAAGATTTTGAGAGTTTGAAAGAATATCTTGTCACTCGACCCGTTTTACAACCAACTATTCAAAACAAACCATTCATTCTATATACAACAACATCAACCCATGCTCTTGTAGCATTGTTGGCTCAACATGATGAAAATGGTAAAGAGTATCCCATTTATTACATTAGCCGAACATTGATTGGATATGAGAAGTGATACACAACAATATAAAAAAAATGTGTGGCTCTTGTATTCGCTACTAATAAGTTGCGATATTACTTATTGAATGTTGAAATGCACGTGATAACGAAATTTGACCCTTTTGTTGGTTATATTTTTAGAACCCAACTTGATCTCACCAAATGCCTATGAATTTTCCACAAATAAATGATAAGAAAAAGGTAAGTTTTGACCAACAAACAAGTAAGGATTAATTGGCCCTTACTTCTATTCTTCGGGCTCTGTGAGACCCAAAAGGGTAATCCTAATAATGTTCAATTAATTATTCCCTTGTTATTTTAGTTTGAACATTAGAACAAACATATTTATTCATTTCAACTATAAATAGATAGAATCCATCAAGGATTTGGTTGAACCTTATAAAAATTACCATCTAAAGCAAGGAATAAGTGACATATCATACAAATATATTGTAATTAAAGGTGCTTAGATGATATTGATTCTCATTTTGAGCTCTTGGTCAAGTGAAAAATTGATTCATCTACATTCAAGATAACCAGATGAATGGACCAGTGCCTTATCTTTAGGTAATGGAGTCACATTTGCAGCAACCCGTAATACCTTAGCAATTTGACTTAGTAATCAATGGGCTATTGACATCTTTCATTACAATATCTAACTCACTATGTAAAAAAAAAACTACTTAGCAATCCTAGAATCTTCCCTCACAAACCCATGATCATATTTAAGCATTTAATCAATTCTTTAAATCAAAGTAGAAATAAAATCACTCATTCAATTAAAGAAATTAAAAACAAACAAAGGATGCTTAATCATTTCATTTATAATATGAGAGAAAATACATAAGAGAGAATGTTCTTTCAAACTAACATTTTTATTTATATATTGTTGCTACTATAAAACTATTTAAGTTCATTACAAACCAAATTATACCCTAGAATCCATACTAATCTATTCATCTATGCATGAATTTATAATATGCTCTTACATGAGCTCAATTTTCCAATCTTGACCACTTGAGACCCAAAATTCGAACCCTTGTAACTAGCCCTAAAATTCCATTTATAGAATTATGGGAGTGACAAGCATCGAGACAACTTACCATTTAAGTTACATTTACATTTGACTCTTAATTTCCTTTCAATTTAAGAAATTCCCCCTAAACGGTTATATTTACACATTACAAAATGGGGGGAAAGAAATAGAAAAGGCCCATATAGTCCATTAAAGAAGAACAACTAGCCTTCTGAAAGGAATTATTAGTCACTGCAGTAGCACTAAAATCTCTCATCCACATTGACCAAAGAAGATTCTTCACATTAGCACCCAAGGAAAAACTTATTTCTTTACTGAAGAAGATGAGCTCGCTATTATGGAAACGGTGTCCTCAGAAACAAAAATAGAACTGAGGTGCTAATCTAATTCCTCAAAATCAAAGTAGGCATGCCTGCTCCATGTTCTTGTTGAAACTAGAGAACCTACTACCACTCCATCATCAAAATCCTCTCATGCCACTAGAGTGAGAAGGTATTGGCCATACTTTGGGTCAGTATCCATTTCATCACTCGAAGGGATAGCCAAATCCTCCATAGGAGAGTTGTGCCTCCCCATATAAGAATCATAAGCCTTATGGTACTTATTCTTCTTCTTCCCCCAAGACTTAACTGATTTTCCACTAGGATCACACTGGTCATGGTGAACGACCCTACTTTTGAAGTTGTAATTACTCTTGACACAACCCTTCTTAGACTTCTTATGAGCTTTCTTTGTCTCCTTTGGCATTGCAGGAGCTCCTAGTGTGCCTTGTTTAATTTTAGGCACATCATCCTAAAATTCAAGCATACTGATCCTCCTAGACCTCCTACTAGCTGGATAGATTCACTAGGATTACTTATTCTTGTAGGACATAGAACAAGAACTAGCCAATACCAATTTCAAGAAAACTCAATGGTTTATTCTTAAATGGAAATTCACAAAACAAAACCTTAGGACCTACATAATTCTTACCAACCTAGGTGGAGAATGCATGCAATTGAAACCCTTATCAACCCTAAAAATTTAGAACCTACAAGCTACCTTATGCATAATTGGAACAAAGCAAGTATAAACACCTACTTACCTAGGACAATTACTTTAATTATTCTGTAATTACTTGCCTTAAACTCATATGCTTCTTCATTGGATCTAAACCAGTTTCTCAACTCTCGATGGCTACAAATGGTTAGATTAAACAACAGACGATCAACATTAAGTACAGAAAGTAGAGTGTATAGCCATTAATGATCAAAGAAGGATCACATGAGTGAGTTGATGACTGATAACCCAACTTTGAATCATGACCATCGATCATTTTTTCTTTAAAACATAATCAATGACTCTTCTCAAGCATCACTCCTTGCTTTTACAACTTGTGCCTAAAAAATAGTGATAACCCCTCAAAAAGCTACCACATCACCCTTTAATCTCATTAGTCATCTCTAATCTAAAATCCACCATGTATCACCACCTTAGTTTTTGCTTCTTAAATTAAATTGGTGAGGCTCCAAGAGCCGACGGTGAGGGGAATTTTCTCTCAAAAATTCCATCATCCATTATGGATTTTCCTTCTTTTGTCAGAGTCCTATCAATGATGTGACCATTAGTGTGATGAAAATATCACCCATTGGATCAAATCCTACCTTTGATCATGTTCATCTCTCATCACGTATTGTTGGTTCATGCTTCAAGTTCCAAATCACATCAACTATGGGAGAGAAAAGGTGATGGAACAAGATCAAATCATGTGTACCTTTTTGAAAATAAAAGGAACAAGAAACATCACTCACATGATAAATTCATATTAGTGATATAATATTGGAGCACATGAACACATCACTCATCACTACTTTGAGACTCAAATTTTACAACTAATCCACAATGAGCGATGAAAGAAAATGCAAAGATCACAAATGGTTATCATGCATCACCAATGTAAAAATTAATATCCATAACCCATTCATGATGTGTGATACAAAGGAAACACCACTCATTGCATCCCGCTAATGTAAGTCACACATTTAAAAAGCTATACACAATGAGCGATGGGCACCAATGGTGAATTGGAACTTAAGTAAAACAATTTTGCGCATGCTCATAAGTTGTTCTAGAAATGGGTCTTCCTAGGAAAATGTTAGAGCAAGCCTCAAAGGACTTAAACAATATTATTCAAATGGCATAAATGCCAAAAAAGGTCAATCAATTGACCTTAAAATATAAAAGTATTTCTCAGACCTAGGCACAAGGGGCCAGTTACTTCATGAGCTTCAATGGCTCAAGTTGTTTTTACATGACTGAGAACTGATTATAGAAGGTCAACAGAAGATTCTAACACTGTCAAGGATAAAAAATTAAGGGTTAGTTAGGAATGGCCTTGACAACACAAACTCTAAGGTGTTGATAACAGATGAAACCCTAAGTCTAGATGCTTGAAATCAACCAAATTTTGTAGAATTTAGAAATGGGACTAGAAATTATTTCAGGGGTTCCATCAGTGGCTCCTATTGGGGACATCTATTCCTCCAGAACAAATTGATATCCTAGAATATTAGGTGAAGTCAACCAAGTAGAGAAAACCAAAACTAGGACCTACCTAGACAAGGCAAGAGAACTAGACCAAAGAAACCAACATATATATAATATTTACATGACTGTACAATGTATTCTCCACTTGATTTTTTTTGAGAAGCCTCTTTTGATGTGTAGGCTCTCAACCTACAAATGCAACTTCACCAGGCTTCAACTTCACTTGGTGGCCCTAGGCCCCCAAAACCTAATATAGGTACTTGCCCTTGTCAAAAACCTTATTTTTGTTGTTTGCATTATGCCAAGACCATAGATATTGCCATGAATTTCCCACCAACTAATCATGTTGTGGCAATTTCAATTAACCACTATGGACATATGTTTGAACTTACTATTATCATCATTAACCTTGTCCAACTGAAAACCATAATCACAGATTACTTGGAATTCTTAATGAAATGTAACATTTTACCTAGCTCAGTTAACAATCATACTCTGCCAAATACCCATCCAACTGGACTGGAAATAAAAAACATTAATATTCCATTTTTGATAACCTAGGACTATTAGAAGGCTCATACAAAACCTTGGGGTCATCCTCTGGTTTCTGTTCCATGCCATACAAGCATTCATCTTGTGTGATGATGAAGAGATTTTCATACAAAAGCATAATCTCAAACCGGTGTTCATGTTCACTCGAGCAATGTAAACCTATCATATTGCCATATGCTCCACTACTTTGGAAAAGTGGTTCATCAAAACCTGTGGTATCCTCATTCTTGTTCATATCAAGATCACTACAACAAACAAAATTATCCATGACATACCATGCATCAAATAATACCTCCATTTCAGGCTCATTAACATGGTCCATACAATTCTTCACATCATTATCTCACTCAATGTAAAAAAATTCAAAGGATGGCTCAAATAAATCACGTTTGATAGGGTCAGTAACCAAGCACTCATGTGCACCATCAATTGATTGGTGTGCTAACTCAAATGTGAAAGGTTCATTATAATATAAATTTTTCTCATTAGAAATTGAACCGACTTCTTCATCCCTTTCCTCATCAGAAAATTCTTTGTCAAAAACAATCATATCCATTTTCTCAAAAAATCTTTCATATTCCATTTCTATTTAACATAGACAATCATGAACAACTAGGACATGATCTTGCTGGTTAGTACCACAATTTTCATCATCGTTAGCACTATGCCTAGGCTTGGGATATTGAACGTGCACACATTCTTGTCTTCAAACTCATCATCATTCACAATGCTAGCACACTCAATTCTTTATATAACTAGATTGCATTCTAGGAATCCTTCACATAGAATTCGTTCATTCACCAGTAAGGGAAATATTTCTTGATCATCAATGTTATTGCATCCTTCATGCGAAGAAAAATCTTTTGGATCATCCTCGTAGAAGGATTCATACTAAATAAATAATAAAAAAATTCACTTTCCCTATAATCATCATCACAAGGCAATTCATTGCCACATGCACTGAGCTCAAAGTGTTCAAAATTAAATCTCAAACTCTCATTCTTAGTTTCTTGACCATTGGTTTGTGATGAAATATCAATGAAACTTTCAAATGCATATTCTTCCTTGTCACCATTGTACTAATTTGTACCTAGACTGCTTGTGACTTGGTTATAACCACTGTCCTAACCTATATCATAAGACACATGTCTATTGTTTGATACAACCTCTTCATTTAATTGAGGTGTCTCATGATTTTCTTCAATAAGACAACCACCACTGGAACTTTAGGATTTCATACTTTGTACATAATCACATTCAACATCCTCAACAATTCTGATCTAATCAATTATTTGATCAAAATCCTAGGGCTTCAATTCATTAGGCAAGGTACTTAGTCCCGACTCAAAAATTTCATAGAAAAAGTCAATGCACACTACATCTTTTGGTCTGAGAATTTTAGGAATTTCCAACAAGGAATCCTATAACCTTGCGAACAAGTCATATGGTGAATCTTCCTTATATCTTTTCATATTGGACAATTCTTGAACCAAAGACATTTGATTAGAATTGCTTAAAATTTATAATTGATGTTCAATTTTGAATTCACCATTAATTGTACTAGGTGATGATGGACACACTAAAACAATAGAAGCATCTCTATCATGGAAATTACTTCTATTATCTAATCAACTTATATGAGATGTGCCAAAATAGCCAACACTTGCTGCCATATATCCTTTTATTGTTGAGTATCTCAGGCTATTTTCAATGTACATGGAAATTTTATATGCGTGATGTAATGTTATGGGATCCTTATCTTGTAAAAAATACCTCATTTCCTCATCAAATTCTCCCAAATACACAACCAAGCACTTTGCATCACTTGGTCTCATAGTTTTAGGAATGTTCCCTATTGCCTTTGCAAATCTGAGATTGAAAGTTGGGACTAGCTCCTCTTCCTCCTTTTGGATTTCCATGAATTTATTCCTTACTGAACTCAGGTTAATCCTTTCACCAAACTATTCTATAAATGCTACCATAAATTCATTCCATAAGGATATAGAACACATTGGCAGATATGAGAACCAATCTTTAGCATCTTCCCTTAGAGATTGAACAAAGAATTTCATGACAACATCTTCATGATTTATTTCATAATCTCCCATCAAATCCATAAATGTATGAAAATTTCTAGAAGCTAATTCAGAACCATGCCCTATGTAGTTTGGGAAATGTTCTCTAACATTATTTGGAGCAAGGTTTGGGAAACCTTGAATACCACTAAAGTTCAATGGCCTATACCTCCCGATAGAGAAATTTATTTGATGGCATGAAAAAGGTTGCAAGCCTTACATATTCTTACTTGTCATTTCACAAGGAGATACATAGGAATGATAAATTTACTTGTACCCCCTTTACAAATCCTCAAATATCAACGTCACAGTTGATCATTCACTACCTTATTCCTTGATTTAATCATGAATTTAAAATGCATGACTCAAATGCATTTATGCTTTAGATCTTCTAATGGGAAAATTTTAAGAATAAGCATGCTTCTATATCATAATATAGAAACTTCAAATTATCTTAGAAGTATCTAAAATTTCCACTACCATTCCCTTTATTAATGCTTAATTCAGTTAATAGGGAACCAATATTTTCTTCAGATCATTCACTATGGTTTTTGCATAAATTTATGCTTCATGAAAACCAAAATAGGGAATGTACCTGGATATGTTGCAATTGATTTTAATTATGCTTCTATCTGGAAAAAAATTCAAATATGAAGATATCATCAGATTCTTTGCATAGAGTCATCACTTCCTTCTATAAAGGAATACACTTCAACAATATGAAGTTTCTTTCATGGGTTGATTTAAATTTGAGCTTCCTTAATCAACAAAGTCACACAAGAATCCACTATGTTTTCTTATCCTTTCTTTTTAAATTTCTCATTCTATTTTTAAGATCTTCTAAAATAATACACACTAATGTAGAGATCTTAGAGTCACCACCCACATCTAGTGAGAAATTATAAAATATTCATGGAATCATGGTATATCTTGATATGATTTTCTAGTTTTAGGGGAAGCATGATAAATTCTTACAATATTTATAAGAATTGACTCACTTGACATCAAAGCTAGACTTGAAAGATGAACTCACTAGCAAATATTTGACTCTTGCAAATTATACAGTTATGAATCTCTAGTTACACTCTGACATGAAACTTCAATGACTCTTAAGGAAAGACAATATTCTATCATAATTTTCTCAAGTCATTCCCTAGAGGAGTCACCAATCTATTGGTTACTTTTTAGGACCAAACTTGATCTCACCAAAAGCTTATGAATTTGCCACAATTCAATGATAAGAAAAAGGTAAGGATTGGCCAACAGATAAGTAAAGATTACTAGGCCCTTACTTCTACTCTTCATGATCTGTGAGACCCAAGAGGGTAATCCTAATAATATTTAATTAATTATTCCCTTGTTATTTTATCTTGAATATTAGAGCAAACAAATATATTTCTTTCAGCTACAAATAAATAGAACCCCTCAAGGATTTGGCTGACCCTTAAATGAATTTCCATATAAAGAAAGGAATAAGTGGCATCTCATATAGATATGTTGTAATTAAAGGTGTTTAGATGATCTTCATTCTCATTTCAAGCTCTTGGTCAAGTGCAAAAATGACTCATCTACATTCAAGATAACTCGACAAACTGACTAGTGCCTTGTCTTTGGGTAATGGAGTCACATTTGTAACAACCTATATTACCTTAGCAATTTGACTCAGTAATTAATGGGCTATTGACATATTGCATTACAATATCCAACTCATTGTGTCAAAAAAAACTACTTAGCAATCCTTCTTTTGTAGAGTCATATCAATGATGTGAGCATTAGCGTGATGAAAATATCAGTCGTTGGATTAAAGCCCACCTTTGATCATGTTCATCTCCCATCACATATCACTGATTTATGCTTCAAGTTCCATATGACATTAGTGATGGGAGAGAAAAGGACATGGAACAAGATCAAACCACATGTAGCTTTTAAAAAATCAAAGGCACAAGAAACATCACTCACAAGATAAATTCATTTTAGCGATATAATATTGGAACACATGACCACATCGCTCATCACTACTTTGAGACTCAAAGTTTAGAATCAATCTGTGATGAGCGATGGAAGAAAATTAAAATATCACAAAGGGTTATCGCACAACACTAATGCAAAACTCAATATTCATAACCCATCCATGATGTGTGATACAAAGGAATCACCACTCATCGCACATTAGTAATGTAAGTCACACATTTACAAAACTATCCATGATGAGCGATGTGCAACAACATTTGAACAAGCCTCAAAGGACTTAAACCATGTTATTCAAAGGATGTAAAGGCCAAACAAGGTCGATCAATTAACCTTACAATATAAAAGTATTTTTCAAACCTAAGCACAAAGGGTTGGTTACTTCATGGCTTCAATGGTTCAAGTTGTTTTTACATGACCGAGAACCGATTATAGAAGGTCAACAAGAGAAGATAAAATTGATAAGGACAAAAAAATAAGGGTTAATTAGGAAGGGATTTGAAAACATATATGCAAAGGAATTGATAACAGACGAATCCGTAATTCCAAATGCTTGAAACCAGCCAAATTTTGTAGAATTTAGAAATGGGACTAGAATTATTTTTAGGCGTTCCATCACCTTTAAGATAGATTTTCACTTAAATAGACTTATCAGGATGCTTAGCTAATTAATTGGGTGATTTTGTTAACTAATTTTTACCTTAAGTTTGTTTCCCAAAAAGAAATTAAGGGTGAAGCCTTGAATGACCAACTAGCTAATGCTCCTTCCCCTTTAGCGTTACCTAGTAATGATTCTTTCCTTGACAATAATGTGTTGAAAATTGAAGCTAATACATGAGAATTATATTTTGATGGATCTAAGTATATAAATAGCTCTAGTGCAAGGGTTATAATAATACCAGCCATGAGAATGCCTATTCCCTTATCGTATCGATTAAAATTCGTATGTACAAACAATCCTACCAAGTATGAACTATTTCTCATTGGATTGCATGCCACTTTAATTATGGGTGCTAGAGACATTAATAATTTGGTGATTCATAATTGGTCATTAAAAAAATAAATGGAACATATCAAGAAAAGCATGACAAATTATCAAAATACAAAGATCTTACAATGACTTTGTTAGAGAATTTTGAATCATTTACCATTGACAACATCCCTCAAAAAGATAATTGGCATGCGAATGCAATGGAAAGTGTAGCTTCCCTTATATTTCCTCAAGATAATTCAAAATAATTCATATTCATTGTGCATACAAATATGAAACCATCAATTGAAGATAAATAAGAAGTATTAGCAACAACCATGGAAGACTCGAGTGAATGGTATGCCATTATATTTAATTATTTGAAAGATGGTACCTTTCCAGAGCCAACAACTAAGAACATCTGAGCCCATGTGTGAGAACTCACATCTAATTATATAATTTTCATAGAAGCGTTGTATCAACAATCATTTAATGGTCTCTTACTTAGATGCCTTAAAAAATATGAAATACCCACAAGACTTGAACAAGCTCATGCAGGTGCTTGCTATAGTAACTTTGGAGGAAAAAAATTAGCTCAAAAACCTATCTACATAAGATACTATTGGAGACATATAGAACAAGATCAATTTTCATACATAAAATAATGTCACAAATGTTAAGAACATAGCAATTCGATTCATGCTCCGACTTATGAATTTCGAGCTGAGGTCCCTATCTATCCCTTTGTGGTTTGGGGTTTGGAAATCATTGGAAAATATCACCACAATATATTACTTCACGAAGTGGGTAGAAGGGATTCCCCTTCGATCAACAACTGTTGATGTGATATGTCATTTCATATTGGAACACATTATTTCCTGCTTTGGACTTGCTTCAACTTTAGTTTCCAATAATGGTACACCATTTAAGAATAATGATGTGATGAAGTTCTTGAAAACATTTAACATACAACATCGCTTTTCAAAACCCTATTATCTACAATCTAACAGTCAAGCCAAATCCACTAATAAAACCCTTGAATTATTATTAAAGAAAATTGTTATCAAACATCATAAAGATTGGAACATGTAATTAACATATGCACTATGGGCCTATCACACAAGTAATTGATTATCCACAGGGACTAAACCTTATAACCTCATCCATGGTATCGAGGTGATAATGCCCTTGGAGTTAGAGATTCCTACATTGAGAATTTCTCTTCAAGGAATTATTGATGACAATAATTATAAAGATCAACAATTACATAAGCTTGAAATTCTCGACGAATAGTGCATCAACGCTCTCAAGCACCTTTAGGATTACTCTAAGAGAAGGAAACATAGCTACATTGAAAATTTCATCCCTCATGTATTCAGTAAAGGAAATTTTGTGTTATGTGAAAATCAATGTTTAACGTCAATGCTGACCCAAACGATAAAGAAAAATTCAGCCCTAATTGGTTAGGACCTTATATAATTTATGAAAGTTATGTGTCTGGTGCATACATTTTAACAAAAATGGATGATACAACTCTCAAAAAACCTATTAATGCCACACATTTGCATCGATATTATGTCTAATCTTCTTGAATGATGTGAATTATAAATTAGTGGTGTTAGAGTTAATGGATAACATTCTATGTGCTCTCGCATTGCTTCATTCTTGAAAAAAATTCATTTATGTATCCTGGATACTAAAGATATTATTTAATTCATTTTTAAATAATTACTTTAGGTTTCATGCTATTCAAGTTCATCTTATGTGTTATGCTAGATGAGATCCTTTTATGCATTTAATGTTGATTAATTAGATCATAGGATCATTTAATTTACCATAACATACTTAATCAAAATGTTGCATCTAAGAGAAAATAGAATAAGTTTTAATTAGATCACATAAAACATGTTTTAAATCATGGAGACATTCATTAAATAGTCTTACAAAGATTATTTAATCAATCACATTTCCATTTAACATTTAACACGTAAACATAAGTAATAAAACATCAAATGCTCATATATATATATATATCAAATTTTTGTGTACATGTCATCACTATATACAATGCTAATGAGGTTTGTGATTACTAGATCCCTAAAGATCTGCTGCTCACATTTGTCTAGAGGTAGCCCGTCGAGATATAGCGGTATGTGATCGTGATCACAAGCCATCTAGTGCATTTAGAGAAAACTGTAAACCCTATACCTATCCAAGGGCCTCCCAACGCTCCCCTACTATCTAATATCTCTCCACTAGTAGTCTAGCTACCTTCGACTATAGTCTCAAACTTTGTTGGGTTTCGAGATGATTGGGAATCGGGGGAAAAATCGGCTCAGTAGACATGCTTCCTAGGGCTCTCATGTGTTGCCCATAGTATGACATACAACCCAAACACCTCTAGATCCCACTCCATGATGGGTGGGGGCACATAATCTATAGTAGTGGCCTCCTCGTAGATTGATGGTGACATTATCTCGGTAACCACCATACGATAGAGATCTTGAAGGTCTCCCGCAACTCCTACAAGATAGAAATAATAAATATAATCAGTAGAGATCATGATATATATATGAACACAAAATTAAAACATAAAGTTCAAGAATAAATCATGGAAGTAAATAGAATATCATCACCTAGCTCTTCGTCTAGTTGTGTAAAGACAACCTCATCATGTGTAGTGGCATGGAGGATGTGCTAGCCTTTCCATGGTTGTAGGTATTGGTTCCTACTGTAGCTTCTTATCGTGATCTAGTAACATGAATGGGAGATGGCTCTCTCCACTCATGGATGACTAGGTCCTTATCTACTACCTCACCACACTTGCTCATTAGCTACTCCTTGTCCTCATGCTCATCCTCCTCCTCCTCCTCCTAGCCATCATAGTTAAGATTTGCATCCTCGTCATACTCCTCATCTATCATATCTGTGAATATGTCTGTAGGCCTAAAGTGTATCTCCTTAGCCTTGTCCTCCTCATCTTCCTAATCTAGGAGTGGCCTTGCATCACCTATCAACTCATCCATCAGAAATATGATAGCCGATCGTGCTGCTATCCACCACTTTTCATAGTAATTTGTGGTACCAACATCATTGGTGTTGGAGAATGGGGGCATATCATGATCATGGTCATCAGATTCACTATAGATGACATCATCATAAATTAATTGTCTAGAATCATCAGGCCTCTAGGCACTCTATACTGATCTCTTGAAAAAGGGTCATGCCATGGGTGCTACCTAGGCCTAACAAAAATATCGCATGATGTGATCATAGTAGAAAGGTCATACTATGTAATCATGTTTACCTATCAAAAACCCGTCCATTTACAATCTCCTCATCTGGCCATTATGGAATAAGTTGGTAAGGTCTCCATATGAACTCCTCCTCATTTAGTTGGTCAAATTGGACTCTCCAAAAATGTAAGTCACCATAATGCCATAGCCACCACAATGGATAGTTCTATTCCTGAGAATACCCTAGGGCTGTCACACATGGAAATCCTATCAATCTGGTGAATGTGATATGCTCCAGGAACCACATCTGCAGTAGCGTAGTGTACCATGCTATCGATCTCATAAAATGAAAATCGTCCAAGATCATAATATAGATGTGCTAGGATGTTGTGCCCCTAGGCATACACGGTCTTGTGCTCTACCATCAATCAAATAATTTGTACGAGTCCTCCCTCTAAGTGTGCTTCTTGACCATCAGGGATGAGAACTAGTGCTACGGTGAACATCATAATCTATGAAACAAGTGGGGCCCACAAATATAGCAGCATAGCTAAATTGATCGGTGGCCTCACCATACCATCATGAACTAGACCTCTAAGGCACTACTACATATCGTAGTTCATCTCCTAGAATGATTGATCTGTTTAGAAACGTACCCTCTTACCTTGAATCAGAACTCAGATTATGTGGTGTACATGCTCTAGCGTGATAGTCATCCAGTTGATGGGAAGATGAAACGTGCATGTGTTTTCATTCCACTACTATGCAAGTGCCATAAACATAACATTGTGGTAACTCATGGGGGGAATGGGGTATGTCTAGTACAACCCCATATTCTATAACATCTTTGTGTCCTTCGTTGAAAGTGTGGGGGCTAGATCTCAGAGGTGACTAATTTGTCTACCAGCTAGATGCTACCGTGAATAGGGAGGAATTCAACAAAAAAGTAAAAATATATCCAATAAGTATTCTAAAATCTTGAATATAAACATCAACAATAAAAAAAAGTGCACTAAAGTTGTTCTAGTGTACTCTCCTAAGGGTTCTAGACACTTTAGACCCCTTTTGAGACACTTCACAAAGAAACGGGTCACTTTGCGACAAAAAGGGACACTTCGTGACAAGAGGGGACACTCTGCTAAAAAAGGGAACACTTTGTGAAAAAAGGAACACTTTGCAAAATTTTATTCCAAGGCCCTAAATTAACCTAAAAATGTGTACAACTCATAAAGTATATGTGTAAGGACAAAGGTACTTGGGGCATACATCTCCCCTCGAATGTGATTTCTAGAAAGAAGTTAGATAGATAATTTTTGGACAAGTAATGAATTCGTGTTGCAGAATGTGGTTCCTAAAATTGTGGTTTTTCATATAGCCATAGTGGGGGATTAATTCTCCTATATGAGTATCCTTTTATGAAAAAAATTCTACTACTCAAAATCCTTTAGCTTGCATATGCAAGTAGAGTCATATGGGCGCTAAAGTGGGGGCGAAATGTGACAACAAAAATTATGCTCCATTCTTGGAGATAGTATGATTCTTTGCCTAATTTGGACCTACTTTGGTACCCTTGCATTAAATACCCTTTAATTCATCATTAATAGACCCCTAAGACCCATTATTTTAGATCTCAAGGATTATTTTAGGTAAAAACCCGAGAAAACCATTTAAAACATAAAATATCTTGAAAACCCACCTCAAAAATCTAGGGTGGGACTCATTTTCCACCTTGGGAAAATGAGTCCCCCAAGGTGAGATCCATTCATGACCTTGCGTGAATGAGTCCCATTTGGGGTTTTTTTCATATTTGAGTGGGAAAATAACCTTTTTAATTCAAAATTTTGGTTGATGTCGGCCTTTCAGATCTAAATAATAGCAAATTAGGCATTAATTCCTATATAAGAAAGTTTCTAAGTCATTATTTTATCCTAAGCAATCTAAGAAATCTAAAAAAGAACTTTCAAGAGACAAGCATTCTTTCGCAAGAGCATTTAAGTTTCAAAAGAAAGCAAAGTTGAGGTCTTGGAGTAGCATTAAAGTGTTTTTTTCAAGTCTTAAAGATCACTTTAATCCAAGATCTAGCATTGTCAAGGGTTGATAATGGTTGTCTATGGTGAACCATGATGGATTCTAGGTTGGGGAGATGCAACTAGCCATCAATTCAAGCCTAAAGAATTATTTTCTAAGTGATTCCATCCTCCATTGTCACTCTACATTCATCCTAAGGAAGGTACAAACATCATTAGGGATCATTTGGGTGATTAGAGATCTCTCAAAGTGAGTCATTCATCTTCATGTTTCCATTAATGCATCATATTCTTACACATTAGAATAGGATTGCATTATGTTTTTGATTTCCTAGTCTTTGACACACTAAGGCTATGTTTTACATTCTTATTTACATGCATGTTTCATTATTTCTATCAAGGTTTAATTACCAAACTATGAGTTTGATTGAGGAAAACCCCTCATAAGAAAATAAAATCTATATTTTGTTTTGGAGGTCTTTTCACATATTTGGATCCAAAAATCAATTTGGAAGGAAAGAGCAGGTGCTGAAGTGAAAATCAAAACTTTAAATTCCCAAAAAAGTGAAATGAGATTGATTCACCCAAGGTGGTGAATGAGTCCCACTGTAGGTGTTTTCCATAATTGTTTGTAGATTCAAATACCCTTTTTCCTGAAATGGGTTCCTGTGCAGAAATCCAGATCTGGGACTGATTCACCCATATTGGTGAATCATTCCTAGTAGGTCAAAAAGTAAAAAAATATAGCATTTCAAAGCTCCTTATAGGCATTTCTAGATTTCTAGGTGCACACAGTCCATCTCACAACTTTTTGTTCTATTTTATTTACATTTCTAGGTTATTTTATAGGTTATTGCATGGAATTAGGGTTTAGTGTTGCATCTTGTGTTTCATTTATCTTTCCAAGTTCTTACTTGGTGGTGAACCCCTCATTAGTTTACATTCAACCCCTAGGACAACCCTATTGCAAGATCTCTTTCTCTTTTGCATTGAGATCTCTAGGGTTATCCTTGAGTTGAATAGTTTAAAGTGGGTGTGCTCTATGTCCTAAACCATACGATAGCTCTCCTACCCCATTTTCAATGGTTCCATTATCATTTAGGCTTTTCCTAACTGAGGGTAAGATCTCTTTTACATCATCATAGCCATTGCGGAGGTAGAAATACCAAAATGGGGTTTGACTTAGCTAAGCTTCTATATGGAACAACCCTTTCCCCTCTTTCATATGTGTCGGTTGTAAATCTGAAGTAAATTTGAAGAGGATTGAAGACCTGATTGTTCATTGAAATATTCAAGTCCTACAAGTCAAAAACTTATAAAAAAGTGGATTTTATGAGTGATAAACAAAGTTTTGACACCGAGTCCAAGGAAGAGAACTTATAGATAGGGACCAATAGGAGACTAAAATATGATTTTGAGTATTTTCACTTCCAATTCTAGGGAAAAAATTCCCTTTTCCATCCCAATCAAGCTCATATTTATATACTAGGTTCCTTTATTTGTACACTCTTATGTTATGAATTCTGTTTCTATCTCCTTATTTTTTGTCTTTTAAAAAATCACAATTTACTTCACTACATTTTCATAATTAACCTAGATGCCTATTTACAATATCAAATTAGATTAATAAAATCATTATTATCAACACATCAAATCCAAAAGGACTAAAAGTCTAATCCACTATTTTGGCTCTTCCATTGAGATTAGTAGCCAAGTGGGCATTTGCGATCAATTTTATCCTTTCCCTTTTGATACTGGAAGAAGTGTGATTTAGACCCTAGATCCCTTTTTCACACATCACACAAGGCCTTAAGAACTTCTTTTTAAATTATTTTTTAATTTTAACAAATATTCTAACTAATGACGACAAAGAAAAATATCGAAATCATACATATCTAAAGAATAAAAGCTTGAATGTTAAAATATGTTTATCCATAAAGGGCTTCAAAAGTTTCAAAATTTTGAATATCCTTACCTAGTATTTGGAATTCCCTAGATTGTATCTTGCTTTTACCTCCAGTTTCTTGGCTAAATGTCTATTTATAAATTTGTACTTATTGCCTAGGTTTATAAATCTAAAGGATTTGATCCTACTTTCTTAGAGAAAGTGTATGCACTTGTATTCTTTGTTTTCTCTTCATAATCTATTTTTCCTTGTCTGCCTCTTTCTTCTTCTTCAACCCATCTATCTAAGAAATCCTTTTTTAGTTAATCTAGACAAGAAACATCCTTACACAATGATTCAATACTTTTTTAGCTTGACCTTATAGCTATTAACAAACTACATAAGCCATATTGCACTTTTATATTCTTGCCACAATTCTAATGCATCTCCATTTCAATCAAAATAAATGATCACCATTGTCAGGACTTCTAAATTTTTACTATATAACGATCTTTGTTATAATCAATTCATACTATTTTTAGGCTTAAAATAAAAATAAAAATAACAAAACCATGATTAATTTTGGCCAGATTTACAAAAGAATACAAATATTAAAATTATTCTTGATTTGTTACCTTGACATTGAATTAAACAAAAATTTTAAAGATGAAAAAACCTCTCATTATATTTAAACCCAATTTTTATTGTTTAGGTTCCTTAAATGATCCTCCAACTTCAATAAAATAAATGCTTAAAAAATATAGATGAATCCTTAAGAATTATGGTTTTGTCCTCTCTTTTCTCCAAATCATAGCTCTAATAGCATTAGAAGGACCAACATATATAATACTTGCAAAAAATCAATGTAGAAGATATATTTCAAACAACATGAGAGATGTTTTTAGGTCAATATGCTCTAATACCCAATGTATAAAAAAATATAGGGTAGGACCATACAATAGTCCTTATGCTAAAAGTTAATACATTGTACGTCTTCAAGAGATCACAAACATGTTATCTTGCATGGAACATAACCTTACAATGATAATCATATATTTTATAAAGACCTCCTACATAATGGAAGGGTAACCCACATTAAGATTTGTTATATCACCTAACATACTTCACTATAGAAGTTGTCCAGATGATCTAATATAACTAACTTAAGCAATGTGTGCCACATATTGACATTTCCATCTAATTAAATACATTCTACAATTATATCTCTAAATAATTATAAATTTAAATCCATAATTAAAAATGACCACATTCATAATATTGAATGTTACCCTCACATAAAATCAAGTAATTAACAATACATAATATAATACACATATAAAAGAGGAATATTATAATCCCTACGTTGTTGCATGAGAATGTTACCTTTCTAAATATCAATATGAGATGTTGAAAGAGAATGAGAAACATGATATGAAGATCTAAACTTTGATATCCTTTAATTAGGTTTATTAAGATGAAGGCCACTTTCATGAGTGGACTGAATTGACATGCAAATCTAAACGTTTAATTACATTGAGAGTCGTTATACAATGAAAGCAACAAGTTTGTATCAATAAAACCTCATGTCAAATTTAATTTGACGTCTTCGGTGAAAGCTAAGTTCATAGGTTGAAGTCATGTGCAACTATAGTAGTAGAAGAGTTATCTTTGTTGTTGTATCATCTTCTGTTACAAGTCACCTACAAGAGTGGGAGGGAGGAATTGGAGGAAATTTAGGGATGCGATTGAAATTCTATGGGGATGTGGAAAAAAAGATGTTCGAGGTAGTTTGAAACATCACAAGATTGGCTCAATCCTAGAGTGTGGATTTAAGGAGGAAGGAGGGTCCCTATTTTGTATGCAATGACAATATTCTTGTAGATTGCAGGGGGATTTTGAATTACACTGCTTTATGAAGTAAGCAACAATTCAAGTAGTGATTGGGAGTCTGTATATAAATAAAGTATATTGAACAAAAGGTTTTGGATTGATAAAAATCTTGGGGGAGTTCATTATATCAATTTGGATGGATATGATTGAATCAAGTGCTTGAGCAGGCAATTTTTTTTTAGAAACTTCTAGTTTCTTAAATTTGTTTTGTTATGTTACAAGGCAAATCCTTCTAATTCAACCTCAATGTTCTGACAAACAGAGACCCACCCACAAAAAAAGTATATGTTTGATGCATGTTTGATTCTTGTTTGAGAGAAGATTATGAGATACATAGATTGATAATAGTATTTATATATATATTTTTATGCATTTTGTTTGATAGATTGGTGTGATACACATAGACCCACAAAACCATGCATTTGATTTATGCATGTTTCACTGTGTTTGAAAGATTGTTGTGATTTCCAAGAGACTCACAATAGAATGTGCATATTTCATCCCTCATTCATTGTGTTTGAGAGGGGACAGTGACATGCAGAGACCAAAACAACATGCATTTATTTTTTTCTCTTTTTATTTAGTTTTATGAGATTGTTGTGACATATAAGAGACTCAAAATAGCATGATTTATTTCATCTTATTTTAGAGATTTATCTGATATACAAAAACCCACAAAAGCATGTTGGAAAATTGAATGCTCTTGAGCCTCCTGCTCATCCGTCAGACCCCTTGCAGCCCTCACCTACCCGTTAGGAGCCTTTATGTTTTGGGGATCTTCCCTACAGCTACTGACAACTCCATAATTAATTGTAGTAGCTTATTTTGATTTTTTCATTTACTATGGTAGGTATTTTTGAATTTTGAGAGGGAATGGTGTTGAAGACAAAAGGAATGAAGGTAGCAAGTTTTTCCAGTTGAACAGTTGAGGAATGTTCAATGTTTGCAACAGTAGTTTGTGTATGAAGATTTTTTGTGTGAGCTCCTAGTAGCTCCTGAACAACAACTGTTTGTTATTTGTAAGAGAAGTGATTGCTCTAGGTTGAGCTCTATGTAACTCTTGACAATGAGTTCCTAGGAGCTCCTGAAGTTTGTAGTTTGGTTGAGCAGTGCTCCCAACAAGTTTGTAACTCATCGATTTAGTTTATTTCCTGAGTTTTATGCTTTCTGTATTTGTCATTTCCAGTTTAATGAAAAGGAACGAATGTTGCATGTATCCTCATGCTTCCGCGTTTTGAGGTTGTGTATTCCCAGTTGATTGGGAAACATAACATAAGTTCTATGTTTGCATTTTGTTGGCTCATTTAGTTTTAAAATTTTTGACATGGTATAGAGCCATAGGCCCCATTTCCATCATGAGTTAGGGTTTTTTTTTTCTGGGTATTTAAATTTTTTCTGTAGGAGACATGGTTGGAGATGAAGTGAAGAGTTGGCAGAATCCACCATCCTTTAATGGATAAAACTATGATGTATGGGAAAAGAACATAGGGACCATTATGGTCGTCAATGATTTGTGGATGTCACTGACCCAGTTGAATTTGCAGCTCTCACAAACAACCAGTTGATCTCGTTGAAGGAGCAAAGGAAGAAAGATGCTAAGGCATTGTGTTTGATAGAGGTAGCCTTGATAGAGGCCATATTTTCCAAAATAATAGTAGCTAAGTATGAAAAGGAAGCTTGGGAAATCCTCCAAACCGGTTACAAAGGGACTGATAAAGTTAGATCCATGAAGCTCCAATTACTTCGAAGAGAGTTTGAGGTTATTGAAATGAAGGAAAGTGAGTCTGTTGTAGAATTTCAAAAAAGGTTCTTGGGTTTGTTAAACCAGCTGAGAGAAAATGGAGAAATGATTGAGGAACAAAAAATTGTTGAAAAGATCCTCAAATGTCTACCCACGAGGTATGATGCAATCATCATAGCTATTGAAGAGGAAAATGACCTCTCTAGTTTGATGATGGATGAGTCAATGAGTTCTCTTCATACCCATGAGAAATGCCTACATAGGTCTGCTACTTCTTCCCAAGAGCAAGCTTTCAAAATGCAGTTGAATGCAAGAGGAAGGGTGAGAGGTAGAAATGGATCTTGAAGAGGTAGAGGCAGATCTAGACAAGGAAATGTTGGAGGAGAAGGCTTGAGATGAGAAAACAGCCAAGAGAGAGCAAGCACTTGTCAAAAAAACTCCCAAAGAGGCATGAAGAGCAACATTGAGTGCTACTACTGTCATAAATTTGGTCATTATGCATGCGAGTGCTGGAAAAATCATGGTAATCAGTCAAGACAAAATGCAAATGTGGTTGAAGGAAATCAGTCCACAACCTTCATCATGTAAAAAAATGGTGAAGAAGGAAATCCAAAAGTTTGGTATTTGGACAGCGGTTGTAGCAGCCACATGAGTGTTAATGAAATTTTCTTTTCTTTCATTGACAAGAATGTTAAATCTGAGATTAGAATGGGGAACAATGGAATAGTTCCAGTGAAGGGAAAAGGATCTATTATGATCTACACCAAGCAAGGTGAAAATAAGAAGGTTGAGAATGTATTTTTTGCTCCTGGGTGAAAGCATAACCTCATGAGTGTTGGACAACTGATCCAAAAAGGATACAAAGTGTTGATGGAGAAGGGCCAATGTGTCATTTATGACAAGAATGAGAGGACGAATGTGTTTCCAACAATACAAATGACAAAGATTGAGACATGTTTCTCATCTCGGTCCGTTATTGCACCTCTCATGGATGGAAAATGTATAGTAGTACATTTAGTAGCCCTCAAGAGCTCTGTTACAGACCTCTTTGAGCTGTGACATCTCAGATATGGACACTTAGGCTTTGCTAGTCTGAGTATTTTGTCCAAGAACAATATGGTTGATGGTTTTCCAAGGATAGTAGAGCCTAATGTTAGATGCGAGGCTTGCATTTTGGGCAAGTAATAGAGGCAACCCTTTCAATCGGGCAACTCTACAAGGGAAAGAGCACCATTGGATTTGGTGCATATGGATTTGGTAGGCCCTATGCAAATCACATCTATTGGCAATAGAAGATTTTTTATGACCTTCATTGATGATTTCAGTTGTAAGACATGGGTTTATTTCTTGTAGCAAAATGGAGTGGCTGAGAGAAAGAATAGGACCATCGTGGAGATGGCAAGGAGAATGATGAAAGCAAAGGGACTCCAGACTAAATATTGGGGAGAGGTTGTAGCAACAACTGTATATATGATAAATAGAAGTCCAACAAAGGTGGTCTATGACAAGATACCACAAGAGGCATGGACGAAATGCAAGTGGATAGTTGAGCACTTGAGAGTGTTCAGATGTGTGGCATATTCACTTGTGCCAAAGGAGAAGAGGAAGAAATTGGATGGCAAGGGTGAGACATGAATTCTTATAGGCTACAATAAAGAGTCCAAAACCTACAGGTTGTATAACTCAATCACCAAGAAAATATTCATCAGTAGAGATGTGGAGTTCTTAGAGGATGAGTCATGGGATGGCACAACAGCTCCTGAAGGTTCCTGAAGTTGAAGAAGATGAACAGGAAGATCAACAAGATCCTGCAGTAGTAGAAATAGTTGTCTCCCGACAGTTCTTGAGAGCTCCTGAACAGCTCCTCAGAGCTCCTGAAGCAAACAGACTGTCATAGAATTCTGTCAGAGAGAGCTCTCGACAACTCCTGATGGCTCCTGAAAGCATTGTTCGAGCTCCTGAAAGCTCCTAAAAGGTCCTGAAATGAGAAGACAGAGAGGCAAACAACCAAAGACAACCAGAAGATTGGCTCCTGAAAGCTCCAGAAGAGCTCTTGAAAGCTCCCAAGAGCTCCAGAACCTGCCTATTCAATAGACCAGCAACAGTAGTGAAAGTTCAAACCCCATAGTCACCTCCCTAATGCCAAAGAAGACCAAGAGTCTAAGGGAGATCTACCAAGATGAAAGGTAAGATGAAGAGTTTGATGAAAACATGAATTTTGCATTACTTTCTCATAGTGATCTAATTTATTTTGAGGATGTTGTGAAAGAGGAGAAATGGTATGAGACCATGGATGAGGAGATAAATGCAATAGAGAGGAACAACACATGGGAGTTAACTAATTTGTCTCCCAACAAGCAAGTTATTGGGGGTGAAATGGGTCTACAAGACCAAGTGCAATACCGAAGGAAGGATTGAGATGCACAAATCATGTTTGGTGGTCAAGGGGTACAAAAAATAGTTTGGAAGAGACTATGATGAGACGTATGCCCCCATTGCAAGGATAAAGACCATGCGGGAAGTCATAGCTATTACAGCCCAACATAAGTGGAAGGTGTTTCAAATGGACGTGAAGTTTGCCTTCCTTAATCGAGTATTGAAAGATGAAGTTTATGCGGAGAAGCCTTTTGGATATAAAATTCCAGGCCAAGAACGCAAGGTGTATAGGCTCCTAAATGCTCTTTATGGGCTAAAACAAGCTTTGCGAGCATGGTACAACAAGATTGACTCATATTTGATGAGCAATGAATTTAGAAAAAGCGATGGTGAGCCCACTCTTTACATCAAGGTAGAAAATGGTAATATTTTGATTGTTGTCTTGTATGTTAATGATTTAGTTTTTACTGGGGATGGTGATTTCCTTATTACTGATTTTAAAGAGGCCATGAAAATAGAGTTTGAAATGACAGATTTAGGTCTTTTGAGATACTTTCTAAGCATAGAAGTAAAACAAATGCATGATGATATATTTATCTCTCAAGAAAAATATGCAACTGAAATCTTGAAGAGATTTAGAATTCTTGAGAGTAAGTCTACACCAACACCAATAGTCATAGGTCTGAAGTTGAGCAAGGAAGATTGCAACAACAATGTGGATTCGACCATGGTCAAAAGTTTTGTTGGAAGTTTGATGTACTTGACTACAACTAGGCTAGATATGATGCATGGAGTGAGTCTTATTTTCAGATTTATGGAGACTCCAAGGGACACCCATTGGCAAGTGGGTAAGAGAATCTTGAGGTACATGAATGGCACCAAAGGATATGGCATGTTGTACATAGCAGCAAAAGAGCATGGACTGATTGGATACATAGACAATGATTGGGCAGGAAATTTGGATGATAGCAAGAGCACATCGAGTTATGTGTTTCATTTGGGTTTGGGAGCCATCTCATGGTCCTCCAAGAAACAACCTATTGTTTCCCTATCAACAACTTAAATTGAGTATATAGCAGCGAATGCAGCATCATGTCAGGCTATTTGGCTGAGAAGAATCTTGACGAATTTGAGAGAAGAACAAGAAGATGGAAGAAAAATATTTTGTGACAATGTTTCATCGATAGCCTTGACAAAAAATTACGTGTTTCATAGAAGAAGCAAGAAAATTGAAATCAAGTATCATTTCATTCGTGAATTGGTTAAAAATGGTGAAATAAAAATAAAGTTTTGTAGGTCTGAACAACAACTAGCAGACATATTCACCAAGCCTTTGAGCATTGACAGTTTTGAGTGCCTAAGGAGTAGGTTGGGCATTGTTGATTTGGATTAGGATTGATCTTGTTGTTTTGTCAGCTTAGGATCAAGGGGGAGTGCTGGAAATTTGAATGCTCCTGAGCCTCCTGCTCATCCGTCAGACCCCTTGCAGCCCTCACCTACCTGTCAGGGGCCTTTCTGTTTTGGGGATCTTCCCTGCAGCTCCTGACAACTCCAAAATTAATTGTAGTAGTTGATTTTGAATTTTGCATTTACTGTGGTAGGTATTTTCGAATTTTCAGAGGGAATGTTTTTGAAGACAAAAGGAATGAAGGCAACAAGTTCTGTGAGTTGAACACTTGAGAAATGTTCAGTGTTTGCAGCAACAGTCTATGTGTGAAGATTTTTTGTGTGAGCTCCCAATAGCTCCTAAACAATAGCAATTGTTCGTTATTTGTAAGAGCAGTAAATGCTCCAGGTTGAGCTCTACATAGCTCTTCACAGTGAGCTCTCAGGAGCTCTTGAAGTTTGTAGTCTGGTTGAGCAGTGCTCCCAACAAGTTTGTAACTCGTAGATTTAGTTTATTTCTTGAGTTTTATGCTTTATGTATTTGTCATTTCCAATTTAATGAAAAGGAATGAATGTTGCATGTCTCCTTGTGCTTCCGCGTTTTGAGTTTGTGTATTTCTAGTTGATTGGAAAACATAACAGCAGTTATGTGTTTGCATTTTGTTGGCTCATTTAGTTTTTAAATTTCGAACAAAGCATGCACTTGTTTTACCCCTGTTTCATCCTATTTTGAGAAATTGTTTTGATATACAAATCGGCACAGAAGCATATGCATTTGTTTCCTCGCTATTTCATCCTGTTTGAGAAAAGTTGTGATATGCAGACCCATAATTGCATTGATATGTTTCATCCCTGTTGTGATTATTTGGCTGTATTTTAATGTTTGAGGGAATAATTCAACTTAATTTTGTTAGAGAGATTTTCGCCAACCTTTTCTGTCTCGAGCTGTCTATGTGTTACATTTAGTAAATGAGTTTTTCTTCTGCTTCCCCATTGACGTAATGGAAAGAGTGGAAGAGCCAGCGGTTGGCGTTGGAACTTTGTAACAGTGCAATGCATGAAAAATGAAATGGTAGTTGGCAACGAAATCATAACCGACATAAGGCGTGTGAAAAAATTTCAATATAAGAGTTCCTATAGATCATATTATGGTCACAGCAGGATTAGTATCATTGTGCTCGATAAGTCTCCAAGGTGGGCGTTCAATTCCGAATTCAGCATCAAATTGTTGTGCTTCATGTCCTGGTGAACGACTGTTAATGCAATTATACATTCACCTTGTATTTAGTTTTTGCAATGTAGTGGTTTTGATCTATAAGTAAATTAGAAATAGGTTTTGAATATGATCGAATCTTATTTTCTCTTTACTTCTCTGTTTGCAGAACTCTACAGGAAGCATTTTCTTTCTATTCATTTAGTCTTTTTTAGAATAAGACATTGCATTCCTCCGTAACTTTAGACTCCTCTTCACTCTCTGTTATTGGCTAAAGGGACGATTAAATGAAACTACTATAATAAATTTTTAGTCATTATTTTTTAATCGATTCCTTTCTTGGTTAGGGTACTTGGTGCTGATTATTGTAATTCATTAAAAAGCTGGAACGACTAAGACCTGGTTCAATAGAAGCAACTGCGAGAATCAATCTTATGATCTCTTCTTGCACATTATTGTGGAATTACTGTATTTATTCATTTCTTTACATATTAAAGAATAATTACGTTTCTTTTGAGTGATGGAATATGCTTTCCTTGGTTTTATCGATTTAATAGTGGCGGTGAATTCCCAAGAAAAGTGTCCTGTTTAGTTAGGGTTTGCGTTATGTAAATTTTATTTACACAATTGTTGCATTTCCTTGTTGCTTTGTGGCTTGAGCTTATGTTAATAAAGATGAAGATGTTTTGGAAGTAGCTGGTTCAGATCATACATGATTGATTTTATCGATTTCCTTCTTTAGCAGGTTTGGAGGATTCCCAATTTGTTTACTTTAATTTTAGATGTAATGCTTTCAGTTGTGGAATTACTATCTTATGGCTGTTATGCATTGTTTATGCTTTCAGTGTGCAGTAGGAGGAACACTAGATATGGCTACTCCTTAGCAGACGAATTTGTCAGAGCTAGGTTTTAGTAGTGAAGGCATTTCTCTAGGATGCATGTTGTTTCAACACTTTTTGTAGAAGAAGAGAAGATACTGATACACTACGAGGCTTTAATGCTGGTCACTACTAGGTGCTATTAGTGAAATCCAAAGAAACCATAGGAATGGTGAGAAACACTACCAATATGGCGACTCTTTGTTTGGAAGGATATCTCTCTTGATTCTTAATAACCAAGGATTGTAGGTATGCTGGAAGTAATGAAGGTTGATGATCGGAAGAACACTCAGTGGTGACCAACGTGGGAGTAGAAAAGGCAACGGAGAAACTGATTAAAATCAGTTGCAGAAGAACTGCCCTAAAAAATCAGTTGATAGGCTCTTGATTATTTCTACCATTTCTCATTTCCCTTTTTTAAATAGTTGTAGAAAATCCCACTTGTGAGACATGGCTTTGTAACCGTATCGTCCTGCAGATTGTCTTTGGTCTCCTTAATATAACTCAAATCATTTCTTTTATTTTTAAATTAAGTGTTAGAGGGTCTTTTCAATATTTTAATCAGCCTTTTTACTCATTTTGTTGAAGGTAGTTTATTGTAGTATCTTGGATTCAATAGTGGAAACTGGAAAATTAAACAAAAAACAATAAAAGCGGCGAATAATATCGACGGCTCCAATCGTCTTGCAAAGTTCGCAGAAAAAGTATTACCAAATAAAGAAACGCCTTCGAAAAGTATGTCCAGGAAACTGTCGCATATATTCATTTGCCTAAAATATAAATCACATCACTGTCAGGGAAGACTGGCATAAGAGGAAATGAAAAAATGTGTTTTTGACTGAATTTAATGCCTTTTGTAACTGAAAGCAGCGATATATATTCTCAAATAAACACGTCCTTCCGAAACCATACTATCTCCTGTCCGTATGCGCCTGGAGACTCTTTGAAACCGTCCTCAAATATAGAAATCGATGCTAAAAATAAGAGCACGATTTTGTCGGTCCAAGTGTAGAAGAAATCTGAAGTCGCCCAATTTTAAATTAAATTTAAAGAGGTTGAATTGGGTGTATAAATATGTAATGAACAATAGACTGTTCTGTTTCATTTGTAATCTTAGGGTTTGAGAGATGAGAGGAAAGCCTGAGCGTAGGATGGCTAGGGGAGAGGCCGAGGAAGAGAAAGATTTGAATCAAAGATCTGAAGGCTTTGATTTTTCATTGCAGAAAATAAATTCGGAAGTCTTCAAGTGCATCCGTGAAAATGAGAGACATATAGTTAAGGATCCTGTCATGAAAAAGCTGGTTCGGGAATATATCGATAACAGTTTAGAAACTTCAAAATTCTATTGTGGGCTGTTTGAAACCCTGAGATTGGAAAAGAACAGGCAGCGCATATATGAGATCAGGTTACAGAATGCAGCGCCTGGAAGACCCCCTCTCAGCAAGACGGAGGGTAAGGAAAGGGGTATGGGATTTATAACGGGTGAGGACATTTACCCGCTCCTCAATCGGCATGAAGAGACACTGAAGAAACTAGAAGAGGAATTGGGTAGAAAGCGCAAGGTGTGGCAAGCTCTTGTTTGGTGCATTTCTTCTCTGCTGACTGCCATGAAGCACTTTTTAGCCAGAATTGGGTTCTCCTGCCTTCAGAAGAATAAGAATGAGAACTGCGCCAATTGTACCAAGGATATTTTTCTGAATTGGGCGGATTTGCCCAAGGATAGCAAGGAGCTCGAGCTTCTTTGTGATTATGTGGATCAGCGCATCCAGGAGCTCCACGAGCAGAGGGAGAAACTTATATGGGCTTAAATTAACGGCAATTTAATTACTACTTGCCGATTGCAATGAGTTTTGTTTTGTTTTGTTAAGAAATAAATATGTTTTCTAAACTAAAATGCAAGATGTATAACTTTTAAAATTTTCAAAATTATTTTTCTGTACTCTCCTTCGTTAAAAAAATTGAGTTGTTATGGTTGGATTATTGCGAATAATGCACTTTTTCGGTAGTTTTCGCAATTTCTTTTTATTTTCTATCGCAATCTTTTGCCTTTGTATTTTGAGTTGCTACATGCACAAAGAACATGCCGGATTTTTTGGAATGGTGGGCGTTTAGATTTTTATGGATTCTTTGACATGGTAGTTTGGTTCTTTTTGTGCATTTAATGGTTTATGTTCACTGTTCTAAGATGTTAAACATGTAGTGGACCAGTAGCAGTGTAGATAGTTTCAGTGGAAGAAATATGGATACTGTCATATCGAAAGAAGTAGATACATATAGTTTAATGTCGGTATGATGATGGAGACCCATTGAAGGACTTTTCCCTCCTTTTTTGGCTTTACTCATTTTGCAGTTATTTTGAAGGTTGTTTGTTGCGATAGAGTTTTTTTAATTTTGAGGGTTTTTGCTGTGATTTACTGCATGTGTTTTTTATTGTGTAAGAGCAATGAACCCGTTCTAGGACATATATGGAGGGGCTGAGAGGGATAACCGTTCTGAGGCAGCTAAGTACCTGCGTCTGGAATACGGTATGTAAAAGATAATTTGTAGCTTTGAATTTGGTTATTCTCCTTTTAAAAGGTTTGTGCAGTTTTTAATTAGTGATTTGTAGGTTACAAATTTGGTTATTATGGGAACTTAAGATTTGGTGGTTCGTTAGCTGCTAGATTGCAATCTTTAATGTCAAGGACAACGTTTTAAAGATTTAACCGTTTATGCAATGCATTGCGATTTTTCAAATTAATTCTTAGCTAGATGGAGCTTAAGCTCTCTGTTATTGAATAAATTATGTGTGAAGCATGATCTGAGTTTTAAATTTATTTTGGGTTTTGTCTGCTCTCTATGTTTTGTTAGTAGGTTAAGTTTTAGGGTTATAAGATCTTGTCTGTTTCCTGCTCTCAAAGGGGCTAATGCTATACTTGGGGTGGTTATTTTATTAGAGTTTCAGCTATCCAAAAAGTTCTATTTCCCACTCTCAAAGTGACTAATGCTACAATGGGGGTTCCTATTTTATGATTTTCAGTCTTCCAGAAAATTTTGTTTGACACAGTTTGAGGAAATTGTGGGTTTTAGTATAATTGAAACATTGTCACTTGGATTGCTTCCTTCATGTGGTTCAGTCAGCCTAAATGCAGGTGACTGGGTTTCAGTGGAATGGGGCTGCGTAGGATAGTTGGTGGTGGTATGCTTGCTTCCTTCTCAGGAGAACAAATTTTCATGTTATTGAAAATCCTTAATATTACTGATTTTATAATCAATATTTATTGTACAGTTCCGCCCATTATTATGGGCGATGATTTTTTTCCATGACACTTACTCCATTTGCGTCTTCCATCCTGCAGTGTGGATTTCAGCAAGGTCTTGCCAGGAATTGGGACCCCAAGGACAGGGTTAAGGAATTCATCATTATAATAAGAAAAGTCAAATATAACCATGTACACATCACCTGTCGGATGATGGCTGATTCAATATCTATGGCTATGTATTGTAAGATATTCTTATGATAAAGAAGTTGAAGGATGCCCAGAGATAGAACCTGCTGCCTACATCGATTGCTCTATCATCTAGAGACGCTAAAGAAAAGAAAAACTATAAACTCAATATTTACCTTCTTTCCAGCCCTAACAAGTCTCAAAACAACATTAGCTGTAATTTTTGCAGCAACAATAACATCTGCTGCCCTTCCAGTAATAGGGCCTTCTTGGACCACACGTGTGTCCCAATATTGCTATAAAGCCATCAATATTGCAACCCACATCATTGGCATCCAACAAGATTGGTTTTTAAATCTGTATAAATCTCTCTATGAATCTCATATTAGTAAACTGAAACTAAACATCCTATGCATCTTCTTTTTAAAGAGAGTGAAAAACCCATGAGAAGCAACCATACAAGGATCAATAAGAACAATCCCAAAAGCTATAGCTAATTGAATAAAAAACAAAACTATGAATTTACCGGTTCTTTCTCCAGCAGTGCTACAGAACAAAATCAAACAGTGCAACTCACTAGAGAAAATTTGGCACTTGCAGTGTAATAATTCTGTGGATATATTCAATATATCCACATTTTGACAATGCCATTTTCTTCCAATATGGTTTCATCCCCTACATTTGGGGATAAATGACATACATTTCTATTGATTGACATACAAGTAGGATATGCTACACTTTTTTCCACCTTTTTTTTGCATTTTTATACATATTTCCTGTTATCCTACACAAAATGCAATTAAAAAACCATTACACAACACATTATCTCAAATACCATGAACCTGAATATAGTGATTGTAAATTAATTTTGACTGGCATTACAACCTTCCTTTTCATGCAATATGGAGTGTGCATGGAATTTTAAGGTTTCTAAACACAATTTATGTTTGCATATAATTCTTTTGATATTTATGATAAGCAATAAGTGTTAAAGGTCATCTTATTGTACGAGCATTGAAAATGGAAATGAATGGAAATGGATCCTTTTATAGTCCACGATACAGGACAGTCTATTTTTTGGTCTACCGATGATTTATAATAATATTGAATATATGTTTGTTGGTCTCAGATAATAAAAACTAAATGAGTGTGGTTTCCCATATCAATGTTGTAAAAGACTTCCTCACATGTGTATATCATGCAATAAATTATAATTTTAGGCATCACACATTAGCATACATGTGGATATCATGGAGGTGGATTTGGGCATGGATTTTAGCGGGTTATGTGTTCTTTCAATAGAATGACAAAAATTTGTCCACATAATTTATCAATTGTTTAAGTAATGTCGAGACTTTGTAGTGCAAAGATTTATATTATGATGCAACCATTTCAAAATAAGAGGGAAAGTTAGAAGTCATATTTTACAGTTACTACTGAGAAATAACTTGAGTTCTAATCAAGATACTCTCTTAATTCACATAATTCTGAACTTCTATCTAGTTTTAAGGGAAATATCGAAGACCTACGTTAATTAAAAGTGTGAATTGGTATATGAACTAAAGTTCAAACAAAGGCAATCGTGATTAACCTAGTAGTACAAGAATGTGAGGGCACTCTTAGTAGTATCATTGGTCATATGTTGGACTCATTGATTAACTTTTTATGGTCTTCACAATTTGTTATTTTTTATAACATGGAATATGTTATTGAGGGTAACTTCAATTTTATAAAATTTAAAAAGGGTTTCAATAATTTTTCAAAGCATAAAATATGCACTCCAAGTTCCTTGGACTAATTTTGTGTCCTCTACTCTAACTATACTCTTTTAATATGAAAATATTCAATGCTCAACTAAAGCAAGAGAAAGGTTCCCAAGGTGCACATATGTTAAAGTTCAAAGACTTGCATAGATTTTATGTTTAAATCATTTTCTTTTTCTCATCAATTGATCTACTACAATGTTTCAAAAATGTGGATTTGTTTTATATAGTGAGAAATAAATTAAAGTGTATTGTGAGGCTTCTATTATTTGTATGACTTGTTTTTTATTTATGAATAGTTGGATGGTATAGTTCAGAGTGGTTGATCATGACATTATTTTTTATTGCATTTCTCTATTTTATTGATCTTCCACAATTTCTAACCTCGTGTAAAATATGGTCATAGACATAGAATATTCTATGATGCATGTGGTCATTTGAAGCAGTCATATCAAAAGCAATGATTTTGAAGCAATAATTTATCTTCAGAGATCGTTCAAAAAGACTTATTCAAGATATTTTTTATTTTGTACAAGTCTACAAGCTAATACATCAACCATTACAAGAAAAATGGTAATCAAGTGAAAAGACAACAAAATTAACATCCACCTAGCCTCATCATTGTAAATCTATTTAATCCACACTAACTCTATATGAATAGTTTTGATAGTATCACTTGTATTCAAAGCTATCCATATTTGGAATATAGCATTATTTGGATTTGAAAATTTTCAATTTTAGAAATAATTTATTCACTAACCCACAAATAAAATAACTACAATACTAGATAGGAAAGTACTCGCCACTATGTGGCACTTGTTTTATTTTGTATGCTTTAGTTTTCATTATCAGCTTTTATTTTCCTATAATCTTTTATTATGTAGTATTCATTGTATCAAGATGCATATACAATATTTGTATATATTTTTTTAATACTTGAGCAATCATTTTTTCTACCTAGTACTTTTCTTAACTCAAAAGGACCTCTATTGTTACACATTCAATAAACTTCTTCTACTTGCAATGCAATGCATGAAGTCACGTTTTGAGTGGAGATTATTGCAACGATTTTGAGTGGAGATAATTGCACTGATTTCAAGCACTATACTTGATGGTATCACATCAGAAGGGATTTCAGTGCATCTACCATTTAGGATTGCATGGAGAGTTTTAGTGTTTAGGTTTTATGCAAAACAAGTAACAAAAATATTTTTTGAAGTGAAAAAGGTAGAGAGTTTTAGGGTTTAGGTTTTATACAAAAACAAGTAACGAAAATATATTTTGTTCCAAGTGAGAAAGGTTGATCTTCTTCAAGAAGGGATTATTTTTATATTTTCCTACTATAATAATTTTTTTTGAGAGATAGAAACAATATTGAATGGGTTTAGTTCAATTTATGTGGTATTCTTGGATTTAGAAAGATAAAGGGACCTTCAGTTTTAAACTAACTAGTGCTTTTGTTATTCGGAGATTTATCGCTATGGGCCTAATCATGCTGGATCTATGAAGAATCAAAGCATAATGGAGCCACAGGTACTCGAATCTCAACAAGATCAATCAATCAAAATTGAAAGTAAACATTTCATCAGGAAACCTAACATGCTAAATTTATGAAAGTTTTAAAGAAAACATCTACTCTAATCCATTGAAATTTATCCTGTTGTGGAATTGATGTCACATTGATGTGGACCAACGACCCTTTCCCAATCCTATGATAGTGAGCTTTCTTTAGTCGATTCTATGGAAGAGAATCGATGAAACCATGATATTTGGTGTATGAAAACCCACATTATGATAAAAATGAGCATGATGCAAGCTAAGTTACCATGATTTTATGCTAAAAATTATCCAATTATGCAATTGATAAGCTAATTCTAAGCTAATCTAAGCTAATTTAAACTAATTTAAACTAATTTAAGTTAAAATGATGCTAAAAGATGAAACCTTAATTTATTTACAAACTAAGATGGATGTATGGAAGCCATTAATGGATTCTCTAAGTTATTATGCAACTAAAATAAACTAAAAATAGGCTAAATGTGTGAAAATTGAGAGTACGGATGCAAGTAAGTTTAACAACATAATTTTTCTCTGAGTGGTTGATGTCATTTGTCTCCAAATAGTGATCTATTTATACGAGACAAAATGAAGAATGGGTGGTTGAGATAAAAAAGATTAATGTGTTGAGTAAACTAGATGCTGAGAGCGAGGGGTGAATCAGTATCCACACAAAATTATTGAACAATTAATTCTAATTTAGCTTGCAACATAGAATAGATAAGAACGATAACAAAACATGAAATTCCACAACACAAGAACACCAGATTTTACATGGAAACCCAATGAGGGAAAAACCACGGTGAGGATTAGCTCACAATATATATAGTTATTTCAATACTAGTTTCAAAGAGGCTCACTACTAGATACAAAAATCTCACTACTTTACAAGGACTCACTATCCAAACATGGAGGCTCAGTGCCTACAAAAATTATGTAAACAAAAACTGCTAATCGCCAGAGTTGGACTGATGAAGTTACACTACAAGTGAAAATTCAATTCTTTTGATGCTCAAAGTATTCGCTCGCATGAAAACAGACCAATATTCAACCATCTATTCACACACTTTTCTTATACACATATATACATACACACTTCTTCTTCTCTTCACATTTGCATCTGCACCTTTTCTTCCCTTTTTTTTCCTTCTAACCATTTTTCCTATATATCTGATATATTTGCATGCATCAATTAGGTTGGCCTAATTAAATGCAATTCATATTTCAAAATGATAACATGTCATCTTCATATAAATATTTTCCAAAATTCACCTATGTCATACAACATCATGTATGTTGGGACCAAAGCTAGGTCTCACATATAATCCACAATTCATGTTGGGTTATAGATTGATTATTAGGTCGACCATGATTAACATAATACCAAAATCTAATCACAAAAGCTGATGCCAACACATCACCCAAACATATGAACATCTGAGAGTGCATACATTTACGCTTCCAACAATCATAAACCTTTTCCCCAAACCTTAGATCATACTGATTACCAGAGAGAATATGCAGACCAAAATACTAGATCAGGTACCGAATGGGATGAGTTTGTTCTTCACATCGATACAAGGTACTAGACCAACATGGTGACATCAATGAAAATATAGGGCATAATTCCAACAATCTCCCCCTTTGACATTGATGACAACATGTGCAAAAAGTCCAATTCAAAAAATCTCTTTCAATCTCTCCAAAAATTCTCTTTCAAAACTCAAAAATCTCTCCATCTCTCCAAATCTCCCCCCCTTTGACATCAATGGTAAAGGGTGCCAAAAATATGTAAACATGGTGATATCCAATATTCAAAAATTCAAAATTTTAGAAACTTCCAAAATTTCAAGCATCTAATTTTTCAATGTTCTTACAAACCAAAATGACATTTTTCACCTGAAATACCTTTTTGTACCTTTCTTTGATAATAGGATATAATTTAATCCATTCAAGTATTGTAGAATCCATTCTTGTACACATAATTTCCAATAGAGCCAACATTGTGAAGGAGGATGACCAATCTATGGATGAACATTGTTTTTCATAGTCTTCTGCATCAAAGAGTATTCTGAAAAGACGGTCTAATCAAACCTCAATAATTTCCTTAAGAAGCCAAAAGGTCTTAACTACATCATCCCTTTTTCTCTACACAATGATCATTTCAGCTTGAAGTTCACCAACTCTCAACCTTTTCTTTCCTTCTTTGTCTTAAAAATATCAAAATTCTTTCCAATGTTGTTTAAAGTTCAGATTTAATTGCTTCAATTTTGCTTCTGAAATTATCTATTGCAACAAGCCACCAGAGACAATATTTGTATATGGTTGAAATTTATTTTATGCACTTCTTTGTTTCCATGATCAGTTCAGATAACCTCTGTTTTTCTTTAGAACATCACTTTTCCACCAAAGCTTCCAACCTACGTCCTTTTGAACCTTCAAGTAGCATTCTCTCTTCAACTATTTCAAATAAAATTTCAGGTAAGAAATTAGAAATGGTAGATACATCAATACCTTTACGAAGTATATATTCAACTAGGGCATCATCAATTTTAATTCTATCAATAGGAGAGGCCATACTCCATAAATCACCAATTTTCTTCATTTTCCCTTTTATCAACATAGACTAGATGCCATCTGGATCGAAAGATTCGGATCCAGCTAGAGATTCTTCTTACACTATTTCTTTAGATAAAATGCCAAGGTCTTGTCCAGATTAGCAATGATAGTGCAAATTTGTTGCTCCTCCGGTATGGTCCACTTGCTTCGATTGGCCTTAGATCGCCATCATTGTACGAAGGAGGCGAATGATTCCTGTTTCCTTTGTTTGAGCAGCGATAATTCCTCTAAACTAACATCTGTACTGATTTTGAATGCATATTTCTTGAGGAATGTGTCTACGATTTCTTGGAATGTTCTGATGCCCGTAGGTAGACAAGAGAACCACTCCATGGTGAGACCAACCATGCTATGAGGAAACAATCACATCAAATATGTATCATTGTATGTGACTTCCATGCAATGTACCTAGAATTCCTTGATGTGATCTTTAGGGTTTCCCAACTCACGATATTTGTAAAATTTGGGGATTTTGAATCCCTTAGGGAATGGTATGATTGCAAGGCTCCTATCAAAAGGATAGGGACACATTGTTGGGTGTCCTTGTTGTTTTTCCTAATTGAAGATCAAGCACTTCCTATGAGAGAAGTTTGATTTGTGTCATCACATTGTCTTACAGATCAGGAGGTAGAGTGAACATGTTTTCAGGGGGTTGGGGTGTTTGATTAATGGGTGGGGTGTTGGTGGGGGTTTTCTGCAAGCTTTGTTGCATGATTAATGCCTGCGCTTTTTGTTGAGCCAACAACGCTTGTTGTTGGGCTTTCTATTGAGCCGGTAACTGTTGTGCTTGATACTCCTATAGGGCTTGTTTATAAGATTATTGTTGGACTACATGCAATCGTGCCTGGTATTCAGCTTGTGCTTGCACTTTTTGAATTTGATATTGGGCTTGTGCTTCAGCATGTGCTTGTTGGGCTTCTTGTGCAGCTTGTGCAACCTGGACGACTTGAGCTACTTGCACAACTTGGGTGGATTGTTGTTGTTGTAGTATAGCTTGGGCTTGAACAGACTGTTTCACCTATTGTTCTTGTTGTGTCGCTAATTGCGCTTGTGCTTGTTGGGCAGCTAGCTGTGCAACTTGTTGATTTTGGATCTGTTGGAGTGCCTTTTGCTAGTGGCTTGGCAAGTTTCTTGCAACGTGATGCTAAATGAATTTTCCATGTTGGATTTTGGAGTTGGTGGTGGTGGATTAGGAATAGCATTGACCGTTGTGATGAGAGGAATGCTTGTATTGATGATTGGGGTTTGAGTGGTGGATGGAATGATTGAGATGCTTGGTCCTTGGTAAACCATGATTTGGGAGATTTGAGGAATGGTGGATGTATTGATTATTGGGGTTGTTTGGATGGTTGCCATCTATTGTTGCGATATCGATGGCAAAGCGGGAGGATTTGGTATGATGCTTTGATTCATGATAGGGTTTTTTTTTTATTTGGTTGATTGATGGAGGGAAAAGGAGGAAAACTCCACCTAATGGGTGATGTGGATGTAAGTGGTAGAGGTGGAAACGGTGGAAAGATAGGAGGTGAATTTTCTTGAATAGATGATGATGAGGGATTGAAGACTCCCCCTACTCTGAACAAATCACCTTCTCCTTGTGATGTCATAGGGAGAGAGGTTTGCGTGTCTAGAGGATAGACTGGTGTTGCATGGAATGATGATGAATTGGTATGATTATGAAATGCGAGCGAAACATATGGGTGTAATGGATTAACTGGGATAGATTGGCCCAATATGGTGTTTGCGTCCAATTCTTGATTATTCACAAGGACATGTGGTTGAAGGGCATGAAGCAATGAGCTTCCCTTGCTAACAATTAGTGGAGTTGGACTAATAGATGATTTGTTGGAGCGAGATGATAGATGATGTGTTGCGAGATGCTTTGAGTGATGTTTTGATATGGAGCTATGGGTGGGATTGGAGGCATGATCCCAAGAGGTCTCTCTACAAGGGTTCTTACATCATAGTCAAAAGGGAGTTTAGCCCCTTTGTTGGCCAATTCAAGCATGTATTGGGAGGGATATAAACTCATCATGGCATTAACAATTCAATTATTTTTAGGATTTTGCACCATCTCAAGGATTTCATCTTATGTCATCCCTAAGACGTTGTTGGTAATGTCTTCCACTTGACCTTCCTCTTGAATATTTTGAGGTATTGGAGGAGGATTAATTGGGAGGTCAATGGAAATCGTGGGGTTGAATTATGGTTTAGTTTGATTTAGATCGCTCGAAGTGGATGTTTCTTTGTTTTGCTCCATGTTTTTCTTGTATTGAGATCGAGTTTGAACCATACAATGGGGATCAATTTTTAGGAATGTAAGAGATGAACCTATAACACCTTAGATTGGTCTAAACTTTAGGATTAAAGAAGAGAATCCAAGTTTTCTTTAAGGATCAAAGGATGGGGATGAGATACATGAAGGATGGATGGTGTAGATGATTGAACTCTTGAGAAATCTTGGAAGAGATACTAGACTTTAAAACATGATTTGATTTGATTTGGATAGTGAACTTGTAAACTCTAAGAGGTTGGATTTTTACCTAGAGTAGACTCATACACAAGATGATAATTTGACTAAAGGTGTAAATAAGGATTCATCAAGACACCCCTAGTCAAACAAGATGATTTTAGATAATGAACCTATAGACCTAAAGATGTTGGATTTTATCAAGAGTTAAATTCGTTCGTGCAAGGATTGAGAGTTTGATTAAATATGCGAAGAAGGATTCATCTACACATATCTAGCCAAATAAAATGATTTTGATTTTCCAAGAGTCTAGCATGAATGATGCTTTCAATATTTTCAAGAGTTATTAGTGAGATGGGATTTGATTTTGATGCTTGAGGTATGGATGAGAATGATTGATTTTGATCCTAGATTTTAACCTAGATAAAACTCCTCTTTACAAGACCTCAGTTTTGAAGAACATGCAATACTTCCTCTGTGAGAAATGAAAACCTTTGGAAAGACTTGGATTTTTTTGGTAATAAAATTCAAACAAATTTGGATCATTCTTTGAAGCTTTCTTGTAAAAATTGTAAACAAACCTTTCTCTAACTTCAAGAAGTCTTTCAAGATGCTCCTCACGAGCTTTTGGGCTAAGACTTTTGAACTTGGGTTTTTGGATTTTGATTTTGCGAGAAATCATTTGGAAGAACACATGTGTGTGATTCAATTGTTTCTTAACTTTTATTAATGAGTTCTTTTTACCGCATATAATTCTTTGATTAAAGTTTCAAACTAGATGTCTAATGTCCTAATTTCTTCTCATCCCACAAAGTCCATTATGTGGAGAATCGAGAAAATTAAGGAAAAAAAATGATGATAAAACCCAAGTAACTAGATGCCTCTAAGGATGAAATCCCTAGGGAAAGCAAGAGAACTTGAATTCGTCAAAGGTATTTGCTTCCCTCAAGGGTTTGAAATTTTGAAGATTTTATGAATGTTTGTTTTCAAATGTTTTGAGATCCAAGCAAAGTGTTTTCAGCTCCAAGAACATGCACAATCTTAGGATGAAAAGAAAATATTCGTTGGGTTACCACTTGGATAAATCCAGCTACGCTTACTGTTAGTGGATGATTAGATGCTTGAACACACTCGCTCCCCTCCACAACACACACTTCTTGGGTCAGCCAAGCATCAGTACCCATGAATCTCCCATGGCATATTTCTCATCTCTACTAAAAGCCGTAAGAATGTGGGGTGGCTTTAGAACGACTGTTCTTGCACCAACAAATAGTTTAGGATTTTTTCCTTTCTAAACAAGGGGTTTTTATGTGAGCATTTCATTCACGGGGGACCATCCATGCGGCAAGAGACCATTGCTTCCCTTCTTGTCAGAATGATCCTCATGATACTCAAACTTTCCTTGAGTACCCACACTTATATATCGGCTGGAAGTCGCTTGGCTTTAGCGTGTTACCGGTTGCATCATTCCTTGGGGTGATTACTTTTCCCCACCAGACAGGCCCTCTAAGATAAACAAAAGTGAGCAAACATATCTGTATTTTGATCAATCTTTGTTGAGAAACAAACAAAGAACACTCACGATACGCTCCACTCACACTCACAAGAATTGTTCAATTTTAAACCTAAACTCGAGGTGTGTAGGTAATTTCTTAAGCAATCAACGCCACTGGGATGCTTTTGGTTCTCAATATTTCTGTGAAGCATGAGAGAAGTGCATACACATTCGAGTGATGCTAATTGCAAAAACATTATAAAACAATGAAAGAACAAGTTCGTTTTAAGCCTCAAAGAAATGATGAGTTTGTTTTAGAGCACTAAGATGAAGTGTGAAATGTTTTGTTCATTTTTAGACCAAATTGAAATCTAGTATGTTTCTAAGGTCCAATTTTAATCCAACTTGAAAATATTAAGTCAATGATTAATTTTAAACCTCCAAAAAAAGTGAGTTGGTTTAAAACAAAAAACGAGAGTAGAAACTAGAAGCTCTAGATCATTACAAAAAGCATTAAAAAATGCTTTTTCAAGTGTTAATTTCAAAATTTTCAACTCCAATTAGTCCACATTTGTTCAATTCTGACGCTTGCGTCCAATGCCAACCTAACCTTCAAAAATCACAAAGTAATTTATCTTAGAAATGAGATTTATTTTAAAGAATTAATGATAATTTATCTTAATGAATACACTTTCAAACAAAATGAATGCATTCAATGATATCCGTTAATGCAATAGTTCCTCTTCTTGAAAATTTATAAAAGAAGTCTAAATCATGCATTGATAATCTCCTAACTTGCACAAAATATAGATGCAATGCCTATGAGTTGATACTTTTAATCTTGAATGCATTCTAGCTATGACAATAAATGAAGCATGGGCCACTTGCAATCCAAGATTTTGATTTTCAATGCAATATTGGTGAGACACCAATATCGATGCACTCCCTTAGCATAACCTCAAAGGTAGGACAACAATATTGATTCATTCACTGCCACGTTAGTTGAAAAAAAGACTAAAATTATAATATCCTTAAACTTTCAACATTCAATCTACATCAAAGATTTTCTCCATCCCACTTGCATTTAAAAGGAGATGATATTAAATGAGAGAAGAAAAATGATAGAGATATTTTCCATCATCATCACCACCTAGTCAATTCCATAAGATATGCCTCAAAAAAATTTGGTATGCTACCTCCTTAGTTCCATATTTTTAATTCAAATAAAGTAGAGATAGCTTGTATGACAAGAAAAGTCCACAAGCTTACGCAAGCAATATACACATGGAAGAAAAATGCATAGACCTAGGATTTGGGAAACACATATTTTTCTTCCTCTAGAATGGGCCATAGAGAATGGTGCACTAAATCTTCTATATTTTGATTTTTGGCAATATGGTTAATCGAACATTTAATGGTAGAGACTTACTGACATTGCCTTGAAACTAAATATTAATACCATTCACCTAGGATAATATAGACAACCAATATAGAACCATAGAATATATCTTCTCTATTGATAATATTCCAAGCCAAGATGTGACTATTGTGACTCTTCTCACATCACTCTTCATATATCCCTGGAGATCCTATATGTCACAAGTTTGTGCCTGATTTATGAATTTGAATACCCCTGAAAAATGTTGGGTCTTGCCTTTTAATGCATATAAATCAAGCATTCTATAATGATGTTTAGATGTTGCCTTCATGCACACGATAGAATAACATTAGATGTTGCTTTGATATGGAACATGGATTTGCAGGGTATCAAGAAAAGGCTAAAAGTGATGATAGCAATGACAAGTAAATAAAGCATTTTAAGATGATATCCTCAACGTGCTTCTATAAATGGCTTATCCCTGGTAGGTATGTGTGCAAAATGCAGAATCATAAGCAAGACTCTTGCGTGAACTGCTAGACAAAATGCCTTAAAGTAAGTTTGGTTTCAATGACTACAATGACAGCAAGACAGGCGAAAAATGGATTTGTTGAAAGATTTTAGAAACTTTCAATCAAATGCACTTGGTGTAACATAAATGGGTATGTTGGAACAAGATATGAACATCAATGAAAAAAATCAATAGAAAATATTTGGTTATATGTTGTTGTTGTAGTTGCACTGGTAGACAAGTATGTTGAAAAATAAAAAATGTGGATGCCTAAACAAGGAAGGTGAACTATTTGTCAAAATCATTCAAAGAAATGTCATCTCATGGAATGGCTAGTAGGGGTAAAGCTCGACACTACAACCTTTTTCTTGCATTCTTCCCACCTGTGTAAAAATGAAAGCTTTGGTACAGGGTATGGACATCCATCAAACAAAATTCCTTAGAGAAATGTGATCTCAGATAGTGCAAAAATTGCAGGATATGTACACAAAATGGATTTGTGGGAAAGACTTAAGAAAATTTCAAGAAGATGAAATCTAATGCTAAAATTTTATATTGACTATCAGAGAAACTCAATAAATAGTTAGAACGTCCAAATAATTTCAACCAAAAGTAAAATCCTTCATATTACCTGTTAAAATCATAGTAGTTAAGATAGCTAATATATAATATGAAATGATTTTAACTTTCATGTAGTTAGAATGTTCAAAGCCTTGAAATTTATCATGAAAGAAACATGCTTTATATTCCTACAAAGACTTTAAATTCCCTTCTAATCACATTAAAATAGTTAATCAATAAGTCTAAAACACTATTGTGAGTTGAAAACTTTTAAAACCAGCATATGCCCTCCTTCTAGCACCAGATGTAAACACCACAAAAATCTGCATGCTTAAACTATAGAACACACATTAGCATGATGTAAATTTGAATCAAGAAAACAAAGTAGTATTCCTGTAAAATAATCCAACATGTTTCACATTGCAAACAAAATAACAAAATAAGCTAATTGAGAGCATGAAAAACATGGTGCATACCTATTCCATAGTGGATTGGTGCACCTTTGATATGAAAAGGATCCCTTTCCCAATCCTTGAGAAGATTCAAGATGATGATAAACAAAATATGAACTCCAAATGCCTATAATAAGAATGCTCAAATTATGGATGCAAAATGAGAAGAAAAGCCTCTTATTTATAGATGAGATTGAGAGAAGAAGAGGCAAAATGGATGAATGTGGGATTAATCCTCAACCAATGGCCAAATGCTACTTGTCAAGATGTGAGAGGATGAAGGGTGAGAAAATTTTGGTCATTGTGCAAGTAAATGATTATTAGGTGAGTTTGAAATTTGAAAAATAACATTAAATGCATATGGTTGAGAGTTTTGGGGGGAAATTTGTTTGGACAAGAAAGTCAAACAAATGGAGTTAATTAGGGAATATTCCTTGGGAATATGCCTTGTGAGGGAAAAGAGATTTAATAAATCAAAATAAATGATTTATTGTGCAAGTTGCATTATCTAGAAGATGTGACATTGATTAGAATTAGTTTTAATCGGGGTTTGATTAATTTAAAAGGAGGTTAGTTGATTTGACCATTTTGACTTAGACTTTTGGATTGAAATAAATCAAAATGAGAAGAAAATGATTTGAACTTAAATTAAATAAAGATTTTGATTTATTTAACTAAAGGGATGATGTTAGATAAAATCAAATAAATGTCATTTTATTTAATTTAATAGAATGACCTTAGAGATTTAATTAAATAAAATGAATTATTTAATTAAATAAAGACTATAGAAACTAATTAAATAAAAAATGACCTATTTAATTAATAGGAGAACTTTAGAAGATTAAATAAAGTTTATTTATTTAATTAAAGGAGGCATTAATTGAATAAATTGCTTTATTTGATTAAAAAAAGAATTTGATGTTAATTAGTTTGATTTAGTTGCATGATGTTGATTTTGTATGTCTACAATACTTAGATCTACAAACACACAAGGAGAGAAAGAGAAAATGTTGATTGTTAGCGATTAGGGGTTTGCCTTGGTCAAACCCCTTTTAGGTAAGTAAACCAAAATGAATAGAAAAAATGTAATGAAATGTGAAACATGAATTAATGGAGTGAGTTACCTTTCTATGATGAGAGATCTTGTGTTGTTGTAGCAATCAACCCTTGAATGCTTCAAAAAAGATGTCTTGTTGGCTTGGAATGATCAAGCCCTAGCTTTCTTGAGAAGGAGTGGGTGAGTGATTGAGAAGAAGAGTTAGGGTTTAAAATGAGTGGAACTAGGTCCAAATGAGGGGAAAAACCCTTATTTAGAGAATTTATGCCCTAATTTCCCTAAAATAACACAATACAGGCCGACCTTAGGGTTTAGGAGATAAAATCCCGAAAGAAATTTAAGTTAAATTTGAATTTTATGCCACATGGGACTAGGTCGCCCAAGGTGGTGACCTAGTCCACCTAGGAATTTTTGAGTGGTTGTTGGGGATTAAAGTGTGATTATTTATGTTTGTCAGGATTGTCTCATGAAACACACTAAAATAAGGCTTGTATGTGCATTAAGGGGTCATTGTAGCATAAGAAAGGGTTGATTTAGTGATGACAAGCCTAGGAAAGTGTGAAAATGTTTTACAACATCCTACAACACCCTAGCACAAGGCTTGGAAAGGGGTAAAAAGAGGTTCAAAATGATCCAAAATCCATAGGCAAGGGTCCAAATGAGTGAAAAGTGTCAAAGGCTACACTTTTTGGTGACACACTTTTCAAGGTTAGGAATGATAGAATATGGCTCATGCATCATATAAACACCTAATCCTACCTCTCCAAGATTTTTACTTGGATCATCTTCAATATTTTCTACTACGTATTCATCCTAAAGGATGTCGTGAATTCTCTTGGGCAGTTGGGTATTTGGCTTGTGGGAAATAGTATGTTCAAGATGGTCAAAAACAACACAATTTTCATTGATGGAACTTGGTACATAAGGTTCTATGTGATATTTTTCTATTAACTCAAACTTAATGGTCACTTTAGTTCCATACCTTGTCCTAAACAACATATGAGACCAATCTGAAGATAAATAACCACCTATTATAGCAGTAAAATCTCTTGAGAGAAAAAGGGAGAAATATGGTGGCAAGTCAATAACAAATATGTCTTGTGGAATGGAAAAATAGGGGCATGCATGCAAAGTAAGACTCAAATATTTAATGACCCCTATAGTATTGATGGTTGTTCCATCAAGTTGAACAACACCTTTTTCAAGAGATTGATATTCCAAACCTAACCCATCAACAATTTTCTTGGGCATAAGAGAACTACTAGCCCTTGAATCAACCATACAATTATAGACTAGTTTATCTCCTATTATCAAAGACACATAAAAATGTGGAGGTTTGACTTCTTTACCTAGCTGCCCACAGTTGTTTTAAGGTATATTGGTAAAAACAACCTTATCTTGACTGATTGGAACTTCACTTGACATATTAAAATCTGATAATGCAGATTGTAATAAATCTCTTTTCCTTGGGATAGACAAAGAATCCCTCATAGACACGGTAACATTTTCTTTCTTCATATGCTCAAGAATGTTAAAAGTCTTGTAAAAGTTACCTTTTGATGGGTTTTTATAAAAGCAAAGTCTACTTGCAAGTGGGTTGGTTGGGGTTGATTCCCAGGCTAATCCTTAATAGTTCCTTGTATATTTATTTGCAATATATGTGGTGCTTGAGAGGTAGATGAACCAACAACCTCTTTTTTTGCTCTAGGAGCTTGGTTAGGATCTTTGTTTGTTAACTGCCCAATCTCAAAAGCTCTCTTCTTGGCTCTTGTATTAGCTTTTTTTGGAGAATCATCTCGACTAACCCCACAAAATTTCACTTCTTGCAAATTTGGGAGACTGATATCACTTGGAGGTAGCTCCTATTGCTGCTATGGAGATACATAACTATGTACATTGGGTTGCAAACTTGACACATTTAACACCATTAAGGCCTGGTTACTCACCCCATTTGAGAAAGTGGACAAGTTATGGAGTTGACTACAAGGAAAACACCAATCATATTTGTGTGCAAGATTGTTTTGGATAGGTACTAACTCCTTAGATGAACTTAGTGGAGTTGGGTTGTATGCTTGAAAAATCCTTGGGTTAAGATTTTTCCTTGCACCTTGCTTATTTGTTTGATAATGCAGCCTATTTTCCTAACAAGGTTGGTTCTATGCTTGGTTTTGAGGTTGGTATGACTTAAAACATTGAAACTATTGCTTCTTTATGTTCAAAAACTCATTTCCAAAAGATTGAATATTTTGGTAGGTCATTGTCTACAAATCTAGTCACACAATATTTTGTATCTTCTGAGTTAGCTCCACCAAAATACATGACCATGGTCTCATTCACATGTATCCCTCCTGAAAATACATGTGCAACACTTGATCTAACCTTTACCTCACATGATGTACCTCTTAACAAGGATCCTTCCCTGCTATACATTCCTTCTCAAATCAATGGAAACGCCATAACTAGCATCTTAGTTGATCCAACGAGTCAGGTTAATTAGCCGATAGGCTATTATACGTGGGGGAATCCCACCGGCATTTCCAGCAGTTTGACGCTGGCGGGAACCCCACGAACTTTACAGCAGGGATAAAATAAATAAAAATGGAAAATAGGCCCCCTTGGAATCCGCATATAAGCTTAAAAGGTAAAGTTCGGTGAATTTCGAAGACGTTACGTGGCCTCCTTTTTATTGGGAAAAAACAAAATGTTTAGTCACCTCATTAAAATATTAATATTTGCACATGAGCCTGTTTTCATCCAATTCCACCTCATGTCAAATTTACCAACGAATAAAGTGGCTTTAACAAAAGTAAATACATTGGAAACTTTACAAGTTTTACCAAATTTTGATGTAACTTCCGCTTATAAAAAATCCTCCTAAATCCGAAAATATCTGGCCGGTTATTTTTTAATACCACATTTTTGTCACGTGACAATTTATTGGGACTTCGAAAGGCCAGCAGCTGCGGAATTAAAGTAAGTCATTAATTATAATAAAATTTTCCACTACTTATAAACCTATTTTTAGTCCATAAGATCACATTTAAGTCATGCAATCTAACCAAATTGTAGGGAAAAAAAACATTATAATAAATAATTTATATAATAAATAAAATAAATAATAATTTATGTAATAAATAAAAAATAGTAATTTATATAATAAATAAAATAAAATAAAATAATTTATATAATAATTTATATAATAATTTATATAATAATAATTTATGTAATAAATAAATAATAATAATTTATATAATAAACAAAATAAAATAAAATAAAATAAAATAATCTATATAATATAATAAATTTTCAATTAAAAAAATAAATTGTATCTTATATAATAATTTATTTATAAAATAATTTATATAATATTAATTTATGTAATAAATAAAAAATAATAATTTATATATTAAATAAATAAATAAAGATTCTTTAAATAAAATAAATAAAATAATATAATAAATTTTTAATAAAAATAAAATTTGTATTCAAACAATAAACAAATAGAAAAATAAAAAATTGAAGTTGTATAGGAATTGTTGTTTTTTGAATGAATTGGAGAGGAAGGTAAAGAAGTAGAGAGGGAAGGAGAGAGAGAGAGAGAGAGAGAGAGAGAGAGAGAGAGGAGGAGGAGGAGGAGGAGGAGGAGGGTAAAGAGACAAAGGGAGGTAGAGAGGGATAAGTGAGATAGAGATAGGGAGGGGGAGAGAGATGGGATAGAAAGTAGAGAAGGAAAGAGAGAGCCAAAGAGAGTGAGAGAGAGAGGGAGGGAAGGAGGGAGAGGTAGAGAGGGATAGGGGAGATATAAAGAATTAGAGGGGGAAGGAGATAGGTAGAGAGGACTAAGTGAGAGAGGGAGAGAAGTAGAGAGGGAAGGAGAGAGTGAGAGAGAAATAGGTGGGATGGAGGGAGGGATAGGTAGAGATGGATATGTGATATAAAGAGAAATAGAGAGGGGAGGAGAGAGCAAGAGGGAAAGAGAAGAGGGGAGGGAGGGAGAAGTAGAGAGGGATAGGTGAGATAGAGAAAGAGAGAGGAGGGTAAATAAGTAGAGAGGGAAGTATAGAGAAAGAGAGAGAGAGGAGGGTAAAGGGACGAAGGGAGGTGGAGAGGGATAAGTGAGATAGAGATAGGGAGGGAGAGAGAGGTGGATAGAAAGAATTAGAGAAAGAAAGAGAGAGTTAGAGAGAGTGAGAGAAGAGGGAGGGAGGGAGAGGTAGCAAGGGATAGGGGAGTTATAGAGAATTAGAGGGGAAGGAGAGAGAGGTAGAGAGGAATAAGTGAGTGAGAGAGAGAGAAGTAGAGAGGGAAGGAGAGCGAGAGATAAATAAGTAGCATGGAGGGAGGGATAGGTAGAGAGGGATATTTGATATAGAGAGAAATAGAGAGGGAAGAAGAGAGTAAGAGGGAGAGAAAATGGGGGAGGAAGGGAAGGAGAGGTAGAGAGGGATAGGTGAGATAGATCACTACTTTCTTCACGTCGTCCACTGCTTTTCATAGTCATAAATAATGTGGGCTCAGCCTATTAGCATTAGTATTGCACCTTATTGGGGTGTAAGTGCTAGTGAGATAATGAAAGAAACTCTATTTATAAATAAATTACGCAAGGAGAGATATGAAGAGTCAAAAACCACCCTCTACAACCATGATGGACTATCTATTACCCCCATTGATCTCTATTTATTTGTTAGTTTTTATTGGATCCAAATTTTTTGATGTGTCATTTGTTGTGGTCCAAAAATTTAACCTATTCAATTTAAGGATAGGAATTTGATGGCCAATTTTTTTGAATGGTGTTACTTATATTATCCAGAAATAATTAAAATATCCTCATGAAGGCACTATGCATGTGGTGCATGAAACTAGCTATAAATCACTAGTGTCATGTGGAGGCTTCTCCCTAGATGCTTTTGGCCTTCTCCAGTTAGACCTCTTCCTCTTAAGGGGGATAATTTATACCAAGCTTATGTTTGATATAAGATTGGGGTCACGACATCAAAATTTAATTATGCAATTTCTCCTTATTCCATCTTTAGAAAATCCTCTATGATAGCATAATGGTTCCCACATGGTGGAACGTGAAGCGTCAAGTTTTTGAGATTTTTTTCTTCTCATCTTGCTACAACATCTTCAACTCCTTCTCCCATTCCCTATATAGGAAGCGTAATGGTTCCCACATGCTAGAAAGTGAAGCATCAAGTTTTTGAGCTTCCCATTCTACCCATGATTCCTTGACCCATTGTTTATGGCAAGGCAAAGATTTTTTGTGGGGTTGCTTCTATGTCTCGACCTTCATAGCCTCCTACTAATCTTCCATCTATCCCTAAGATAGAAAACTAGAAGAGGCTTGTTGTCGAGGTGCTTATACCTGCCTCTCCTCATATGGTTGTTTTTATCCTATGCCTCCCCCTCCTACACTTTCCTAAGATATTATCCCTCCATTAGTGACAGTTGTGATGGATACTCCTATAGTTGAGCAACAACCACTGATCTCTTCTAAGGCCATGTCTTCTAGTGCTTGTAGTTGATGTAACTAGCTTGCACATGAGTGAAATAATAGGCAAAAGGCTTTGGCCACCAAACATGCTTCCTTGCAAAGGATGGACAGGGAGCTAGATGCCCCTATTTCTACATCATGCTCTACTATTCTGCTCTCTTTTGTTATTTCTACTTTGGTTCCAATCACCTATGTTCTAATTTCAACTCCCTCAGTGGGTCCCAATCATGCTCACCGCAAAAGGGTGTAAGTTTTTATTGCCTACTCTTTGAAGCCCCCTCTCTTGATTTTCCTTCTAGATATCCCTCCCTTCCCTTAACCTATCAACATTTTAAACACAACAACAATTTCTATTGTGGCTTTGTCCTCTTCCTCCTCCACCTTTTCTTTATCCATGGGGATTCAACATCCCCGCTAAAGTACACATTGGAGGATGAACTCATTACGAGTGGAGGACATATGAAGGGTTCCCATTCTCTGAAAGCTGGTTCTATCTTGGCTTGTACCATCCTTGAGATGGAGGTGACCCCTACTTGTCCAAATTTGGTCATTGAACCCCTCTTCTTCAGGTTGGTAGTAGCTCTTGAATGCCTTTCCCTTCCTCATAAAAGTGTCTTTAATTCGATGGAATATATTTTGGCTTTTCCCTTAATCTTTGCAAGAATAATAACTTTTTCTTCACAAGAGCTTGATTAAGAAGACCTTGAGGGGCCTTCTTCCATGACCCTTGTCACATGTGAGTCAAAGGGTATCACCCTTGGTATTCCACCCTTGTAGGCACATCCACCCTCCCTTTATAATGATCTAGATTGCAAGGAGGATGGCCTACTAGTTGATGAGGACTAGGGTGGTACCTCTTCTTTATGCATAGGTTAGATTTGTTTATGTGTTTATGTTCCCTTTTACTTGACTTTTTATGTTTTTAATCATGTTTAGAGGACCCTTGCTACCCTTTTAGGTGCTTGGATATAGGTGCAGAAAATACTTTTTCTACTTCTATTTGTATCATCATTCTTTAGTGTGCTATAAAATTTCTTTTCGATATTGGGGAGGATGAAAAACATTGGGAGCATTTAGGCCTTCCATGTTGGCCCAATTTTTATTTTTAACTTTGTCTTCATGTTCTCTTCTTCACATTCTGAAATATTTAGAGATTAATGATAGTTGATACATATATTATAGTATATCTATCTATCTATATCTATGAATAGTTATGACCCCAAATTGTTAAAACCCCTTATCTCTTGATTTCTTCATCTCTGTCTCTCAGCTTTTTGATGTTGTGGTTTTCATGTGTTGTCCCTCACCTGTGTAACAACATTCCATGAATACATCTTGTTATGTTTTGCATTCCACAACATCTCTACCTCCCCTTTCTCTCCTTAGGATTCCATGTGTTCCTCTTCGTAGCACACACCATCCTAGTGGGGGCTACCATGATTTCTCTAATTTTTGATAAGGTGAATTCTTTCAAAAGGATTCGTTGGGTCTTTAAAATGAATTCCTTCATGAAAGAATCCCTTACTGTAAATCTCCCATTTTTTAAAATGATGCATTCTATCAGACATACATATATTATTTCCATTTTATAAGCTCCACCTACATATAACAGTGTATGAATTTTTAATCATTCAAATATTAATTCTTCTTGTTATTCGCTACACACTCAATAAGGAGAGATTCCAACTAAAATAATGTATGAACGATAGTTCTAATGATGCAAAATTTCTAATTGCACTAATTACGGTCATTATTATGTCACGATTTGCAAATTCTATCTTTCAAATATAACACCTGAAAGCGATTGAAAACACACTTTTTTATTTTGACAAGCATTTGTACACAAGAATTTTCTCTTGATTGTTTTGTTTGCTTTGCGAGGAGATGGAGGAGAAAGTGAGGGTAGATAAAGATTCACAAGCGAAAGTGAAAGGATTCCTCAATAGTTGTGACCCCTCAATATCCACTCATTTTTACTCTTTGCCATGTTTTTTACTCACACCGTCAATATAACCTAGCAAAAGACTTTTAATGTAAATAATCAAAGTACAATTAATCTTAAATTAAATTTAAAGAGGTTGAATTGGGTGTATAACTAGAAATCACACCTTGGTGTGCAATGGGTGCATCGAAGATTTGTGGAAAGTCAATTAGGGAAGAAATTTGTCAATTAGTAGGCCATTTATCAAGTTATGTTTGTGCAATAAAGGTCTCAATAGAGAAATGATGTTTACATCCACTTCTAGGGATCCAAACACAATTAAAATAAAACCTCTAAATAAAGAAGATAATTAGGCTCCATTGCCCACAAGTGCATGTTATGTTTGTAATAGGGAGAGAGGGAGATATAGGGATCGAAAAAGGGAGAGATAAAATAGCTAAGAGCAAGAGAGAGGAGAAGGTTAAGGAGATATAGATAGAGAAAAGAGGGAAGAGTGAAGAGAGATATAGATAAAGAGGAAGACAGAGATAAAAATGGAGATAGAAATGGAGGAGAAGGATATGGATATGTAGAGGACATGTAGAGATACAAATAAAGAGAAGAGAGGGAGAAAAAGGGAGAGATAGAAAGATAAAGATAGATATAGGAAGTGATATATAGCAAGAAGTATAGAGAGGGAGAGATATAGGGATATAGAGATAGATAGATAATGAGATAGAGATAGAGGGAGAGATGGATTTAACAAATATGGAGAGGTAGATGGAGAGGAAAAGAGATATAGATATAGAGGTCTAAGGAGAGGGAGAGGGAGAGAGATATGGATGAATAGAGAGAGACATGTCTAGAAATAAAGGGAGAGAGAGGATTATAGAGGTAGAGATGAATATATAGTGAGCGAGAAAGAAGGAGATAAATAGATAGAGAGATAGAGAGAGATAGAGGGATAGATAGAGATAGAGAGAGATAGAAAGGGAAATATAGAGATATAGAGGGAGAGGGAGAGGGAGATATAGATAGATATGGAGGAAGAGGGAGAGGGAGAGATAGAGCGATATATAAGAAGAGGGGGAGTGGGAGATATGGAGAGATATAGATGGTGAGATAGACTAATAGACAAAGAGATACAAGATGTAGAGAGAGATAGAGAGATAAACAAATAGTAAAAAATAGATATAGACAAATAGAGATGGAGAGGGAGAGAGAGATAGGGGAGATATACTGATATATGAGAAGATAAAGAGAAGATATATGGGAAGATAAATTGAGAGAGAGGTAGAGATAAAGAGATAGATGGGGATAGAGAGGGACAGATGGGGAGAGATAGATAGAGAGAGGGAGGGAGAGAAAGGGAGAGAGATAGGTAGAAGAGGGGGAGAGAGAAGAGGGGGAGAGATAGGTAGAGGAGAGTGAGAGAGAATAGGAGGAGAGAGAGGGAGAGAGGGAGGGGGAGAAAGAAAAAGAGAGATGAGAGAGAAGTAGAGAGATAAAAAGAGGGAGTAATAGGGAGAGGGAGATAGGGGAAAGATAGAGATATAAATAAGTAGAGATAAAGAGATAGATATAGAGAGAGTAGGAGAGATGGAGTGAATAAGAGAGAGATAATGAGATATAGATAGAGATATGGGGACGGATGGGAAGATAGAGATAAAGGAGGTGATATAGATAAGAAATAGAGAGAGGGTGAGGGAGAGAGATAGAGATAGAGAAGGGGGAGAGATAGAGAGATAAAGATAGTGATAGGGAGGGAGAAGCACAAAGTATGTGTGAGTGAAAGAGATACGAAGATACAGATAGAGGTTTTAAAGGTGAATTATCATATACTTAATCAAATGGCATGCTACCTTGAGCATAACCCCCGAGGGACACATGCTATGCTTGGATTGTTGGCACAAAACAACTAATCAATAGTTAGTTTCTCTCTCTTGCTCTCATTGTCTCACTCTATAACTTTAAATTTTAAAGATTTTATGTTTGAAATTGATTTTGATATAAATTATAATAAAAAAATTAAATATAATTATTCTAAAGTAAATAAAATTTTAACAAGACAAATAATTATAAATCAAATTAACTCTAATAACTTTTAAATATTATTTATAATTTAATAATAAACATAAATAACTAAAATAAATTTCAAAGTTAAATCTAAATTAAAAATTAGAACATCAAACTAAAAATGATTTAATTAATGTTAATGAAATAGAAAAAAATAAATTCAAAACCAATAAATTTTTTTCAAAAATTTCAATTATTTAAAATTTAATAATAAGATTAATTATAATTTAAATTTAAATTATATATTTTGTAGTAAACTTATTATATAAATATAAACCTTAAAAATAATATATATATTTTAAAAATAATCCAAAACCTTTTCAACAATTATCTAATCTTTTAAAATTTAAAAAAATTCATTTAACATAATAATGCTTTACAATTTTGAGTTAGAGAGAAGGAGAATAGTGAAAAGCAAGGTAGAATTAATATAATTAAATTAAAGACATCAACTAAGCCCAAAATTTTCATGTATATGCGCTAGAATCACAATTCTGCGAGAATGTGTGATGCTCGGAAAACAGCGGGTGGAAAACAAGCCTGGAATTTGATGGTCACTCTTATCTGTCATATGAATTTTTTTTTACGGTTTGTCCATTTAAATGCTTGTCACTTTATGTTTTATGAAAATATTTAATTGTAAAAAAAATTAAATATCAATCTCAAATCTATTAAAAAATAATTATATAAAATTAAAAATAGTTTAATCCTTATTCAACTCATTATCTAAAATTTCAACATGTTCACCAATAAAGCACAAATGTTGTATTATATTGAAAAAAATCAAAGCTCGAATCACTAATCACTCTAAGTAAAATGTGTTGAAAAAACAATGAAAATTCAAAAAATATTGATAATTAAAAATAAATGTAAAAATCTTAAATTTATTGTTACAATTCACAAAAAATTTCTAAATTCATATAGAAAATAAATCTTCTTAAAATATTCAAAAAGTTAAAAAATAATTATATTCTATTTTGAAAAGATTTTGTACTAATAAATGTTAACATCTTAAATTTATTGTTAAATATATTTTAAAAATTAAAAAAAACTATATTAATGTTGAAACTATTTTGAACAGATTTTGAATTAATAAATATATTTATAATAAATCATATATATTAATATAAAGTGAAATTAAAAAAAATTATTTCAATTCTAAACTAATTTATATTTTTATCATAAACATTATATATATATACTACAATAAATTTTTACGGTTTAATAATAATTTGAAGTGTCATATTTACGGCAAATCAAATCAAATGATATACGGTTCAAAATGCAAAAAACGATCAAATAGACCATCAAATTCTAGACCTAATGAAATGTATATAAAAAAAAAAAATCAGTAAAAGTGATAATGTCTATCCACACTAGTCAATCGTACCGAATGTTCCAGAATATAGAAACTTTTATTTTTTTCAGAATATGGAAACTTCTAATTTTTTATGGACTTTAAAAAAGCTTTTATTAACCGTTCTAAGATTTTCTACATATGTCTTGCATCTATAAATACAGCAGCATCTCTACTTCTGTATATCATCAAAACAATCATTAAACTGTTATATAATTTGATATTTTGATAATACAGTCAAGTATTTTTATTTGCTGTATTCTCTTCTATTCTATCAAGATTTTGTACGCCAGATTTGGGTTGTGAGAAACAGTGGATTAGATCCTGGGATCTTCTGCCTACAATATTATTTGAGGGTTTTCTCTTGATTGTTTTGTTTTATTTCGTTAGGGTTTTGCGAGGAGATGGATTGGCAAACGAGCGAGACAATGAAGAAGAAAGCGATGGGAGATAGAGATTTACAAGCGAAAGAAAATTACAGTGTCCAATTAGGTGTTGATGACGTGATGAATACAGTGGCCAAAGAAGTGCAACTCCACAACCTTTGCATGGATTCTGTGAAGGAGGTGGCCTCCTTTCACCTGGAAATGGACAGAAAATTTATAACCCTATTTCTGGAAAGCAAGGAGAATATATCTACTACTCCACAGATATTCGACTTGGCTCAAGACTTTCTCGCCAAGAGCAAGGAGAGTCTAAATTATTTTAAGCGTTTTGAGCAGTCTTACAGACAGCATGTTCAAATGTTCGAGAAGTTTCATACCAAAAAGTATAAATTGAAGAAAAATTCTAAGTATTGTAAAGCCTGGAAGAAGTTTAAGAGCTGCTTTTTTTGCGGCCATGGGTTTCAGTTGGATTGACGGTTTGAAAGATTTGCAGCAATGTGATGGACATAAGATGTACATAATTTTTTGTATTTCTCAAATTATCTTGAATATATTCTTGAATTTTTAACCATATTACTTTACAATATATTTTTTGATATCTTTTAGTTTTTTTATATTAAAATAAAAATTTGTTTTTCACTATTAATTGTTAAATTAAATTGTTTTTAAGAATAGATGGTAATGGTTTTTAAAATTTCAAATATATTAATTTAAAAATTTGTTTTGTATTTAAATTTGAAATGTGTTTTATTAATTTATGTTCTTCATTATTTTATAATTTATGATTATTTTATAATTTATATAAAATATATATAAATATTATTCATTTGATTCTTATGTCAACAAATAAAATTGAGATTAAGTCTCTAAATGAAAATGTCTTTAAATGAATTAGAAATAAAAAGATACAAATCCTTTTTATACTGTTTCTTTCTATTATACTTAATGTATTTTTGTTTTTTAATTAGTTCTCTTAATAGCTATGTTACACCGGCGTTGGGGACGGGGGGACAAAGGGGCCTCAATTTGGGGACGGCAGGGGGATGGTGGCGGGGGGTCGAGGGGAGTTGGGGGGGGGAAGGGGGGGTTGGGCTGGGCTGTATATACTATACATATGGTACTTAAAATGCTAGTTATGAAAAGATGTATAACAATATACTTGAACATTGAACATTAACAATAAACTAGTGAATGAACCATTGAACATTGAAGTTTTCAAATTTGAAATTAGAATACTCAATACTACAATGAAACAATTGTCGAATCAGCAAATGGAAGATTTTTATTATATCATAAAGATGATTACAATGAGTAGCATGATATGAATATCAAAACAAGTACAAACTACAAAGTCAAAATGCCAAACTGTAGTGAAGCAGGCGGAGGCCTGTAATCATCCCTCGAGAGGTCGGCAAACTCCTCATCACTGGAACCACTGGACTCCCCAAGGTCAAGATCTGCCAAAGGAACACCAACCAGGCCTAAATCTGCAACATCCTCATCCTCATCAATCTGTGATGGCTCCTCTGGCTCTACATCCCATCGTGTTGTTGGGCTCTCCTTGTACAGATGTGTCCTGCGGTCAGTGATATGCAAGGCACTATGTACAACCACTAGCTTCTCCAATCTCCTAGAGGTAAGTCTGTTCCTCTTAAGAGAGTGGATGAAGCTATAAGTAGACTAGTTCCTCTCAGAAGCTGAAGAACTAGAAACCTGAGACAACAAACGAATGACTAGTGCTTTAGTCAGTGATTTTGGTCCATGACAAGTCCACCAAAAAATCAGATCCTCCTGTGCCGTAGTTCTTATATCCGCCTTTTCCGCAGCCTTGTAACCCCTAAAAGTAGCAAATTTTGTCCACTTTGTGGGAATGTTGCCAGCATCTTCAGCATCATACATCCTATCAATGCAATTGAAGAACCCTTCCTTCACCTCATCATCTTGAATCAGTGTAACTCTACCAGGCCTAGGCATGTACCACTTCGAATTCAATCAATAAGCAACCACGTGCAAGGGAGTGTTTAGGCTATCCCATCTACGCTAAATAATAGGATGAATGTAAACATTGTAGAATGCTAGAGTGGGGTCCTTCTCTCGTACGACTGCCCTCATTTGACCAAGCATCGAATCAATGCACTCATACACCTCTCCAAGGTTAGGTGCATCCCCATCCCTATATCTGATGACTTGGACAACTGGTTCAATGATGGAAACAATATATTTTGCATCATTCCAAAATCCATCACTCTTCACTATCTCCTTCACCCTCTTCCCCTGCTCTGTCCTAGCCCCATCCCACTGATTCCATTCTTGTGTCATAACCATGAGTTGCAATCGCTCTTGCAACTCAAGTGTTCTCCCCATAAGAATGAAATAGGATGCATATCGGGTCTCAACTAGTTTCAATAACTCCTTCTTTGCGAAGCTCCTGAAGATGGAATGTGAAGTGTGGTGGTTGCAGATATACATCTGCACATCTCTAGCATTGTTGACCACTCCTCTAATCCACTCAATCTTCCCCATGTCCTTGAGTGCATTTTTCATGGCATGCACACAACATGGAGTCCACCAAATATGTCTGTATGTTGTCTCGATAAGCCTCCCTGAACTCTACACACATGTGATGCATCTGTCACTACTTGGACCACATTTTGTGGCCCAATCTCCTCAATAGCTGCCCGAAGGATCTCAAACTGAAAATCAGCATCTTTTCGATGCCCTGAACAATCAACCGCCCTGAGAAAGAATGGGCCCTTTGAACATGTAACTATGACATTGATGAGTGGATGATGCCTAATTTCCGTCCACCCATCCATAAAAATGCTACTTCCAGAATCCTCCCAACATGCCCTCGTCATCTCCATTAATGAACTGATCTTGGTATAGTTGTTATCCAAGGTGGCACATATGATGGTCCTCCCTTCACCACCATCGACATCATCTCCTTATAATAAGGAGATCGAGCTACATGAAATGGGATTCCATTGGCAAAAAAGAACTTGCCAATGGAATCATCTATCTGATCCTTCTGGTGCACATTAAATAAATAAGCTATGGGGTTAGGCTGATTTTGCATCCTGCATTTCCCCTTGCCCTGTTGCAATTCAAGCATAACACTATAGGTGGATGAAGGTCCTGAGGCGGCCCTTAACAATGTTCCTGCTCTAATATGTGGCTGCCTCTGCATATGCTGCTCCTAAATCTACTGTATAGTCTAAATATTTTGCCTACCAGACAAGGTAGTAGGCATAGGAATTGCCACATCATCTGGAACACCCCAAAGCTTGTTGAACTCAATTCTCTATTTCATATTTTTAGCTTCCTTCAAAAAAGAACATGCTCCCACACCTTTTCCTGGCCAAAAGAGGAAGTGAGCATTAACTCTGGTGATTCTCCCAAACCAATCATCACCACAAATGTTACATTTCCATTTTCTCGTACCACCACCTGATGATGTTGGGGTTGTTATTCTTGTTGCAAACTGTTTGAGAGGAGATTTGGGATCATAAGGACCCTTAGCCCACTCTGCCAATAGCTGAGAGGGGCAATCAGTAGCAACATGTGCACTAGCTATGGAACTAGTTTGCCTTTCTGGATTTGACCCATGTTCACCCCCCTCATTGTGCTCATCCTCATGCTCAGGTTCATATTATGAATGGCTTGCATTATGAGAATGAGTTTCCAATTCCATCTCATCCTCACTCATTTCATGACTATGGGAGCTCATTTTGACACTGCATTTCACAAAATGAAAAAAAAATCAATAAACACATAGTTTCAGCCTATGCCCTACTTTAAAATTAAAAAAATAAAACTCTATATTTTAAATTTTAAATTGCAAAACAACATCTTAACTAATTTAGAAAATGAAACAACAAGAATTAGAAATGAAACAACAAGAACTAAGAACTTAGAATTTAGAAATGAAAATCAGAAAATTCAAAAAACTAAAACAATGAACATTGAAAATTAGAAAATAAAAGAAAAAATCAGTTCAAAACCCTACCTTTTGCTTGAAAAATCTCTTCAATAAGCCGAAGAATCTTCATCCTCTTTCACTTGCAATCACTCCTTTCACTCCTCCAATCACTCTTTCCTTAGCTCTTCACTCTTCTTCTTCTTCTTGTAGCAGTCAAGTAGAAATGCAAATGTGAATAAAAAAAAAGTTAGGAGGGGCTTTTGATAGCATAGAAAAGTGTAGATGGGCCCCACATTCCCTTAGAGTTCGAATAGAACCAATAATTTATTTTAAAATTGAGTCCTTTTTAAAAAAAATGGACCTTTATGATTGTCCGCCGCAAGAGACGCTTGGGCATCCCCGAGACACTTGAGGGATTCCCATGCATCTCCCTCAGCATCTCGAAGACGCTCGAGGGACGCCCAGGAGTCTCCCTCAACGTCTCGGAGATGTCGGTGCATTTTTGAGTCTTCGGCGGCAGGGGAGAAAATTGGTGGCGCCTTCGGAGACGTGGGGATGTCATCCCCACGTCACCGGGACGTCCCCGTTCCGAGAACACTATGGCCTAGGGGCGGGGACGCATCCCCGAGGTTCACTGCTTAATAGGTTTTTAATAATTAGTTATTAATAAGTTGGTTTTGAACCAAATTAAAAATTAAAATTTCATGTTTTCTTAATATATTTTAATTTAAAAATTATAAAATTGAGGTGGATAATTTTTTTATAGAGAAACAAGATAAACTATTATTTTTACAATTTTTCAAAAAAATGTTTTTTCACTTTTAACTTGTTTTTACAATTTCTTTTATAATCATTTTTTATTTTTAGTTTAATAAAGTCATTTGATTGAATCTTTTTTAAAATAAATAATTGATACTTTTATTAATATAATTTTCCATAATTTATATATTAATAATAAGAGAAGAAACATTGCAACATGTAATATCTAACTTTTAATTATTTTTCATATATATTGTTTTTATTTTATTTACAAGATTTATTTAATATATAATAATTACTAATAGAACATTTATTAAATATATTATTTTTGTAGAAATTAGTGATTAAATTTATATTTTAATATGAAACACAAAATCAAAGTAATTATAATAATATAGTCAATATATAATAAAAATGTTAACCATCAATTTATTTATTGACATAAGGATCAAATGAATAATATTTGTATGTATTAGGGTTAGGATTATAGTTAATAATTAAGGATTTAAGGTTAGGGTTATGATTATTGTTAGTAATTAAGGATTTAGAGTTAGGTTTGTAGTTATGGATAGTGTTTTGACCATGGTTAGAGTTAGACATAGGTCTAGGATTAGGATAATGGTTTAGAATTTATTGCTAGGGTTAGGGTTAGGTCATGCAAAGAAATAATTATCAATATTAAAAAACTATAATTAGAAAAACTTACATTTATTTTTAGTCACATTAATAAAAATTACATTTAATTTTTTTCAAATCTATAAAACAATAATTACAATAATATAAATGTATTTTATTAATTTATGTTCTTCATTACTTTACAATTTATGGTTATTTTTATAAATTTATAGAAAATATATACAAATATTATTCATTGGAAGTTGTTTCTTATTTGATTCAACACAAATTTTTTGAAAGACACTGGAGTTTCCTGAAGTTGACCATATTGTGGCAATGTGGTCTAAGGCTCTTGGCTCGCAGCAAATGTTCCTGATGCAAAGGGTGTGAGATGTGCCTCTGGTTGTGTTGCAGTGAAGCATGGTTTCATACTGGGTGTCTGTGTGAGAGGCTCCCTGGCGGTATGAAGTTGCTTGTGTTGATGTTCAGCCATGAAGCTTTAGTGCTTATGCTGGGTGTTCTGACTTAGCACTGAAGGTTGTTTCTCTGTTGCTCTGATTGCATGTAGGCTATGAAGTTGATCCTGGTGGTCTACAACTTCTGAATAGCCTAGCTCTCCTGTATGCTTGTGCATGACTGTGGTTTTTGGAACTGGTCTGAAATGGTCCTGCTGTTCCATTCTTACCTGTGTCTTGCACTCGCATAGTTTAGATTCATGTCTTTGGCTCTGGAGGTTTTCTGTAGATTTTCCTAAAAAGTCTATCATGCATATTCATGTTTCTTTTCATTGTTCTAGTTAACTGTGATGGTTGTGTGCAAACCCCTGAGTCATCCAGATGGGCATTGAATATGGAGATGCGTGGGTGTTTTATAAACATTGTGGTTTTGCAGGTTTTACATGGTCAAGAAAAACTTGTGACTTGTGGAGCTTTTGTTCTGCTACTTTCTAGACCCTGGCTTCTAGGGTGTGACTGGATGAGATAGTCGCAGTTTGAAATGGTTTGAGGAGGTGTGATGTCTTCTCTGCATGAGAGTGTTGGTATGTGTTTTTCATTCAAAATTCTTGTGGTGTTTTCTTTGTTGGTTTCCTAGACTATGGTGCTTGAGTTGTGGACATGATTGGAAAATCAGATCTATTGTCGATCTGGTGTTTGATTCATGCTTGTCTTCTTTGGCTGTTCTCTTGGATGATCTCAGTTTTTTAGTTTCTCGTGCGATTGGTTGCATCCACGAGTTGTGCAATGTTGTGGGTTGTCCTTACCTACATATTTGTTATGAGACAACTTGAAAGTGGACTGTCAATATCCATGAGGTTGTAACTGTGTGGTGCAGATATGTTAGGTGACCTTGTCTATGGTCACTTGTGCATTGGTGTGGCTATGCTTGAGATGAGAGGAGGAATGACGTTTGAGTACCTGAATAGTCGGTTATGGACCAGTAGCATGTGTGTATCATGATCTCATGGAGAGCTAGATACATTGTTTTGTGTAAGCTTTTGACAGTGATGGGGTGGTTGGTCATGATGCTTGGATATCTTAGTGTCACATTTTAGTGGGAGCTTTAGTAGTGACTGTGGATTCATCACTTGGTGATGAATGATCCTCTTTGGTTTTGCAGATGCTCCTGGTGGGATTCTTAGATCTCATTATTGCAGAAGAGTTCTTTTGCATTTGCATGGTCACCATTTGAAGATGTGCAACATCTTGGAGCCATGGAGGACTTTGGTAGTCTTTGGTTGAGATGTTGGTGGTGCTTGACAGGTGATATTGGTTTAGAGTTTTTTTGCTTTATGTCATGTATACTCTTGATTGTGCATTAGAGTTTTGGCATGTTGCTTTGCTTTTGAGACCATGGTTAGTTCACTTGAAGCATGGTATCTCCTAAGGAGATGTGTAAGATCATGGAGTCATGGTAAGTTCTTGTTCCTAGGTTTGGAGCTTTGATAGTGGTCTAGGGTTTCTTTATGTTTTGAGTAATTTGGTCCTATGCTGGTGGACTTCATGATAAGTGCAGCAATGCAATTTGGAGTTAGCATGAGATGAAAGTTTGTTGGTGCTCATGGATGCATGGAGAATAAGATGTGACTAGAATTCTTTTGAGAATGTTGCTATTATAGCTGAAAGTTTGCGTAGCCTGCACCTTGGTTGAACTTGAGTTCAATAGAGACCATGAAGGAAATTGCTCTTGGGTAAGTCATGGTGACTTGTATCTCTTGGAGGAGCATTTTTTCTTTTCTTCTTGGTCTGCTCGGCAGTGAAGTTTATTTGAAAGGTATTCAACCATTATATCTTTCAAATGTGTGTTATGCTTACTTTCATGATATGAATCTTGAGTTGTTTTGAGATTCTGGAGGATTCATAATGAAAGTTGGACAACATTGTGTATCTCCTTGTGCTCTTGAGGACTAATAGGAGATGGTTATATGGGTTAGTCTAATATTCTTTGGGATGTGAGGAAGATATTTCTTGACATAGCTGGCATTTAGAATTGATTGTAGGAGGATGCTAAATTTTTTGATTTGCAGTTTCTCTCTAATCTAGTCTTTTCTTCCTGTATGTTTGTTTTCATATGACTTTAGATATGAGATGCTTTTGTGGAGCCGAGTTGGTCACAGTTTGTGGTCATGTTTTGTTACTTGGGTGATGACACAAAGGTTCCTGTGCTTCTTTCTTCAGTCAGATATGGAGGATTTTGGAAGAACTATGGAAGATAGTTGAGAGAAAAGTTTCTTGCAGTAGGTGGTGCAAATCAGTGTGGCTATTCCTCGTAACTGCATGGTTCCTCTTTTCTTTGTGCAAATGATTGGTGGACTTGGTATGCCTGGATCACTTGTGATGGTGCTTTGTTTGCATTCATCTGGATAGTGCCCTTGCAGTGGGAGTACTTGGATGTGTGTAGTCTTTCGACTGGTTGACACATGGTGCTTGTGATTGCTATTGTTGGGTTGACTGTGTGATGGCATGATTTTACTGATGTTCATACCTCTTAGGTATGGGTAGTTGGATGATTCAGCACGAGTTGTGGGTGTTGGTTTTCAATTGTGTGGGTTTGATCAGTTGCATGAGGGCAGTCAGTTTTATGGTTTTTGTTCTAACTGGTTGGTTTTTCTTGTTCTAGAGAATGTTTCTCGTTTCTATTATTCACATTGTGCTTTGTTATTGCTGTTGTTGTGCCTTTGCCACTTGAAGGATCAAATGTTTGTGTTCCTGAGACTGGTGATTGTTTCGCCTTGGCATGTTCTTGTGTTTGGAGTTGTTGCCTGAGATGTTGGACATTTTTTGATGTCATTGTAGGGGTCTTAGTTGGAGCATGGAAGCATGGTGTTGGTCCTTGTTCGGGTGTTTGGAGGAAGCCTAAAAGTCTTCGGAAAGTGGGAGATTGTTGGGAAATTATGCCTCAATGTTTTGGCTTGTTCCTTTTGGACTTGGCATTTTCCTTCATGTTCTGGCCTTTACCGCGGCGGTCTGGTTTGGTCTTGGTGGTTTTTGTCTGGTGGTTACCACCTTACCATGCGTGGTGAGTTCACTCAGTGTGGTGGTGCAGTAAGGCCACCTGCAGCCTGCGTTGGTGGTTACCGCCTTACTGCGCGTGGTGAATTCTCACCGTGGTGGCACGGTAAGGCCGTCAGCTTCCTGGCTCGGTGGTCACTGCCTTACCATTGGTGGTGGTCCCTCTCACTACGGTGTCCTCGGTGAGACCGCCAGCGGTGGACTCGGCGGTTACCACCATACTGTAGGTAGTGGTTCCTCTTACCATAGTGGCTACGGTGAGACCGCCAATGGTGGAATCGACAGTTATCACCATACCGTAGGCAGTGGGTACTCTCATCGTGGTGGCCGCAGTGAAACCGCCAGCGGTTGGCCCGACAGTTACTGCCACACCGCAGGGAGGCTCTGGAAGCTCGGCGATAGCATGGTGGAAACTTTGGTGAGCTCGGGCGAGCTCATCGCCATACCACAAGGTGAGTCAAACAGGGGTACAGTAGTGGGTTGGAGTCAGGGCGCGAGCCCGGATGGCTTACCGCCATACCACGAGGTGAGTCCGATAGGGCATCGATAGCGAAGTAGATGGTTGGGTGAACTCGGGCAAGCTCACCGTTGTACCACGGCTAGGTCATGTGGGCTCGACAGTAACGCGGTAGGAGCTCAGATGAGATTGGAACTCGGTTGACCAAGTTGGACAGGTTTGACCAGATGTCAAAGGCAACGAACGAACATAAATGCGACATGTGGCCTCGGGGTCAGGATGTTGATTGGCTAGGTGCCAAAATAGTGTTTGATAGTTATTGCAGGCCGAGGTTTTAGCTGAAGATAGGACCCGATTTGGGCAAGGAATTGAATGCCTGGGTGGCCTGATGCAAGAAGATCTGTCAATGATATCTTGAGGATAGTTGATCGTTTGGAATGGTAGGATAGGTTGGCGCACGGTAAGAGATTAAGTAATCTCGTGTACTCGTAGAAGTTAGGTGAGTGATTTGAGTGAGAGGCAGAGAGTGTTCGAATGGTCTTGACTATGAACACTTTATCTCTAAGTTCTACGAAGATGTGAACCTGTGGAGGGCAAGAGGTTGGGTTGGCCATGAGGCTAGATGTGATAGTCATTTGTGAGGAGCTGAAGGGAATCTACATAGTATGTCATGAGGACATTGTAACTGTGTGAAGATTCTATTTTGTGTTGCTTGTATTATTCTCTAGATAAACAAGATTTAATCTCGTGAAGAGCATAACTCTAGTTTTGTATTATAACCATTTTAGTTACTGAATAATACATGTGAGTTGAGTGTTTTGGAGGGTGGAGTTTTTTACACGAAAGGGTTTTCCCCATGTAAATTTGTGTGTTGATATTTTTCTCTTTCATTGTTGTCTGATTCAGTTTCTTGAATCTATGCTTGTGTTGAATCTATTATTTTTCAAGCATTTATTTTTCTCAAAGGGTCAATGGGAGGTCAATTGTGCCTGCTTTCGCTTTATGGAAAAGTTGTTTTGTGTCTTTGTTGTGATTTAAATGAAAATCACCAAGGCACTTTTGTCTTAGATGTGTTATATGATGACAAAACCGACTCCATATCCCCAACACCTATCTCTACCAGTAGACTCCCTAGAGAATCTTGGGAGAATATCTTGGACAAGTTTCATGTGAAGGTTAGTCATTGGACTCATCGATGGTTGTCTTTTGTTGGGCGTGTTCTGTTGCTCAAGTTCATGGTGCAGGCTCTTCCTATTTATAGGTGCATGTTATAGGTTGCTCCAGTTGGGTTTGTGAAGGACTTGGACTCACTGGCTAGACAATTCTTATGGGCAGGTAGCTTATCCTCATCCAAATGGAGCCTAGTTAAGTGGGATGTTATTTGTAGCCAAAGGCAGGTGGGGGGACTTGGTTTGCAGAAGGTGACTTGGTCTGGGTTGGCGTTAGCTGCAAAGCTTTATTGGAGGTGGTGTGTGCAACAGGATCATAGTTGGGCTAGGATATTATCCCACAAGTATCTTCTGAGGATTTTTAAGGAGGAGCTTCCCAGGTTTCCTCTGGCTGGGAAAGTCTCGATGATTTGGGGAACGCTTAAGAAAGGGGTTGTGCTAATCAAGGAGGGCCTATTCTAGATTTGTAATAAGGGAGTTGAGGCTATGTTTTGGTTTGATTCTTGGGATGGTTACAAACCCATTCTACGTTAGTACCCTTAACTTGGTGACTCTGTCTAGGCTCTTTTTGGAGGCTGGTTGGTCTAGAGTGAGTGATTTTAAGAAATTTGACCTTAGAGGATAGGTGGAGGGGGCTAGGTGGAAGGACCTAGGTGAATGGTCTTTTCTCAGGTTGGAGGAGGATGGTATTGTGCTTCATAATATCTTGGCTAGCAGACAATGCAACTCCCTTACGGATAAGGATACTCTAGCTTGGAGCTCGAACCCTAAGGGTATTTTTACTATGGCTAGTGGTTATTAGGAGTCTCTTTCTCTTCAGTTTGGGGGGGTGGAGGTCCCTTGGTGGAAACAGGTGTGGAACAAGTTTTCTCGGCCCAAGTGTAACTTTTTTGTTTGGAATCTTGCTTGGAATAGATGTTTGACTTGGGAGAATCTTCGTAAGCGGGGATTCCAGGGCCCCTCTATGTGTGAGTTATGTGGTTGTAGTGAAGAGGATTCTCCCCATTTATTTTTTTGGTGTTCTTATTCTCTGCTGCTCTGGCATTGGTGGTGGGGTTTTTGGAAACATCCTTGTGTTCATGCGTCTTCTCTTATTGAAAAAATGAGTAATCTGGGAAGGCCCCCCTCCCAGGCCTCTTTTCTCCAGATTTTGTGGAGCATTGGTCCTACTTTCATCCTCTGGAAAATTTGTTTGGAAAGGAATCATAGGATTTTTTTTGGAGAAAAGTTGTTGGCTCAACAGGTTTGGCACAAAATTATTGGTATGATCCAGGAGACAGTGGAAGCTAAATGTGAAGTGGCCCTACCATTGGAAAGAAGTGATGATGAGATTATGAATAGATTGGGGGTGCAGGGGTTGACTCCTGTCTCTACCTATGTTGGAAGAGGTAGGAGAGCGAAAAAGAAGGTTTAAAGGGTTGTAAGATGGATGCCTCATCCGATGGAGGTTCTGAAGATTAATACTGACGGTTCCTCTAGAGGCAACCCAGGGCTTACTGGTATTGGTGGAATTGGTAGAGATTGTACTAGTTCGGTCATTTTTCTTTTCTCCATCCATAAGGGGTGAAATACTAACAATCTTATGGAAGGGCTGACGATTCTTTGGGCTATTGAGCGTGCTTGCACCTTGGGTTGGCGTAAGGTTATCTGTGAATTTGATTCGTAGATTATGATTAATTTGTTGCTTCAAAAAAGGGTGTTTGATGTTAATTGGTAGATTATGTTGGCGGTTAGACAAATTTGGCAAAGGTGCTCTACTTTGGAGGTAGTGTCTTTTGTCCACATTCTGCATGAATGGAATAGGGTGGTTGATTGTTTGGCCAAGTGGGCTTCTAAGCATGAGGATGATTGGAGGGTTGAGGGGTGGAGACAATTATCTCCTGAGTATGTTTTTGAACTTGAGAGGGTCATTGCTAATGATATGGAGGGATAAGTTGTAGATGGTTGGTCGGTTGGTGGTTTTCTTGGTGCTTGATGTTCTAGTTTTTCCTTTGTGGGAGCTAATGGGGCTCCCTCATTCTTATGTACTATTAATCTTTCGTATTCAATAAAGTATTTACCCCTATTTTTTATTTTTTTTTAAAAAGGAGAAAGGTGCATATTTTTGGGATATAGTGAAGAATATAAAGCATATAAGCTATACAATCCAATAACCAAAATGGTAATAATCAGTAGAGATGTGCAATTCATTGAAGAGGAAGCATGGGATGGTAGCAGAGAGAAAATAGTAAATGTAACAAGCATACAACAAGAAGATGGAGCAAAAATAATACCAATAGGTATCCCTTCAAATGTTACTCCTCCTACTCCCACTGAAGCACAACAAATTGGTCCTCAAAAGACACCTTCATAAGCACAAGGACAACCTTGTGCATTCAAGAAAACACACCTTTAAGTGGACAACAAACACCAACATCAACCGGAACTCAAAGTGCAGGCCCATCAAGTCCACGTTCTATAAGTACAACATCAAGTGACATGTCAAATCCAACTTTGGAAAGCATGAGAAGACAAAAAATAGAAGTTTAAGAGGTATTTATGAGCAAAATGAAGCTGAGAACAACACAAGTATAAATTCATTTTTTGCATTATATTCACATGTTGATGATCCTATTCATTTTGAATATGTAATTCAAGATGAAAAGTGGATAAATGCAATGGATGAAGAAATAGATGTTATAGAAAAGAATGAAACATGGGAGTTAGTGAGTCTTCCAAAAGGAAAAGAAGTCATAGGGGTAAAGTGGGTGTATAAAAAAAATGCAATGTTGAAGGAAGGATTGAAAGGCATAAAGAAAGATTGGTTATCAAGGGATACAAACAACTACCAGGTAGAGACTATGAAGAAACATATGCTCTCGTTGCAAGAATGGAAACATTAAGGGCAGTATTGGCAATAGCAGCTCAACACCAATGGAAGGTATATCAAATGGATGTAAAATGAGAATTTTTAAATGGATTATTGAAAGAGGAGTTGTATATAGAAAAACCACTTGGATATGAGGTTCAAGGGCAAGAAAACAAAGTCTATAGGCTGAAAAATATACTCTATGGGGTTGAAACAAGCACCACAGGCATGGTACAATAGAATTGAGACATATTTCTTGAGTAATGACTTTACCAAAAGTGATGGTGAGCCTACTTTCTACATCAAGGAATGCGATGGTAAGCTTTTGGTTGTTGTTTTGTATGTGGATGACTTAATATTCATGAGAATTGATGATATTTTGATTGTTGATTTCAAAGAAACCATGAAAAATGAATTTGAAATGACTGATCTAGGGATGTTAAGATACTTCTTAGGCATAGAAGTGTAGCCAAATAAGAATGATATTTTCATTTGTCAATCAAAGTATGCAAATCAGATCTTGAAGAGGTTTAAAATGAAAAACAACAAGTCAGCTCCTGCACCAATAGCCATAGGTTTGAAATTAAGTAAAGATGATTGCAGCAAAAATGTCAATCCAACCTTATACAAAAGCATGGTTGAAAGTATAATGTATTTGAATGCAACAAGACTTGATATAATGTATGCAGTAAGTTTGATTTCAAGGTTTATGGAGACCCCAAAGGAGACGCATTGGTTGGCAGCTAAAAGAATATTGAGATATGTTAATGGAACCAAGGGATATGGAATCTTGTATGGTACAGTGAATGATTTCAAGTTAGGTTGCTACACGGACAATGATTGGGTAGGAAGTTTAGATGATAGAAAGAGCACATCAGGCCATGCATTTCATTTGGGTTCGGGAGTCATTTCATGGGCTTCCAAGAAATAGCCGATTGTTTCTCTATCTATAGCTAAATATGTAAAAGCAATAGGGGCGGCATGTCAAGCCATATGGATGAGAAGAATCTTAAAATATTTAAGGCATGAACAAGAAGGGACAACTACAACCTATTGTGACAAGAATTCAACAATTGCACTATCCAAGAATGTAATCTTTCATAAAAGGAGCAAACATATTGATACAAAGTATCATTTCATAAGAGAACTAATCAATGATGGTGAAATTGTTTTGGAGCGTTGGAGGTCTAAAAAATCGTATGCAAATATATTTATAAAGCCATTAGCAATGGAAAACTTTGTTCGTCAAAGAGATTGATTGGGCATCATAGAAGGAAACAGTTGTGATTAAGGGGGAGTGTTGGAATTTATCACCAACTACTAGCATTAATTACCACCATCGTAGATTTTCAATTTTGATCCCCAACACATATATGCCAAATCCTCTCACATGTGTGAGATTTCAATTCTCTAGCTCAATCAATTTTAATCATATTTTACAATTTGCAAGTGCAAGAAAAATTTAAATACAAAATCAAGCGCAAATCTTTTTAGACAAGATTTTCCCCGCTAGCTGAATTAAATGCAATTAAATGTTTTATTTTTTCCCTCCTTTGGCTGGGTGATACGTATGTTCTAGAATTTTCTAGTTTTTGGGAAAATAGAATTTTGTAGTTACTTTTTGTAATGTGATGAATGTAAGAAAAATAAAAGTGTAGATTACAGCAACTAATATATTTTTTGCAGCAGTAACTAGAGGATGCAACTAGAATTTGCTATAGCAATAGCCAGAAACAAGTGAGTTCAATCTGATTTTTTTTTTTAGTATATAAAAAGAGTAGCAACTCTGTATTTTGATTTATGGTGAAAAATATTGTAAGCTTTAAATTTATTTGAAATATAGAAAATCTATTTGCCTCATCTCTATGTTTAAAATTTCTTCTCTTTATTCTTGTTCACTGCTCTGTTCCAATCTGTTTTATTCTATTTTGTTTTCCTATCCTCTGCCTCTTCCTTCACGCCCAACAAGATTACATTATGAAGTATATTTGCATCTACCACTAATGTATTTGAATGTTTTTAATACTTTCTTGTTAGACTGGGTCATTCTTATTTTCACACATACCTACTAGTGCAATTGCAATTACAACATTGACAAACTATGTTACACTTCGATGGTGTCCGTGTCTAGTTATGTGGAGGTTGGTTTTACATCGACCAATGTAATTGACAAGCTTTCTTGGACAATGCTTTCATATTTTGCATACAAGTCTGCCAGGGTAATTGTAAATACCATCGATGGTTGATCATGTTTTCTATGAGACAACACTCTCCAAGATTTATCTGTCTTCTCATGAATAAATGTTATAAAAGAGGTCAAATTTAAGAGGTTTAGGTGTTCATTGAAAGAGAGAAACCAAACCAAAGTAAACAAAGATTGCGAAAACAAAATTAACAATATTTTTGGTTTGTGTCGATTGCTTGTCTGCCCGCGTGCTCCTGCACCTGACATGTTAGGTAGAAATATTATGAGCATAGGCTCACAAGGGTGGAGTTGAGTGATAGAAATATTCTTTCAGGTTGGAGGTAACCCGCAGCAAACCCCTTTAATGAATATGTGTACAATGTCATTTCTTCTTCTACTTTTTCTAAAACCTCATTGGAACACTCATCACCTTCCTTCCACAACTCCGCTCATCACCCTTCGCTCCTCTCATGGCTTTGAATCCACCATATGTTGTACTCCTCCACCAAATGCTCTCTACCTTCTTCTTCTTCCTTGCGGGCTCAAACCCACCATTGCTCGACCTCCTCCACCAAAATCCATCATGAACATCCACAACGTCTTCACCCAAATCTAGAATATACAATCTCAAACTTACATCCACAAACTCACTAAAATCTGCATATACCTCATTCCAATCTGCAACATCTTCACCCAAACTTGTATACACCATTCCATATTCTTCTCCAAAATCAATATTCAACATATCCAATAAATGCATAACAATATCATTCTCATAAGAAAACATATTTACCTTGTCTTCTTCAGCTACAACAATTCCAACAACTACAACTTCTGCATTCTCATTCTTCACCATGGCTGCAATATCATCCTTCATTGTGATATCTTCCAAACCATCATTAGCTGCAATATTTTTCTCTTCTTCCTTCACTGCAACAACAAGATTCGCATTCCGTTCTGCGTCAATATCTTCGTCTTCTATTGTTGCGAACTCTATATTGTTCACCTCTACATTTTCTTCTTTTCTGTTCATGCCTTCCTCATGACATATCTCTGTTGTAATTTCTTCATCAATAGGGGCTACTTTTACTTCTCCCACTTTCCATCTAGGGCTGTAACACTCAATTCTTCTTTCTTTCCACTATCCTCTTTCAAGAGAACCTTCATCTTCTCACTGCTCTTCACCATTTTCCTCTCACTCTTTCCAACACTCTTTTCCACTTTTCCACAAATAATCTTTTCCAATGCTTCACACAATTCATCCTCCAAATCATCCCAATACTACTCCCAAAACTGTATCCACACGAGCCTCCTCATGACCCAACCCATCTTTGTTTGCTGCAATCTTCCACAACTCACATTTTCTACTTCTTCACGGTTTTTCCCTGCAACAAACTCTCACCACTATCCTCTACCCAACAAGATTCTGGAAGATGCACCCTCATGATCTCTTCTACCCAACCTCATCTTTGTTGGGGGTTGGTGCAAGAAGTTGGGTCCATGAAGAGGAGAAGTTTCGGACGAAAAAAAAATTCTCGCGCAAAATGCATACTCGTTATGTATTGCATACGCGATCCTAAATCAGTAATGCGTACGCATTACGGTTCAGGATACGAACCTAAAACGCGTATGCGTTAATAACGCATATGCGTTAATAACACATATGCGTTAATAACGCGTACACGTTCCAAAATGCGTATGCGTTAATAATGCATACGCATTTTGAAATGCGTACGTGTTTCTAAAGACTATTTATTTTTTTAAATAAGCGACTGTGAAAGTCATTTTCATAGTCGAGTTTCGAGCGCCAGGACAAGAAACAGCAGATCGCGTACACATTTTGGACAATCGAAATCTGCCAAATTTTCACTCTCACCTCCTCCCGTCGACACACCTGACCTCAACGACCTCCAAGTTGGTTGAATTCTACAATATTTTTGCATTATAATTGCTATTTAGTTATTTTTTTTTAGTTTGTTTTAATTTAATATTTAATAGTTTTTAAACTGCATTTAATTAACCGAAAACATCAATGAAACAAACAACATAAAATTTTAAATCAAAAACCTAAATTTGACACATTTAGTTTTGAAATTTGAAACCCTAAACTATAGGTTCTAAAAAACTAATTTACTTAGACTGTTAATCTTTGAACGTAAACCCTAGAAAACATAAACTATAACCCTAGAAAATGTAACATAAACTAAAACCCTCGAAAACATAAACTAAAACCTTAGAAAACGTAAACTAAAACCCTAGAAAACATAAACTAAACCCTTAGAAAACGTAAACTAAAACCCTAGAAAACATAAACTAAAACCCTAGAAAACGTAACGTAAACTAAAGCCCTAGAATTTACATAAACTAAAACCTTAGAAAACGTAACGTAAACTAAAACCGTAGAAAACGTAATGTAAACTAAAGCCCTATTTGTAGGTTAAAATTAGGTTAAATCTAGGGTACAATTAGGGTTTGGCTTAAACTTTAATATATATTGTATAGTTAGATTTCAAAATTACAATTAGGGTTATGATTAGGTTTACTTGTTTAATATTAAAGAATTCAATTACCTGCTTCTAGGGTTAAAATTCATTCTAGGGTTAGGGTTCTAAGATAAATATTCGGGTAAGGGTTGAGGTTAGGGTTTGTATTCAACTAGGTTTAGAGTTAGGGTTATATTTTTATTAGGGTTAGGTTTAGGATTATGAAATTATGAATTAAAATTTAAGATGCAGGTTAGGGTTGGAGTTAGAATTAGCCCCGTCAATTGGTGTAGGGTTCTAGGGTTGGGGTAAAAATTAAATTAAGAGTCTAGGGTTAAATGGTTGTAATTTTGGTGAGAGTTAAACATTCAATCAATATTTAATTAGGTTTATGATTAAAAAGTTTATATGCATTTAGGGTTAGTGTTCAACTAAGGTTATGATACCCGATTTAATTACAATTAGGGTTAGAGTTCAAGTTAGAATACATTAGGGTTCAAGTTATAATTAGGGTCTATGGTTCAAGTTATAATTAGCCCGTCTATGGTTCAAGTTAGAATTAGTGTGATAAAAATTCTAATATAAGGCAACATATCCCTAGATGAAATCATATTTTAAAAAATTCTTCATCTATATCGATTAAATTTTTTATCTTAAACTTGAAAAATAAATCTATTAGCAATGTCTTTTTGAACTGAATCCCCGTACTTAGGTACCTAAGGTTTTTGATGGTTTCATAAGGATTTAAAAATCATGAATACTAGTGGAACTTTTTAAAACACATAGGGTTTTAGTCTTATTTCTTCAATTTTTGTTTCTCACAATCTTAGTTTTGAAAGAGTTTATTTACAAACTTATATAACAATGGGGTCTTTAGGTGTGATCAACAAAGTTTATTTTTAGTAGAGATAATTGTGAGGTATCACAAGACAATGCATTTCCCTCAATTTGTTATAACAACCATAGACTTTTAGTCATAACATATTGAATTTTCATTTCCTTCACTCTTGATTCAACATAATCTAGGTCGATTGTTACCATTTTGTCAAAGGGGGTCCTAGAACATCAACTTATAGATTTTCCTTCATTATTATTACTCAAAATTTAAAAAATCAAGAAATTAAAATGTATAACTCTAAATTCTATAATTGGTGAAGGATTGGGTTGCAAACTTTCTTGGATTTGACCCTACCGAATTGGTAGTTTGGATTCCTTATTTTTTTGCATAATTATTACTTTTAATCACTATAATTTTAATTTATTTGCATCCTTTAAGTTTCATGTAGTATACTATTGTTTAATAATTTATTATTAAAATAATATTTAATTCTCATACCTTTTATGTCTCTCATATGAACAATATTTTGTGTTCTATGGTAACTCCTATTATCATTTCCCCTTTTCAAATGTACCATGATTCCTATGTTTCTATTATTATATGTTTAAATGTATCCTTAATATGTTTAAATGTATCCTTATAACCAATTTTTTTAATTTCTAGATCTTAATGGTTATTACATTATTCTAATATACATAGACACTAAACCCTACATTCTAAAATATGAACACAAACCCTTACCCAAAACTCAAATTGTAAACCACAAATTTGAAAATTTCAAAACTTGTACAAACTTAAATTATAAACTTTAATGTGTACATGCTATGGATTTTTAATGAACATTATGGATTTTTTAATGATAAATCGAATGGTCTTCAAATGAATTGCATTTTGGATTTGTGCACGTTCAATGTGATTTTTAAATAGTTCTTTCAAATTGTCTGCATTATTTAATTAGTTTGTTGATATATATTTTTTAATTGTTTAACATGTGTACAGTTGCCATTTGGTTGTACATTCACATGGATCCACTATTTAGCATTGAGGATTTTATGCCTGAACCACATATTCCTGTAGATCCCATAGATCCTAACCCACCATCACCAGAAAACCCCATTCCTCCTAACCCACTAGCACCAGAAAAGCCCATTCCTCCAAACCCTCCACCTCCTAACCCCCCACCCCCTATAGTAGACCAGGATCAGTTGAGAGAGAGCATTAGGGAAAATCTTACGGTCATTCAAGAAAATATAGATCTGATAAAAAATGAGCCTAGAATTCCCCCCCATCTCTCACGGTTTGCATCTACGATGCAAATTATTGTCGATTATGTTCGATCTATTGATGTGGACCTAGATAGGTTCCATCAATGGAGAGACGAGAGGAGACAATTCTAAGCAGATGGATTGTCTTATAAAGAAATTAATGACCTTAAAATTACCAAAGAAGCCTTGTGCCAGTATTTTTTTAACCCCCAAACTAGCCAACCAATTCCACCCACCAAAAAATGAATTTTAATTTTATGGTGTAGGCACCCCTTGATAGCTGCACATTTTTGGGATAGATGGTGGATGGTGTTTGATACTCCACCACATGGAAATTCTAAGGTGCCCCTATACTTTTTGAGAAAGTTATGGGCAAGAGTTTGAGTTGGGTTTAAAACCCAACTATTTTGATATGAGGTCATTTCAGGGAGCTGGGCGTGGCATGCCCCAACATAGATTAGGAGCATGTGTTGATCCTCAACGACGTGCTCCAATTGCTCCTATTGTTCCTCCTGCTTCTCCTGGTGTTCCTGCTGCATTTCAACAACAAACTATGCTATCGACATTAGGAGCATTGAGTTCACTTTCAGGACATCTCACTCATCAGACTTCACACGCGGCGGCTGAAGTGGTCAATAGAGAGCATGGAGGCTCCAACAATAGGAATACTTAGGCATCCACTTCAGGTGACCCACCTGCGTCTGAGACAGAGTTATTTATGGATTTACTATATTCTGAGCATCATCTTACACAGGTATGTTCATCTTTTGAACTTAATATATTTTTTTGGAATGTGCAAAATTCATGTTTAAATAATAACATCAAATTATATATATAATACAATATTAATTCAATAAGTGTTTGGTGTAGACGCATGATCAGACAATGCCTGAAACTCAAAATGATCATGTCTATATGTCAAGTGTTGTAGATATGGGCTCACCTTTTGGTCAGGTACTTAAACCAATATATATGAAATTTAGTTTGTGTAGATATATATATCTAATTTATTTTGAATGTTTACACATGATGTGTGATTGATATATATTATATCTAGATGCAGGGAGGTCAGATGAGCATGCCTAGTGCTGACCAAGCACAAGTTGTGGTGAGCGCTCCTGAGTCATCATCAGCTCAGGTGCATTCTTTCAAAAAGTTTGTTAAGTTTGAATTAAATACACATCATAGATCTAATTTAATTTTTACATTTACATACACATGCGTGAATGATCTATACAAATTGTTGTACATATATATGCAGGCATTTCATGAGACACCCATTGCAGGTGCACCTGAGACATCGTCAGCATTTATGCATGGGCAATCTCAGGTGCATGATCTTGAGGTCATATCATTCAAGGTTGTAAACTTTACTAAATATCCTAAATAATTTTTACGGATCTTTTAAATATATATATATATATATATATTCGAGGTTTTAACATATTGATTGCTTTATATGAATATGCAGGATATAGTAGATCAGGCATTTGAATCTTCTCAAGTGACAGTTATGCTACCCGTTGAACAAAATGTTCCAGTAGATCCACATGATCATATGGTAAATTATTCATGTCTTAAAAATCATTTTTATTGTATTTACTAGATATTTAATTAATTAATTTTTTTAATCCAAAAGTTTATATTTTGTCAGGTTTAAATATGTTTAATTATATCAAAATTTATAAATAAATTTAAATCTAATTTCAAGTTACTTGTACTCTTTTACAGCATGATGTAGGTACATCTAATCGACCTAGAACAAAGAGGAGACTTGATTTGACTGATCAGCCTGATAGTTAAATGGTTTTAAATTTTAAATAGACCAGACATCTCTAGTTTTATTTAAACTTTTATGTGTTGGACTTGACATATACATATTTTTGTTTATTTATATCAGATGACTTTAATGTGATGATTATATATATGCAGTCAATTATGATCATGTTATGTTCATTTTGATGATTATATGCACTCATATGTATATGTAGATCTAGATATTTTATCTAATTTTCAAGTAATACATGCACTAGATATAAATTCTTATCTCTACAATCAAATTTCATAAATATATAATTTATCACATGGTTAAAGGTGATAAATTTAAATATTCCTTAAATAGTTTAGATTATATTCATAATAAATTAAGAGCTCGTGTAATTTTAACTATTTACCAATTCTAGAAAATATTTGAACAATTATATGAAATGTATAATCTATAAAATTGGAATGAGATTTTTAAAATGCTACTAATAAGTTAATTGAAAATCATACAACTATACAACATGATGAAACATATATGTGTGCACATGTATATCCAATTATTTAGCTTATCAATTTTTACGTGAAGACCAAAAATTGATATTTACATAGTCTCTTGATAAAATAATTTTTCAGTGACAATCGCATGGTAGACCGACTTGATGAGAACCTGCAAAAATAATTAATGTAAACTGTAAGTAGTTCTATAATTTTTTTGATTCATTTAAGTAAATATATAGTAAAAGTTACAAAATTGGATCTTATAAATTTTATAAAAATTCAAATGATGTTTTCCATAGGATGGATCAATGGGATGCATGTCATGAACCCTAAGGTATGGCTTAATGGGTCCTATGAGAATGGCTTAAGGGGAATTATGCGAGTGACTTAAGGGATGCAAGATTGTGGAATAAGGGTACATGTAAGAGGATATGACTTAAGGGTCCTAAACCCTTAACCCTAAACCCTAAACCACGTGACCTAAATCCTAGGAGATCAACGCTAAACCATTAATCCATATAAATTTGTTATTCTAAGCATCACATGAACCCTAGAAACCCTAAACCCTAAACCACGTGACCTAAATCCTAGGAGATCAACCCTAAACCATTAATCCATATAAATTTGTTATTCTAAGCATCACATGAACCCTAGAAACCCTAAACCCTAAACCACATGACCTAAATCCTAGGAGATCAATGCTAAACCATTAATCCATATAAATTTGTTATTCTAAGCATCACATGAACCCTAGAAACCCTAAACCCTAAACCACGTGACCTAAATCCTAGGAGATCAACCCTAAACCATTAATCCATATAAATTTGTTATTCTAAGCATCACATGAACCCTAGAAACCCTAAACCCTAAACCACATGACCTAAATCCTAGGAGATCAACCCTAAACCATTAATCCATATAAATTTGTTATTCTAAGCATCTCATGAACCCTAGAAACCCTAAACTCTAAACCATGTGACCTAAGGGGATGGCTTAAGGGGATGTCTTAAGGGGTGTTGAGAGAGTGACTTAAGGGGATGCAAGAGGATGGATTAAGGATAGATATACAAGGATATGGATTAAGGGGTCCTAATAGAATGAATTAAGGGGAATTAATAGAGAGACTTAAAGGGGATGCAAGCGGATGGATTAATGGCACATACGAGGATGGCTTAAGGGGATATGAAATAAATTATAAACTTTTTATAAAATGACAATGAGTTAAATTTAGTTTTATATTTATACTCTCAACTAAATGTATCTACAACTATATATAGTTACCTGTCTGTAGATTCGAATTCCATTGTAATAAGAGTGCATCTCCTCTCTTTTTTGTATCAAGGGAGACCTAAAACAAAAAATGATATAAAACTTTAATAAGGAAATGAATTTAAAGACAAATATATATCAATTAAATATATACATACAACTAGATATACTTACCAATATTTATTTACTTTGTTGTACCATCCACATCCTCTCTTTTTTGTAATGCATCTATGATTGTCTCATGATCATCCATTGAAAGTGTCCATAAAACTTTATTAGCAGGCCTCCCGTGATATCTAACTAGTTTTATATTGGTTGCCAAAATCAAATGTGAATAATGTATAATCTTCTTGTGTCTTTCATAATCTTCAAATGCAGGCAAGCCATTCTTTCTTATCAAATATTTTTGAAGCCAGGTGCCAACAACAACGACTGAACCAGTTGGATACTCAAAGTTATCATCATCCACTCTAGGATGTACCAACTTATATTTTCTCTCAACACATCTAGCCAACCAGTACTCTGTCTCCTCTTCATTCCCCTCGGGTGCAACAACAGCATACACATGTCCTACAAAAATAGATAAAAAATTCAATAAAGAGCACGACTTATATTTAATTCATGTATATAAACATGCATACATATAAAATTCATCTCAATAAATAATGTACCTTCTTGTACAAGATCAGAAACACGGTCATAATCATCTGATGCGAACGCTTGATTATCTTCAATTATTGTTCCATGTTGAACATGTGTCGATGTAGGTGTTAAGGCTCTTTGTTGCCATTGTTCAACCCATTCCATATTTTCACAAGCCTCCCAATCACCTGCAATACAAAATTGACAAAAGCATGCCAACTCCCTTGTCCATATTGTCCATGTGTTTGCATTCGAACTCTTAAATGAATGCCATTTTGCAGATCCATTAATTGTTTCACAATCTTGTCGAGAACAAATATCATTTTCTTCAACTAACCAAAAGAAGCGGTGAATTATTGAGCTCTCACTTACTCTTGTAGATAATTTGGTATTGCACCAATCTACAATTGCATGTGCATCTCTAAATTTTGCAGCATCCTCAAATTTTAGTTGCTCTCTAGCAAGAGCTCTTTTCACACATGCACCTGCTCCATCGTGTTCTCCCTTACCATGACCGGCTTCAAAAAAACTCCATATGTGCTGGATATTATTTTCCTTATGAACTCTACATAACCAATAAAACATCCTAGCATTTTTGAATTGACCCGTGCAATTATCTGACCATATGAGATGTTCTAGCAATTGAATTCCTCTTTCTTTTAAATTTTTGTAAAATATATCAAAACAATATTGAACAAACTTAGATGAATGTAATCGATTATCACTTACATAAAAATGGTACTCTCTCAAAAAATTTCTATTATCTTCTCTACTATCATCTGCATGTCTATAAACAATATGAACAAAAATAGATACTTGCACTGAATTATAATACTGTGATTGAATTTCTTCTTGTGGAGCAAGAGTATAATTTTCAGCAAAATCAACAACCGACAATATAGTTCCAATTGGGAATGTGTTTTTACATAAACGAAATTGATTATCAAGCCAATGAGCATACTGAGAGTGTTGAACATATTTAGGTACAATCTTATCTTTAAATTCTTTAATAAATGCATGCACAGTATTTTTTTCCATAATTAGCTCACAACGTTTTCCAGTTTTTCCATCTTTTAAAGAATACTCAACATTTTTGAATCTTTTTACATCTACTAATTGTTGTCCAAATTCATTTAAACTACTTTCATGCATACATTCACCTAATAATGAAAAGTTAGCACATCTATCACATTCTCTAGAAATACATGATTTTAAATAAAATAAGTTTCCGTTAGAGGGTTCGCAAAACAAACCTGATATAAAATCTTTGATTCTTTCAGGTGGCATATTAATACCACAAATGTCCTGCATAATTTGGTTAACATGCAAAGTGCATTGTATATATCGAAAACTATCATAATAATAATGAAATTGTACATGAGTCTTACAACAACAAGAAATTCGTTGCTTATTAATTCTAACATACCAAGGTTTACACTTTTCGAATGATCTTTGACTTATTTTAATATTCAATGGTAAGATTGAAGCATCTAAATTTTTTTTATATAATTCAGTTTGAGTCATATCTAAGAGATGCTTTGGATGAGGTACACGAATTTTGGAACCCACCCTTAATTTTAAGACATCTCTAATGTTAGGTGATACTCTTGTATTATCATGCCAAAATTTATTGATTAAAGATTTAATTTCATTAGTTAATTTCATGTCTGATCTTGGGAGTCTACCACTAAAACTCCAACATTGATTAATTGGATCATTTTCAATATTTTCTCTTCTTTTAGTAGCTCTAATCAAAGTTTTGGGATTTACTTTTATACATTTACTAATCCTACTTAACATTCTTTTATTTGAAGTTGCTTTATCAACTAAAGCAGTTGTTATTGCACGACGAGCCGCATTTTTATCTTTAGATCGAATTTTCTTACCTATAAAATCAATAGCATTAGCAACACTAGAAATGACTTGTTCTACTGAATCATCTTTCTTTTTTGGTTTTACAAAAATACCTAATTTTTTCATCACTTTTCTCATTTTCCACATTCTCATCAATTGCACCATGAGTTGACATTGGAATCCTAATTTCTTTCTATAAAAAAACATTTTATATATTTTATTTCCATAAGTTCTAATTTGTCTCCAAGAAACTTTACCACGAAGGTTATCTAACACATCTTTTTCAATTGTAAAAAAAATATTTTCATCTTCATCCATACAAGGGGTTTCATTTTCATTCACACAAGGGGTTTCATTTTCAAAAGTAAAAAAGATTTCATTCTCATTTTCATCAATATGAGGGATTTGATTAGCATTTGCATTCTCATAAGATATATTTTCATCATTTTTTTGTTTTTGCATTCTTTCAACCCTATAATTATTGATATCATCAATGGTGTATCCAACTTCATCTAAACAAGCAAAATCAATATTATCAAGACTTGGGTTTGAAAGAATACCTGGAGAGATTGTTTGAATAGGTGCATTTTCCATATCATTGGGAGGTGGATTTGAAGACATACCCGAAGCTGTTTGCATATGTACTGTTTCCATATCATTCAAAGTTGTAGTTGAAGACATAGTTGAGTTTCTCTCCATAATTGTATTTTCTTCTATATTCACCATCTCCACATTTGCATCATCTACATTCATTTCATCATTCATGACTTTCTCTTCAACATTCATTGAAGTAGATGCTTCCAAATTTTTCATTTGACGAATTCTTTCTCTTCTATCTTTTTATCTTTTTGCCTCCATATCTTTATTTGCTTGAATTTCTTCGGGTGTCATTGACATTCTACACTTTTTTCTTTGTCTTTGTTTTGATCCCATGGTTACAAAACCCTTTTTGATGAAAAAACAAATGATTTACTTGTAACCAATTTTCAAATTTTTATCTCCTTCAAATATTCAAATAACACTTTGTACTATGAAGATCCTTTCTTCTTTGAACTTTGAAGTACACAAAAATATCATGAATACATCCAAAAATGTTTTTTTGAATCTTCTTGTAAATTATTCTTGTACTTGATTCCACTTCAGAAAATTCAACCTGCACTTGACTTTTCAACCAATTTGCAATAGAATATGCCCTGCACAAGACAAATTTGTAATTAAAAATGCAAAAAACGAACTTGCGGGCCATACTGCAAAAAAGGAATGTTGCAGGAAAACCGTACTATACCAGAAAATGTCAAATAAGGATAAATGGATATATTAGAAACGCGTACGCATTACCTTTACCCAACGGGTAAAAACATAACGCGTACGCATTATGAAACGCGTACGCATTTTATTTCAATAACGCTTATGCGTTATTAAAAATTTGTTTCCCAACCCGCCCGGAGACTTGGTTTTAGGTTCGGGAAAGCTTTGGCAATCCGAGCCTTAGCCTTTGACTTGCAACTAAAAAACTAAGGCAAATTGAAGAAGAATGTTCAACTTTGACAATATGGTTGATGAATTTTTTTTCTGAATCAATCTATAAAATTAAAACCCATTACAGAACATGATGTCTAGTTTTTATATATATAATTTTTATTAAGATTGGATTATATTTTCTATTTTTTAATTAATTTCAAAGCAAACTAGTCATTAAACTTGAAATATCAGACTTTTTTTGTTTTTTAATAACTTTTTTTTGGTTAAAGTTTTTAGAAAAAAAATTATATGACATCAATCTTTAGACAATTCTTTACACAATGAAAAAAAAAAATTCAAAAAAAGTTTAGTTTAGGTCAAATTATGCTGTCCGTACACGTTGATTTTTAAAAACAACAATTAAGGCCAATAAAAATTAAATAATAAAAAAAATATTCAACAAAAAATTAAAAAAAAAATTCCTCATCAATCTTCATGTTGTTAGCTCTCTTTCCCCAAAAGGAATTATTAAAATAATTTTATTTGATTCAAAAAGTGTTTTCCGTACACGTGCATGGTATGGTAAAAAAATAGGGACTTTTAAAAAGTGGTTTTTATAGATCTTTATCAAAATTTAGTTTCTACAATCTGGGTATTTGAATAATTTACATATTTATAAACTAGATTCAAATCTCTAAATTTCATATTATTGACCTTTTTTAAAAATTCATTGTGTAAGTACCTCAAATTTTCAGTTCAAGTGTGACAAATTCTGAAAAACAGCAAAAACACTTCCACTTTTTGAGCTTTTTGTGGACCCAACTTCTTGCATCAGCCCTTGGAGGATAGTCAACATGATTCCCATGGAACCAATGGCCTCTCAAGGCTTCTTCATTCTTCACAAACTCTTCACCCACAGTCCTGGTGGATACTCTCCACACTCAGGATTACCAGCTTTGATATCAATTGATATAGAGAGGAAACAACCCCCTGCTCAACACACCATTTTAGAAACACAAAATCACTTTCACAGGAAACACTCTGCCCGATTACAATGATTATGATTGCAAAAAACTCAGAGTCGAATTTCAAACAAGCAATTTTCCTCAACTCACAAAATATCAAATACTCATTATATAGGCAATGCTCTGCCTCAGCAAAATACGGACTTGCAGCAAATACAGTAATTTTATTTATTCAAACTAGTCAATTACATTTGGTTTTCCATGACCTTCTTTAGCTCGCATACCAATGTTCTCAGGTCTTCAATCTGAGCCTTCAAAAAAAAAAATTTGCATACATTTTCATTGGTTCTACATCCTATGCAACACCCTTTCCTCTTTTGTTGTGCACACCTATCCTCTCTAACCTGCGCATCCTTCCTTTTATTCGGAGGCTCGTGCTATTATTGATCATATTTTGTATTTTATTTAGCAGCCCTCCCTTAATCTTCTCGCGGGCTCTCCCCTGCCAAACGTTGCACGTCCCCTTGTCTCTCGTTAAATCTGCATATCTTAGCATACAAAACAAAACCAAAAGTCTTCCTTGCTCCTTTGTATTCCCAGTAGGCCTCTTGCTTTGACTTTGTTTCTTGAGTTCCAATCTTTACCTCCCTATCTTCTTTTATCATGACCTGTTCACTTCCAAATGCCTTGATTCAAGACCCGTGAGCCCCAGTATTGAAGGTGAACAAACGTAGGTCATGATGGAGTTTATATCCAAAATGATGTCAATGGTAATTTTCAAATGATGAACTAGCTACCCAACAGGATTAAATTATGAAGTCAATTTGCATCTGCCCCTAATCCATTTGAATGTTTTTAAAAATTTCTTTGGAGACCGAGTCATTCTTATCTTCACATGTACCTACTAGTGCAGTTGCAATTACAACATTGACAAATTATGTTACACTTTGATGGCATCTGTGTCTAGTTATGTGGAGGTTGGCTTTACATTGACCAACGTAATTGAGAAGGTTTCATGGCCAATGCTTTCATATTTTGCATACAAGTCTGCTAGGGTAATTGTAAATACCATCAATGGTTGATCATGTTTTCAATGAGACAACACTCTCCAAGATTTATCTGTCTTCTCGTGAATGTGTTATAAAAGAGGTCTAATTTAAGAGGTTTAGGTGCTAATTGAAAGAGAGAAACCAATCCACAGTAAACCAAGATTGCGAAAACAAAATTGACAATATTTTTGGCTGCACCAGTAAATCTATGTATCAGATCTATAAAACACAGCATATGATGTGAAAAGAATGATGGGAAAATGGTTTCTGATCTTGTACTACAAAACTTATCCATATACTCAAACTGTTTTATAACTTGCTGACAAAACTTGTTGGCCTCTCTAACTTTTTTGTATTATGTAAACTCTTTATATTAATAAAATATGTTGGCTTCATGCCTTTTATCAAATACATCTATTGTCATAAACAATAATCTTCAATAAATATTATAAATTTACTATTATAATTGAAAATAAATTTCTACATTAATATACTTAAAATTTTATATTTTATATTGATATGGATAAAATTTAAAAGAATATTCAAGGTAATTTTTTTGATTAAGTTAAGTTGGATTTTTTATAAGACCAAAATCCTATTACAATAGAACAATACTTTTTCAATTTCAACAAGAAAATCTAGGAGAAGAGAAAGGAGATACCCACTTAGAGGACCCAATTGAAGGGCGATGTCTATGCAGCCAAAAGAATGTACATTTGACTGTATTTGTTAATTAACTAAAAATAAAAAATAGAATGCATGTTTGATAGTATTAGAATTAATTAATAAATACAATCAAGCGTTAATTCCGATGACTACATAGATAGTACTCAACTGAAGTTTCTACACAATCTGAAGAACGTTGTGGAGATAATTCACCAATAATTAAATTATGGTCAATCAAAAGTCAGTCTATAGAAAAAGGTGAAACAAGGTGTAGAGAATCTAATAGTATTAGCAATTGGAGTAGAAGGGACTTCATAAGACCAAATGGGAATAGTAGCATAAATGGAGAAGAGATGCTCCAAATCCTTTAAATTAACCACCAAGTCATTAGGATACACTCTAAGATGGTGGAGAAGAGCATTCATCCACTGAGAAGAGAAAGACAACATTAGTCTAAGATGCATTCATACACTCTAAGATGCTCACCTAATTAGTCTTCTCAGTCCAAGGTCAATCATTCCCTTGTAAAATAATCTCACCTAGAAAATATTTAAATAGATCAACATCCACCAAGACACAAGAAAACGAGTTGGGAGAAAAGTTCAAAGTAGTCATGTCTACCTTCATGAAATGGTCCAAAGCATTGCCAATAGCCTCATAGGAAGATTTATACTAAAACTATAGGTGAAGCTCAGATAATCTCACTCAAACAAGAATAGTTTTAATAGTGGAGGGAAATTGAGGATGAATCAAGAGGGGATATAGATCCCACATCAAGTATCCAACAACTAAAATAACCTCTCTATCATCAATAAAATCTAAGACAAAGATAAAGTAAAAAACATTTGATAGATCTCCATCTTTACCTTGAAACAAAAGCGTCCAATGCATATAAATCCATCAGTTCAAGTCAAGGGGCGAAGGCCACATGTGACTAAACCTGCAAAGCAGGCCCTTACTCAAGAGGAAACCCTTGTTGTCTATCATTTCTTGTCAAAATTTTTGCAAAATATTGGAATAGTAATTTCTCCCACCCCTAGACCGATATTAAATGCTTATTCTTGAATAGTGTTAGAACATTCTAATTTCTACAAGTCTCTTGCAATGTAATAGTTTATTGTATGATAGGTAAAAGAAAAAGATACACAAATTTTTTGGAAGCTTCCTGAGGCTTCTTGTGAACTCTAAACTCCATTTTCTAGAAACTTCCAACACCTTATAAAAGAGGATTGATGTAATCTATTTGACAAGAGAAGCAATAGAAATATTTGGTGCAATGACATGTTGAATATGTTTGTGTTAATATTTTTTGTGTTTCCCTATTTGATCCATGCTCGTCCACCTGCAACAAATTGGTATGAGAGTTGGGTCAGTCTGAAGGAGTTTGTTGCAAGATTGATGCCACAACCATGGTTTTCTTTTCACAGAGATTGGATTTTGAATCTGCCTAAGAATAGTCACAGTATGGAGATCACCCAACATGGAAGCTAAGGTTAAAGGAGGATTGAAGAGATCTGAAGATCTAAGGAGATTGCTCCCATAGTTGTTTGTTGGAGATGAAGGTGATGCTAGTAAGACAAAAACCACAAGAGATCTTTGCCAAGTCAAATGAAAGTAGCCATTGAATTGTTCAGAGGAGATTGTATGAAGCTGCTACCAAGGTAACTTGTGTTAGTCATGAAAATTCAAATCTAGACTCTATTTTTCGATCGCATCACTGGGGAAGATTATACAAATTTTTAGTGTTAATTGTACTCAATATTCATAGTGGACTTTAGTCTTGTATTTGTGATCAAAGTTCAGTGAGTACTATTACTGTTGGAATAGTAATTTCTCCCACCCCTAGACCGATATTAAATGCATATTCTAGAATAGTGTTAGAACATTCTAATTTCTACAAGTCTCCTGCAATGTAAAAGCATATTGTATGCAATGTAATAGTTTATTGTATGATAGGTAAAAGGTGTATTGTATGGTAGGTAAAAGAAAAAGATACACAAATTTTTTGGAAGTTTCTTGAGGCTTCTCGTGAAATCTAAACTCCTCCATTTTCTAGAAACTTCCAAACACCTCTATAAAAGAGGATTTATGTAATCCATTTGACAAGAGAAGCAATAGCAATGATTGGTGCAACAACACATTGATATCTGTTTATGTGTTAGTATCTTTTTTGTGTTTCCATGTTTGATCCATGCTCATCCACCTCCAACACAAAAGAGGCATGCAAATGGGGAGGCACAGAGGCATCCACATGCATAAACACCCCCTTCCAGATTGGAAGACCCCTCCATCATCAATGCAACAACCCAATAGGATCAAATAGAATCAAATGTCAAGTTATTAGGTGTTGTAGACACTGCACCAGGAGAGATAGAAGCCTAGATGGGCGACCCGAATCCATTTTCATGTAGAGCAGAGGCAGTGAGGGAGAAAGGAGACACTTGAATTTTTTCTCCAATTTCTTTTGTTTAGGATGAATCTTCACCAACATTCAAATATTTCATCTGCAGGACTCAAAACCCTTCTAATAGTTTAGAGTTTTCTTCCTTTTCTGATAAAGTCTTCAGCCAAGTTAACCGATTCTAGAGTACTCCAAATATGTTCATTATTTTGCAAAAAATAATTTATATTTTTCTTGTCCATTTAGAGGAGAAAGGAGATGACCTCTTTTAGAGAATCCATGCAAAGGTTATTCCTTTAATGATGTCCTCACTCCATTTTCCCATGGTGTCCATGCCAACAAAGCTTGTTTGAGGCCTTGCAATGCTTAAATCTTTTGTTCAATTTGTTTCTTTTAGCATCTACCTTTACCAACATCATGCAAAACCTTTCTATGGATTCTCTAAAGGAGCTCGCCACCTTTTTGCGCAAAAAATAGATATTTGTAATGCTCCAAGAACTAATATTGCAATGAGAAGACCCCTCGATTGTATCCACTGTGTATAAATTCTTATTGAAGAAAAATAGGTTTTTACTATTGTTTGCAATAAATTTCCAATGTAATCGAAGAAAAAATAGGTATTTTACTGTGGTTTACAATAAATTTCCAGGTCTACAAGATAGCGGTTATAAATCATTAAAATTCTTGTTTATACATTATTTTAAGTTGGAATTTCTTGTAATTTTAAAGTGTAGCAAACAATGAGAAGATTTTAATGACATGATTTTTTCTAAATTAAGGTGTCGAACCTTATATACTGTTGGAACTTCTAAAAATGAAAAGAATTTGTGTCTGTCCAATAGACTTAAATATCCAGAATCAACTACAAACATTAACTAGCATTAACTTTATACTAGAATCGATTAGATATCTATCAAATATAGAATAAATTATAGCTTGCAAATCGTTATGTTTATAGCTAATGGCAATGGTTATTTGTTATTTATTTTAAATTAATTGTTAGTTTGTCTAGATAAAAAAACACATAATTTGATATTATAAGATGTTATTAAGAAAAAGTCATGAAACAAAATGTTGATAAAAACACACAATTTTCTAAAAAAAAACTAAAAATATCTTATTTATTTTTAACAAAAAAACCTAAAAAAACTTTATAACAAAAAACATACACAAACATATCCTTTTATTTATAAATAGATATTCAATGTGTATGCATGCTCGTATAATAAAGATTACATAATCAATGTTTATACGGAAATAAAAGACAAAAACGGAAACTAAAGCTTAAAAAGAAACAGATTGGATTGTCGGCGTAAGGTAGGCCTTTCAATTAAGCCCATTTAAGTTCCTCCCTCTGCCTGTGGAGTTCCCGGATGAATCCATTCACACAACTGTAAAGCTCGTCGAGGTGCTGGATGAAATGATTCAGTGACTTCTTGATATCCTTTGCCATCTCTGCAAAAAAGAGTGCGTCATCCTCCAAATATTTTTCGACATTCGCACGACCGACGCTCTTCAGATCCTCCACCTCACGCTTGGCTTGTTTTAATTCGGTAACAGTTACAGATATATAATTATCCATTTTGTTGCAGAGTTGCATGACCGTCTCTTCCCCCGGCACCACAGCCGCTGACGCCGCCCTATAAGTAATGCACAAAACAGTCCGCCACATCTTCTTCCACCTTCCATTCATTTCCCTGCGTTTCTCCTCTACTTTATTCCGCATACTTTCATGCCGTTCTTGGAGGAGCCCAATTTCCACTACAAAATGCTTAAAGGGATTCTCATTTATATATTCCTTGAACCTTTCCTTAACCTTCTCTTGCGGCTCTCTACTCTGTAAAGCAATCTCTAGTATACGCTGTCTGTTCCTCTCCCTTCTCAGGGATATGCCCAGCTCACGGAAGAATTTTAAAGTTTCTAAACTGTTATCGATATATTCCCTAACCAGCTTTTTCATTACAGGATCCTTAACTATATCTTTCTCATTTTCAAGGATGCACTTGAAGAGTTCGGAATTTCTTTCCGCGCAAATGCGGATCGTCTTCTTGAAAAGATCAAAGCCGTCCCCTTCTCCGTCGGATATTTGTCTCTGATCCTTCTCTTTCTCAGCCTCCCAGTAATTCTCCTCCTCGGCCTCCAGGCTGCTCGTATTGTTTCCCATCTCTCTTTAATATATTTGTTGCAGACAAATGAAAATAAGATTGCAAATATTCAAATCAGAATTATGATAATTTATGATGCCAATTACACATTCGAAAGAGATCTACTGTATGGGCAATAGACTATTTAGCATACGCTTTTTTTCAAAGAATGGCAAGGATTACCTGTTAAAAATACATAATAGTGAGCTGAAGATTGGCGAGGATTACCTGTGCAAAGAAGCGATGGCTTGTGAGGCTTCTCCAATCAACGAACTCTTTGAAACACAAACCGCTGGTGCACACAAATTATTGCTGCTAAAAAATGGGCGAAGATAGAAACCGCTGCTGCTCAATATATGAGCATGGTTTAATATCAGACGCGCTTTAATTTCAGACGTTACTGACAGCACAATAATGGAAAAACAAAGTGGCCGTTGGGCTTCTAATCGTTATTTCTAAGCCAAGAATCCCCTCTCCTCTACACTTAATCTTGAATGCTCATTACATATTTATATACCCAATTCGATTTATTTAAATTTAATTTAAGATTAATTATACTTATTACATTTGAAGTGAAACAGTCAGAGTTTTTAATATTATAAAAATCTAAATTAAAATTATAATAAGTGAAATAGTTAGAGTTTTTAAAAATTAAAAAATCAAGTATAAGAAAATATTCTAAATTTACTATTAAGTAAGTTTCTAAATTAATATATTTAATAATATTCAAGCTATTTTTAAAACAAGATATCATTTATGTTTATATATAGATTTATTTAAGTAATCCTTTTCAATAAAAAATTATTATTATTATTTATAAAGATAAAAATAAATAAATAAATGTTAAATTACTACATATAAAAAAAAAAGTTTCTAAAATTTAGAAAGTTATGTATGAAAGAGTTTTCTTAAATTTAATATTTCATATAAAAGTAACTTTCTAAATTAATATACTTAAAAATTAAAAATATTGAAAATCTCTTAAACAAAAAAATTATATTATGTTATTGTAAATTATTTTTTCATAATAATAGAATAGAAATAAAACTATAAAAATTCTGAGTATTTAAAATTAGAAAACTAAATAAAAATAAAATATCATAAATTTACTATTACACATAAAAAAATATTCAATATTTTTTTAAAAAATTGAAAATATTTCAAAAAAGAAAAATAATTCATATTCTATTTTATTCAAAATTAATATATAATTAAAGATATATTTTTATTCAAAAGTAATATATAATTAAATAAACAATTTATCCTTTCTTAGTCTACAATTTTTAGACTTATCTTTGTGCTCTTTTCTCATCCTAATGATGGATCACAGAGTGTGATCCAAAACGTTGATGCAAAAAATTATCACACAATCCAATCCAGAAATCATTTAGCACTTATCAATATGGATTGTGGAAACTTCTTATCTTTGAACTATATATTTATCAAAATGATAAAATAAATTAATCCATGCACTAAAACTTTAAGATAAATATTAAAAAAAGAAAATTAAAATAAGTAAAATTTACTATAGAAAAAGTAGACACCTTAACCTCAGTTTTTGACATTCTATTACTGTATGGTCCCATGGCGGAGCTTGGGCTTCTATTTTCATGGATCAAGCGGTCCCATGAAGAAAAAAAATTGTGCTACGGGATTAATTAGAATCTTTTCAAGAAAAATAGGAACCCCTACTTTTTAGAAATGAATCTTTCAACGGTGAAATTGAGGTGGGACTAGAAATTGCCCCTACACCTCAGGAATTTTTTAGAATTTTTTTTGCCACTTGTCTATCACTTAAAATTTTAAATTCCTAAAAAAAATTAAAAATGAGAGAATTTTTATTTATTAATTAATTTTTACCAAAAATACTCTTCAATTTTGGAGCTCAAACTTTTAAGTTGAATTGCAAAATTGAATTCATGGGACCACTAGCCTTTAAATATTCCTTAAAAATCTAAGCAACACCCATTGAAATTTTTTAGGAAGCCCCCCTCCATGGGACCATACCATTAAAAACTAAATTATATTATCAATTTAATAAAAAAATACAATAAATTACTATTAGAAACACAAAATACATAATATAGAAAAGGATTCATCAGTTATGGCTCTGAGCGGGAAAGGGGGCGTGGGAAGTTTTTTTGAAAATTCTACTTCCTTTTGACCTTGTCTCCACCTGTTCTTGGAGGTTATGGTAGGTTGATGCCATTTATTTCTTCTGCTTTACTTGGTATTACGATTGGGGTAGGAAAATCAATGTTCTGGTCTTGGCTCTGGCTCAGGCTAGTCTTCCTTGTGCTATCATGTCTTCTATTGGATTGGAGGCTACAAGAACCCTGTTGCCTCTCTGCTTCAATACCCTTGGTGTGCCCTATTTTCTCATCTGCTTCCTTGTTGCTTGGTGTTCTCAGTCTTTTTTGGAGTTTTTTGTGTCGTTCCTTCACTATTGTGCACTTTGGCTTTGACAAGTTTGGGTTTTTGCTGCCCCTCAATCATTTCTTTGTTAATGATTATGTTGGGGATTCTGGTTCTTTCCATGTTTGTGTGGGTTACTTTGTTTCTATTGGGGATGGGTTTTGGATGTTGTGGCATTGTGGGACCTCTGTAGTTCCTTTTTTTATTCCCTTTGGAGCTGAGTCTCTTTTTGGAGGTGTATTGCTTTTGCTAAGTTTTGTAGCATGTTCACCATCAGTGTGTGTGTTGGTCATGGGTTTCTTATGAAACTTATTTTTGTGGTGGATGGGACACTATCTGGATTTTGTGTTTGGTTTCAAGTTGTGGCACCTTCAAGCTTGGTCTTTTTGAGGATTGTTCATTTAGCAGTACTTTTATTTTCTTATTTGACAGATTTATTTAAAAACATATATTTATCAAAATTATAAAATAAATTAATTTATGCATTAAAATTTTGAGTTATAAATGTAAAAAATAAAATCAAGTTAAAATAACAAAAAATTATTATTGAAAAAATAGACACTTTAACCTCAATTTTTTTACATTTGATCAAAAATTAAAATATATTGTCAATTTAATAGAAAAATAAATTAAATTATTATTATAAACAAAAAATACACTAAAAATTTATAATTTCATTAGTTCATATCATTTCAAATAAAAAATATGTCACTTTCTAGTTATTCAAGTTAGATCGATATTGATCATTTCTTTTATAAAAGTGGGGCATAAATTTAATCTTGCACATAGGAATCACTTAGAGAAGATGAGTAGTAGACATAAGGACAAGATAAATGAGTAAATAAGACATAAGGAGTTTTAAGATGAAGATTAAGTTATGGTATATGTAAAAAAAGCTATTTTGATAGGAACATATAACAAATTTAAGATTAAAATTATAAAAAAAAAAATCAAAAATTCAAATGAAGTTGAATTACTTGAGAATTTAGGAATATCATCAACATTCAATTTTCTAGATTTATATCATTACCATGAATAGGATATAGGAGATGATGATATAGATTTTTAATGAAAGAATCAAATAGAAAATTATAAAATAGAATAAATTAATTAGATTTTGGATAGTAGGATTCATAGGAGTATTATAAATAAACAATATTTATGAAATAGAAAGGAAGATTAAAAATATTTATTTTAGATTTCAAAGATTGAGCTAGACTATATTGGTTTCCCTTAATTACCACTAGAAATTAAGGAACTCATTTTTCAAATAACCTTGGGTATCTAAAGGAGGAGCATCCCAAGGTGTAAGCGCAATTTTGGATCACCTAAAATTATTTTCTTTTACATTAATTTTTTGTTTGCATGTTTTGAATAATTATTCTAGTCACTAATCAATCATTTGAAATCCTTTCATAGTTCACCACAATTGCACATTTCTTTATACCATTAAAAAACATGATCTATAGAGAGTTGATGACTTCTAGTCCAAACCTTAGAAGACTTTAATTATCACAAGCACATGATTCAACTCCAAACTCATTATTAGGTATAACATGATAAAAAAAACATATTTACCATTCAAACCTTGTGAAATATTTCTAAAGCACTCAAAAATAAGAGAAGACATTTCTAGGCTTATTAGAATTAGGAAAACTGATTATGTGAAATAGAACAAGATTTAGTCAATCTTTACACACCTCATGAACTATGAGTTATTCTATCATTAAATTTATTATTATCCCCATCTATCCAGTGATATAACCTTCAATGATACGGATATGTTTTAAACATGTGTTCATTAATTTATATTGATTTTTTTTTTTTGAAAAAAAAATTGTTGAGCAATTTTCTTAAATCACTAGAATATGACTTTGTACAATAGTGGTCTAAATAGAATAGTGATAAATTCAAATCAATAACTAAAATAAAACCTTTGAACCACAAAGATAGTTAGGTTCCATTATGAATATGCTCTTGTTATGTTTGTAATAGGGGGAGATTGGCATAGAAAGAGGAAGAGATAGAGAAAGAGGTAAGGAGACAGGGATAGAGAGGAAGACGTATATGAAGGAGAGGGAGAGAGATAGGTAGAGGTGGGGAGAGATAAAATGAATTGGATAGGGAGATTAAAGATATATGATGATAGAGACAAGTAATAGAGAGAGGTATAGAGAGAAAAAGAGAGAAATATAGAGAGGGGGGAGATAGAGATAGAGATAGAGAGTGTGTGTATTTGAGTTAGAGAGATATATATAGAGAGAGAGAGAAGGGAGGGATATCTATGTATCTACCTCTCCCCCTTTCTCCTCTCATATACCTATCTTAATTAACCTTCCACAAATATTTAACTTAAATTAATTAATTTTTTAATCATTAAATTTAATTAATTATAATTATATAAATTGAAAGTAAAATTAAATAATCCATGGACACATTGTTTCATGTTGGTATTCTTACATGAACCAAATCATAATAATTTGTAGGGAACAACTTATTAATTACTCGTACAAAGAGTTTAGGTGTCAAATAGACCATGCAAATGGTGCTCTTCTTCATAGAAATCCTACTAAATATACATCAAAATCAATGTCAAATAACCTCAAACGAATTCCATACAAACCCAAAATTTCAATCCAACCAGCAACCAAATCCACATACTATTTGAACACACCATAGAGTTTCCATTGTTATGGTGATACATACTATGAAAGGAGACAATGCATATTATTAACACACCACAAAAAAAAACTAGTTACTAAGACATAAATTTTATTATTAACACACTATAAAACAAACCTAGTTACTAAGACATAACTTTACTAATTAAATAAATTAATAAATTATAATTAGCTGATAGGCTATTTGTTTGAAATTTTCGTCAGGATTTTCGTAAGCCCATTCATGAATAGAATTTCTCATTGCTAGAAATTTCTCAGCCGACAAAAAGTTTCCCAGGGTTGTTTATGACAATGTGGAGTTTTCTATTTATGTGGGTTGGTGGTGGTGGAGTTGGTTGCCTCGATACATGAAAGAAGAATGGTAAGTGTTTGCTTAGGTGAGGGTTAATGCATCCTGGCGTTGTTGTACGATGATGCGGGAGCAAGTAAATGCAATATTCAATGTTGTAGTGTGGGAAAGTATATTGTTTTTGGTTGTGATGGACCTTCAAAATTTTGACATATTTTGATGGTTTCCTTGAGATTTTCATAATCTTTCACCTTGATGTTCATGGTTTTCCCTAGGGTTTTTGGGTTTAATACCCTAGCTTCACATTTTTCAAATTTTATTGGGCCCCCAAACCCTTGCATTATATTTATTTGTTGACCCCCTCACCAGATTGTTAGTTTTTTTAGTAATTACTTATGTCATTTGGCCCATTGTCATTACCGGCCCCTTCACCTAAGCCTACTAGTCGTCAGGTTTTTTTATCAAATTTTAATATATTTCATGGTTCAGCATGAAATATTTCATCCTTTTAAATACTTGTGTCCTAAGTCTTTATTTTGTTGAGGGGTTGCTTCCCATTACCTAGCTCATGGCCCCTTTCCTTTTAAAACAAGAAGAACGTGCATGTGCGTAAAATCTGAGCCGTTAGATCTAATCCTGGCCTTTACACGCATGACGCGCAGTATTTAAAAATTGAATTTTGGTTAGGCCACGTGATGTGTGTGATTGCACCATGCATCCCCCAGCTCAGGTGGGACCTAATCTCCACTATCAATAGGGTCTTAGCTGGAGGTAAATCGATGACTCCATATGTACTATTTGATCAAACATGAGTTGTAGAGCGTGTGTCGTGCAAGTTATTAAAAAATGGCACCTAAAACCATGTATAGTCTATGTGGTGACACCACGTGGATTCAACTAGCAGCGTATGAAAGTTGGATGGGGCCCATGGGTGATGGATGTGTTGTCTGATTGGGAATGACACCATTGGTCGATGGACTGGCCATGCAACAACATGGAATTTTCAAATATCTTTGACTCGATCTGAGTTGTCTGAAGTGCCATCTCAGTGATTGATCGATGACTCATATTCAAAATACAGAATTGATCATGTGATGGCCATTTGGACACTACAAATAGTGAGCATTAATGGCCTATGCTCTTCAAAGGATATCAACCTGATCTTCATGTGTGTGAAGAACCACTTCTTGGAAATTATGATGAATGGTATGTTGATTTCCATGTACCTAGGAATTAACGGTGATGAAAAAAATGCCAACAAATAATCACTCATTCGCTCGTTCTCTTTGGGAGCATTGATGGTCGACATCATCAATTGGCTCATAAATATTGATGATGGCTCATCTTTTCCTTCATAGCAATTGGGAGTCTGAATTTTTTGTAGTTAGCAATTGCTCTTGTAAGGTTTATGTTTATCAACGCAAGATGAGTCAGTCGAGCACATCTCCATCAACTGTGGGTAGGTTAGCAGAGGTAAGGTTCAAAAATCTGGTGATGACATGCCATCACATGAAAAAGATAGTCTTCAAGGCTCTCTTAGCCTGAAGATGAAATGCACGAAGCTTGTCCCAAGAGTTACTAGGTGTAGCTCTCAGCTGAAAAGCTTGGCTGCAATTACAGAAGAGTCGGTGCATGGATAGGAGGAAGAGTCTATGAGGTTTGAATGAAATTCGAGGGCCAGAGTAAGGTATGGTCAAGGTTCTTTGGGTAGGAAGAATTTTCCCATTGAAATCTTTGATAGCTCTAGCGATAGCGGCATAAAGACTGACTCGGACTATGAAAAAATTCTTAGTGGCGTTGACTGAGATGGCATGTGTGAATGAAGAGGTGCTCGTGGTTTCTCCAATTTCCATGATGGCACCATGTGTTGTTACTAGTTCTAATGTTGAGAAGTGTGTTGATGACGGTGGTTTCACCTCCTACAGTGCCCAAGACACAAAGTGGGTGCAAGTACCATGGCCCTGGTGTTGGTTTGGTTCCCTATTTTTGTCACAATGTGTGTTGGGTCTTCTTTTGGTTCAATATGAATATGAACGATGAGCCTTAATAGAATTTTTAAATGGGTGGGGTAGCACCAATTGGTTGTTACAAGTTTTGATTCCCCTACACGGTACATGATTGCATCTAATCGTTTGGGATTTTGAAATGTGAATGAAATTTTCCATTGAAAGGAAATTATGTTGAAATGTGACTGTAATGAGCCCGATGCTTGTTGCCCTCTTGTGTTATAAAAGAAATTTCAAGGCTCATTGTAGGGGTAAGATTTTTTGAATCTAGTAAGGTCTATGTAGGGTAGAGTGAACACACATAATGCAAAATTCCTGATGAATCTGCCACTAATTGTCTTGAGTAGGGTTTATGTATGAAATATTCTTAAATGGTTTTATGAAATTACTGATATTGAAAGAAATCTAAAAAAATTAAAGTATGTGCTCTCCTGTGTGTTGTTATGACAGACTATGAATGAAAGTATCAAGTATAATTTCATTTATTTTTCAATGGTTTATTTGAATGTATGATTCTTTTTTCTTTCTTCAACTCAATGAGTTAATCAAATGTTTGAGGAAGATTCATAGGTCTGTGGTAATGTACTAAGGATTGACAAGAAGTGATGCTTTAAGTACTGTGAAGATTCATGATGTAATGCATTGTGAAAACTATTCACTCATATAAGGATATAGTATTGTGTATGACTGAATATTTCATGCTTGACTCCTACCCAATTTGATGAGGAACTGGATTATTCATTTATAATTCTTATACTTCATTGAAATCAAAAAATACCCATTTATGGATTCAAGGTCGGAACACTGCTTGATTCATATTTTGTCCATGTTGAGATGTAAATCTTGAAAATACCAAATGTTCCTAGCAATTTAGAGGTCATTTGTTTAAGGTTGGCCAACCCTTTGATAAGTAATGTATAATTGCACTCAATAAGGACAAATCTATGTGTGGAAGTGGGTGATCCCACAAAGCTGGTTTACAATCTCTAGGAGATTCTCATTTTTGCTTAAATCATATATTTTTAGAAAATATAATGATTTAAGCCTTAAAAAGTTCAATTTTAAAGATTCCAATTGAAGACGGTTTGATCAAACCACCTTAGATCAAACCCCCTTGGATAGAACCCCGCTAGTTTTAAACCATACCTACAACAGAGTCTCCTTTACACCTATCAAAATGCTGATAAAAAAATAGTTTTGATTTACCTTTTTGGGGATCAATTGAATTCATTTAAAATTTATTTCAAATGATCATGGTAGTCCTTGGAATGAGCTATCCAATGATTATAATTTTAATATTTTTTGGTTTTATTATGTATTTGTTTTTTTAGTTTTATTGAACATAGGTTTTTCACCGAAAATCAAGCTCTTTGTTCTACACATGTGGAAAAATAGCAGATTATCAAAAATAAAATTTCAAAAAAAATATGTTCAGGCTGGGTATTGATGTCCTTGATCCATTAAAAAAATAAAATTAATTTTGATGCATACAATTTTTTTTATGTTGTATACTGTCCGCCTATATTCGAGTTGTAATTGGTTTGACATTGAAACTTGATTAATGAAAAAATATTTAATAAAACACTATGAAACCAAATGAAATTGATAGATATTGTAGTTACAAATCTAAATTCGAAAAAAATAGATTTTATCCTTCATACAAAAAAGGTTATGTTGTATATGGTGAGCATCACTTCTTAAAAATGTTGTTTTAAAAAAAAGGCTTGTTTTTAAAGGAGATAGAAAAAGAAGTGCAATCTGGTTCCAAAATTTTTGAAAAGTATATATTTAGAATCTATAGAAAAAATGTCATAAATTATTGGTTTGCATTATCTTCAAAATCCTCACGGTTTAGCCGCTATAGGAGCTTGAAAGTGAAGATTTAGTTTAAAAAAAATTGTTTAGTGTCCAGTTTGCCCAAAAATTGTAAACCAGTATTGTGGGATCACCCAAGTGTTCTTGAGATATTGAATACCATATGAACATAATATGGAACACCCTCCTTGGTTTCACAGAGCCTAAATAGTAGGAGTAAAGGCCTTGAGATCTTTGCTCGTTTTGTTGGCTTTCTAGCCTCAAAAGTTCTTGAATATAAGGAATGGAATCCCTTTAGAGAAATCTAGGGTCTAGCAAGAAAAAACACCAATGGGTTCAATTGTCGAACGAGCCACTGTGGTGTTGGTTTGATAGCAGATTAAATTGAAAAAATCATCACCTTCATCTCTATTTGATAGTAGGTTGGAGGATTTTAACACTGATGTGCTTCGAAATGTGCAAGAGAATATATTAATTAAGTCGCATTTTTGAAAGAGCCATTGTGATGTTGGTTTGATAGCAAACTACTGTAAAAATTGTCGCCTTCAGCTCCATTTTATAGTAGATTGGAGGGTTTTAAAATTGTTGTGCTCTAGAATCTATAAGTCGTTTTACATAAATCATTAATTTATTGTTCATGTATTTCTCTCTCTACTTATTCTTCCTTGTTATATGTTTGTATCTTTGGCATTATACCCATTTTGGAGATTTCAAAGAGATTATGGCTTTGTATGGATGGAGAAATTGTAGTTAAATCTTATTTCTTTCGTCAAAAAGTATGGTTAGGGTTAGTAATTTTATCGCCCTTCATTTATTGTTTGTAGTTATCTTTGTGCATCTTTGGCATTATACCCATTAACATATGAGCAATTGTAGATTAACATAGGAGTAATTGCACACACACACACACACACACACATATATATATATATATGTAGAGGGTGAGTATGAAAGCATAAAGATATTCAAGATAAAATTAGTTTAGTGGTTGTTAAGTGTTATTCTAATAACTCTTTTATAATTTCTCTATTTATCTATAATATTTAGTGCCAAGTAATGTAGCTCAAATTTTCAATTAAGTATGTGGCATTATACCCATTTTGCACAGATTATGTCTACCCATTGGCCTTATGAGCTCTATTTAATGTGGGTTTACTACATAAATGATTAATTTATTGTTCATGTCTTTCACTCTCTGCTTATTGTTCCTTGTTATATGTTTTTATCTTTGGTGTTATACCCATTTTGGAGACTTCAAAGAGATTATGGCTCTGTATGGATAGAGAAATTGTAGTTCAGTCTTCTTTCTTCTGTCAAAAAATATGGTTAGGGTTAGTAATTTTTTAACCCTTCATTTATTGTTTGTAGTTATCTTTGTGCATCTTTGGCGTTATACCCATTAACATAGGAGAAATTGCAGATTAACAAAGGAGTAGTTGCATATATATATGTATGCAGAGGATTAGTATGAAAGCATAAAGATATTCAAGAAAAAAATAGTTTAGTGGTTGTTAAGTGTTATTCGAATATCTCTTTTACAATTTCTCTATTTTCTATAATCTTTAGTGCCAAGTAATGTAGCTCGACTTTTCAATCAATTATGTGGCATTATACCCATTTTGCACAGATTATTGCTACCCATTGGCTTTATGAGTTCTATTTAATGTGGGTTTATTGCCAAAGAACGTAGCTTGAATTTTGAATTCACAAGCCAACTCTTACATAGACTACTTGTCTTGTATCAATATTTTTAATGTGGGTTTTCGATCATTTATAATTTACCTGTGATTCTTAAGTTTTTTTCTAATAGTTCTTTTACAATTTCTCTATTTTGTCTATAATATTTAGTGTCAAATAATGTAGCTTGAATTTTGAAATGACAAGCCAACTATTACATAGATTAATTATGTTGTATCAATATGTTGTATGATATTTATTTTTCTAGTTGTGCAAAGAAAATTGTTCATTATCGTAGTTTCCCTCTTCTATTCTCCATATTTTAAAGTTGTATTTAATGTGGGTTTCCGATCATTTATCATTGTGTTGTGATTCTTAAGTGTTTTCCTAATAGCTTTTGTACAATTTCCCTATTTGTCTATAATATTTAGTACCAAATAATGTATCTCAAATCTTCAATTGACAAGCCAACTGTTACATAGATTGCTTGCTTCAATATGTTTCAAACTATCCATTTTTCCAGTATCCCATAACAAATTGTTCATTATCGTAGTTTTCCTCTTTTATTCTCCCTATTTTAAAGTTCTTAAGTGTTTTTCTAACATCTCTTTTACAATTTCTCTATTTGTTTATAGTATTTAGTACCATATAATGTATCTGGGAGCTTGAATTGACAAGCCAATTGTTACATAGATTGCTTGTCTTGTATCAATATGTTTCACGATATTGTTTTTTCCACTTCCCCATAACATACTATTCATTATTGCAGTTTACATCTTCTATTCTCCATGTTTTTAAGTTGTATTTAATGTGGGTTTCTGATCATCTGTCATTTTCCTGTGATTATTAAGTTTCTTTCTAATAGCACTTTTTCTTTTTCCCTATTTGTCTATAATGTTTATTGCTAAATAATGTAGCTTGAATTTTGAATTGACACTCGGGAAACTCACCGCCAGCTATCAGCGATTATTAATTTCTGGTGCAAGTAAATTCTATTCACAACTAGGCTGACAAAAATATTGATAAAATTCTTAAACAGATAGCCTAAGCTCCATGTAAGAAGTTGTTCACTGCCATAGTTTAGCTCTTGTATTCTTCATATCTTAACCCAGGTAAAAAAATTTGTGCATTTAATTAAGGATTGTGTCCTCATGTATTTTTTTTCTTGGCATGAAACTTTAGGAGTTTCTTATTCTATTATCCTTGTGACAAGAATTGTTTTTAACTTTCAAAATTCTAAAATTTTGTAGATTGGTATAAACTAAAAACATGACATTGACCTGTACCTTTGGACTGCTTTCAATTTTTTTTGGTCTGTGTATTTTTTTCATCCTCTATTTATTGTTCCTTGTTATCTTTGTGCATCTTTTTTGCTATACACATTTTGTACAACTTATTGATTGGTATGTTTTTGATAAATTTAACTTAAAATCCATTGAAAGGGAATGGTATGGAATGTGAATTGTATGTGAAAATGAATGCTATTCAATGTTACTTTCTAACCTTTTCCCATGTATTTTTTTATACTTTGTCACACTGCAACATTGAATATTGCATTTACTTCCTCCTATGCCATCGTGCAACAATGCCAGGTTGCATTAACCCTCACATTGGGAAAAAATTACCATTCTCCTTTTGCGTATCGAGGAAACCAACTCCACCACCACCAACCCACGTAATTAGAAAGCTCCACTGCTATAATAAACACCCCTAGGTAGTTTGTTGCAGGAAGCTTCAAACAGATGAGAAAAAAAAGAATATCATGAAACATATTGATACAAGATATGAGCTATGTTATTTGGTAATAAATATTGAAGAAAAATAGAGAAATTGTATTTAAGAGGTGTTAGAATAAGACTTATTTTCTACTAAATATAATCCAGAAAAAGGAAAATTGTATTGAACTCCTTGAAACATAAACATATATATATATATATATATATATATATATATATGTATTGAATTCCCCGTTTCATATTTAAAAATATACATATAGGTATATATATATATCCATATATACAGACCAAGACCCACTATGGCTCATTTGAAAATGCAACAACAATTTATATATACACATGGGTAAACCCACAAAAGTGGTTTACAATTCGAGTGAGGAAGGAAAAGTTCAAAAATTGACCCCATGCAAAAAAATTTGCTTTTCTATGTATATCTGAATAGATGTGTATGCTATCTTTATTCGTATTTATGTAGACTTTGATATAAAAAGAGTCAAAAATAACATATATAAGTATTATTTGGCTTGTGAGAAAATTGCTACAATACATCCATAGCATTCAATGATATAGGATTGAGATGTTGTTAATAATAGAGCATTTAATGGTGCAGTATGTGTAACATGTTCATAACAAAGTTTTAAAATTGTTTTCACTTTTTTAGTCCAATGTTCCTATCGAAACTAACTACATTGAAAAACACCAAAAACAATGCACAAAACTATAGTTCAAGCCAACAAAAATGTAATTTGTTGAGGCTACAAATATTGAATATTGCATTTGCTTGCTCCCACCATCTTGATTGCCATTGTCCATCACCACAAACAACCATTTACCATTCTGATTTTGTGCTCCAAGGTGGCCAAGAGCCCCTTCTTGCATATATATTTTAATAAGATGCAATGTTTAAAACATGTTGGCTTGCAAAAATTTTGAGCTCTGCTTATTGCTCCTTCTTGTCATTGTGCACCTTTGACATTATGCCCATTTTAATGGAGGTCCTTGCTTGGCATGTCAATGACTACATAATCACGAATAAATATAGTTTTCACATCTATTTAGATATAATAGTGTATATATAAATAGATATCTATATGTGTATATATGGATATATATATTTGGTTACATGCCTTTTTCTAAATGTGCAGAGAAAGGGTAAATCTAATGCATATATGTACTTAATCATTTTTATTCTTCTTGTTGTATATCCTATTATTTGGATAAGAAAGGATGAAGGGACCAACTAGCAACATATACAAATATCTGCATATAGTTATATATAGATATATAGTACAAACTACATGCATACATTAATCTTTTATTTTTATAGTAATATTTGTCTACCAGTTGCCATTGGATGTTGCAATACATTATCTTTCATTTTTATTGTGAAATAGAGCTCTCAACTAGCCAACTAAAATTGCAACATTTTCTCCATGTAAAAGTTCACACAACTATGTCTACAGAATCGAGCTTTGTGGATGGGTCTCCAGAGACCCCCAAGATTGATTTGGTGACATCCACCACAAGTTCCACTATGGATTCTGGCTCTAATGGTTCCAACCGCTAACTTCCAAATCCTGATTTCATAAATTTATATTTCCTTTAACTTATACCTGTTGCAAATTTTTTGTTATTGTTTCCTTCCACTTTTGTATTCAACCTAAACATTGCCTTTCAACTTCTTTAATTTTATGATTATCAAATATAGAAATGTACACTGCATACCCTTTCCTATTTATGTTTCTAATTTTCTTGTCCTTTAGGTGTATATGCACATGGCTGACCTTGGTAAAGCATATAGATGTGGAAGTAGATACATGCATTGATATTTTCCAACACATAAAAACATCTCCTTGCAACCTCTATTTTCCTTAATCATTTTATCCATTTGGTTTGATCAAGTACATTTTCCTTTATTGGACTTGTCTTTGTAGGTTGGAAATAAACAACCAACTTTGACTTCATTTTCAATTCATTCCATCAATGTTGGAGATGTTGTTCCCTCTCTGGTCCTTCAGCGTTTGTCCTTTAAAAAATTTGGCGGTGATGAATGGCAGGTTGGATGATACAAGGTGACACCATATGCAAATAGGAACTCTACCTTCCAAATGCAACGACTTGTTGTTTTTAGGTGCCTTGAAAATAGGGTCCCTCATATCTTTGGGAGACTAAGTTTGTAGAAATGTCCAAGATTCAAGGTGGTCTATGTTGTTTCTTTTGTATTTTTTAAAATTCTCTTTCTCCTTCATATGTGCCTAATATAATATTTCTAATATATTTTTTTCCTTATTTTTCAGGTCCTTAATCATATCCAACTTAGTTGTCATTATGTCATATTGTCGAATCAGTGGGACCCTTAGGTATCTCTTTAAGCACTAGGAATAGATTCACCTTCTCCTTCTAAATGAACCCCTAAATTTGGTGTGTAGTTGTCCCCACAACAACAAAAAAATCCTTTAAATGTGAGCCCTATTAAAGATTTGAACATTTATCAAAATATTTGGATAGTCAAAGGGCATGTAGCACATATTAGAGAGATGTACCATTTCCATAAAAAAAGAGGTCAAGGCCAACTTTTCATTTTTGACATTATAGATATGGAGGGGACAAAACTTCAAGTTACTTGTTTTGATGATATTGTTGAACTCAATTATCGTAGAGTTGAAATAGGTACAGAACTCATTTAATATCAAGAGGTTCGATGAAGGAAGCAAATAAAAAATTAAATAAATTAAATAGTAATCTGGAAATTATATTGGACCAAAATTCAACACTAAAATGGTGTGAAGAATGACATCTCTATGCCAAAAAAAATTTAGCCTTTGTGTCAGTTAGTGAGATAACCAATTATAGTGATAATATTTTGGTTGATATTATTGGCATTGTAGTCCATGTCAGCTACATATCAACTATTTTTAGGAAAAATGGATCTAAAATAATCTGGTGAACTATTAAACTATATGATATCTTTGCTTGTTTCATTGATGTTGATTTGTGGGGCTCAAGTTGGCAAGATAAATGTGATATCTTGGAGTGGATGTATCTTTATGGTGATATACTCATAGGTTTTTTGCGGGGTGGTCATGTAGGCTAGTTTAATGGAAAATTTATCAACACATCAATAGCAATAGTACTCGACATTAACCCTTCTATTCCTGAGGAAAACACTCTCAGATCCATGGGCCCAATCAAAGTAGAACATCTAGTTTCATATTCTTTTGCACCTCGTAGGCTTCATCCTTCAAATGATAGAGTTACTATTGCATTCATCTTGAACAACTGTCTTGCCTTGCTAGAAATTGTTGAAGCCATTTTTAAAGCAACCATTCAAATTGCAAAAAATGAGTCATTTTGTTATCCTGCTTGCTCCTTGATGGTTAATGGGAAAGAATGCAAAATAAAACTCACACGCCCCCATCCTGATTTCTAGTTTTGTGATCGCATCTAGATGGAAATTGAGGAATGCAACTATCGCTACCTTCTACAATTAAAGTTGCAAGACCATTCAACAAACATTTTGTGTATTGATTTTGATGAAGCTATCACTAGTTTACTACAAATCACAGCAAAAGACCTCTACATGTTGCAACATAGCTCAGACTCTACAAAAAATCCTATTGTTGTTATTAAAGGCCTTGTTTGTAAACCTTACATCTTTACTACCTTGATCAAAACAGATAATTACAATTCTGAGGAGTGGCTTAAAACAACCATTGTGAAAGCAAAAAAACTTGATTTCCAAGTAGATTGTAAACTATTTCTTTCATATATATTGAAGATATCTACCCTTGTTTCAAAAAAGGGATGCACCAACGAGCCCACTCTTTGACTACTCTTTTCCACTTTTGAACATTTTTCTTTCTTTCCTTTTTTATGATCAGTATAGGATGCTAAGACTTGTGTTTTTCAAATATGAACGTACTTTATTTCTATGTTTGCATATATATTCTCATATTCATTGAGCTCCCATGCTTTTGATCTTATTATGGTGCCCACATTGTTTTTAGTTTGCATTGTCACTATGATTCTTGATTCTTGATATATGTTGGTATTTTTAGTTCTTGCATGCGGCCTATTCTAAATTCACGTGTTCCCTTCATAATCATTGAATAGCAATATTATCTCCAATGACAAAAAACCCCATACTAGGGATCTAACCATTGCATACGTAAACTAATACATTCACTATTTCATTGTAACTACTAGCATAATTGGAAGGATACTATTGAATGGCGTCCTTAAATTATGATCATGTGCTTCGAAGCTCTTACCATAGTTTTGTGCACTATTTTGGGTGTTTTCGAATGTATTGATTTTTAATAGACACATTATACTGGCATAGTCCAAACAATTTTTCAACTTTTCTATGAACATGTGCATATTGTATTATAAAATGTTTTGTTATTAACATCTAAATGCTATACTGTTGAATACTATAATTGAATTTTATTGGCTTGTTTTTGAGTATTTTTGGGTCTGATCATCATAATGTCAAAGATGTGAAGATATGACAATTGATTGCTTGAAATAGTTCTATGCACTATTTTTGGTATTTTTCAATGTTTTCAGTTATGATAAATAGATTATAGTGTAATTTCCTTGTAATTGGCTATTTTTGAATCCTTTCTACTTGTCTCCATTTTATTTTACTACTACTAACCCACAAATTGCATGCATAATAATGCTTTTATTTCCAAAATTATGGACTAAATACTACCTATAAAAAGTATTGAATATTAAAGATCTTTATTTTTTGAAAAAGTCATTAGAGAGGACCATCACAACTAATATTCAAATAAAAAATAATAAAATAAATAACATCACATCTTTCCTATGAACATGTTCCACATACTACACAATTAAATTCTTTGTTATTAACAAGATCTAAATGGAATGTTGTTGAATACTATGGTTGAATTGTACCCATATCTTGGAAACCCAAACAATAGTTCTAGATGCTATTTTTTGTTTGTCTTCAATATTTTCCCATCTGATCAATATAATGCCAAAGATGTACATATATAACAAGTGATCACTGGAAATACCTTGTAATTTCTATCGATACAATAATAGAGACAAAAAACGTAGGCATATAAACATTGAATATCTTTACAATTTTATACTCACCCTTTGCACATACATATACATGTGATTCCTCGTATATTTTGATAGTTTTTAAGAAAGATATTTGGGTGCAATCTATGTATATGTTTGTGTACCATGAGAATCAAAATGGTGAAATGTATTATCACCCTTTACACATATGTATATATGCAGTTTGTCCTCTATATCTATAGGTTTAAAAAAAATATATTATGTGGGGAAAATTGTATGTGTATGTGTGTGCAACATGACATTCAAAAGGGTGAAATTTTTTAAAGAAAGACACTCAAATTAATAGGAAAAAAAACCTTAGGGTATATAGGCACATAAAATGAAAAACTTAAGATACCTACACAACTTTGGATGAATTAAATGCATCGAATATTATATTCTTCTAATTATCGAATACAAGAAATGTGCAACTGTAATGTTCAAAACATGTTATTGTTCTCATAGGCATCCATACATATAGATTTATCTACACACTAGTATGTATACAGTTATCACTTTGTGTGTGTGTGGGTATATATATACATACATACATACATACATACACATACAATATATATATATATATGTGCATATGCATCAATTTCTAGCAGCTGCAACTATATATTTAGAATATTACATGTGTTCGGATGTCATATACACAAACATCAAACCAGTCAAATGTTTAAAAGGTAGTTTTGTAGATTAACATTGTTGTGTGCACATAGGTTTTGTGCTTTTTCCTTTTACATCAAATATTTCTTGCTAGATAGATAGATATGTACACAAATCCTTCCAATGTAGAAAAGTGATACATATGCACATACAAACAACATTAAGTGTCAAATATGCATAGAGATACCAACCAACATTAAGTAGAGGCCGAAATTTCTATAATTCAGTAACATGTTTTAAACATTCTAGTATATTAAACTATATATGCACATACTCTAGAAACATTTTCAAAAAAATTATGTTGCATTTAATTAATAAGTTTAAAATTCTACAACTATGTTTTGTTTTGCATTTTATGTGCCTATATACCCTGATTTTTATCATTTGTCCTTCATGCTTTCCTTGCACATATTCTTATGTGTTCTTGCTAGCTTTTCAATTATTTTTATTTGATTCAAATAACTCCCAAATGTTGATCTATAGAATTCTCTTTTGAGAATTTCATTATTTTTCTCTCCCTATATATTACATTCAGAAATATATAGTCCTATCTACATCACATTTTTGTCTAATATATGATAAGACTAGACATGTGCCACAATTTGTGACGAGTTTCTCGGGCATCCTGGCGTTGTTGTACGATGGCATGGGAGGAAGTAAATGTAATATTCAATGTTGCAGAATGAGGATGTATATTGTTTTAGCTGCATTGTGAAACAAGCCACTATGTTGTTGCATTGATAGAAGTCTATTGAAAAATCCTGCCATCCACCTTCGTTAGATAGCAGATTGGAGGATTTTATAAGTGTTGTGCTTTGCAATCTACAACATTGGCCTCCTATTGTTGTTGTAAGTTGTTTTGCAATTTATTTTTTCCATTCCATACACATCTAACTAGGTACATATATTTTGATAGATTTAAATAAAATGTTGCTTTGCAGTAATATCATGTTGGGCTCAATGCAAGCATAGATGGACAGGGAGATATGAATCCCGTCTATGGGATAATTGGTACCTGAAAGATGACCATAGCTGTAAGCATAAACAATGTTTGTTTTATAAAATTATATTTTACTAAGTTATACATTCAACCTTTTTCTTCCTGCATGGCTAGATATGATTTAGTACATATCAAAATCAGGTATGTTTATAAAGTTATTTGTATGCATTCTATACTTTGAAGCAAAACCTTTGATATTTCTTTGATGTCTTCCTTTTAACGATATCTGGGTATTTCATCCACATAATTGGTTTTGTTTTGAAACAATATTTCCCATATATTCTTCTTTTCCTATATTTATCAACATTACAAACAAGTTCCATCTTGCCCAATTCTTTATCAACATTCTCTTTTTTTTTTAAGTTATTGCAGCAAAACAATTACTACAAAAAGGAAATTATCATATATGAGAACACACAATTTTTTTGCAAATTCTTCATTGTGTAATATATGATGAAACTCCATGAAATTTCTCATCAGCGCTTCATAGTTTTCTTCCTTGGGAGTTTGGCAAGAGCCCATGAGGCTTCATGATCCCAATATGGTAGAGAGGAGATCGAGCATGGGTTTTGTCCTTTTTCCTTTCATCGTCATATATTTGTTTCTATATATACATGCATGCACGAGTTCTTACTTGCACTTGACTACAATAAATATAGTATATTCTACACAATACATTTGTCCATGTTTCTACAGTTATCTTTTCAGTTTATAGAAAAAATTATCTATAGGCAACTCTTTATCCACATAACCATCTTTTAAATTTGTTACACAAAAAAAATGCTACAATATAAGAAATCATATATGAAAACACCGAAATTTCCCCTAATTTTCCATTAAATTTATGATAGGTCTTTCATACTTTTCTTGCTTGGGGATTTGGTTAGAGCCCATGAGGCTTCATGATACCAATATGACAGGGAGGAGAACGAGCATGGGTTTTGTGTTTTTTCCTTGCACAAGCATATATTAACTACTACAAATACACAACATACTATATTCTTCCAACTTCATTTCTCCATGCTTATAGAGCTATCTTTTCATCTTGCCAAATCAATTATTTAAACCTAGTTCTTTATGAGGATACCTATTTTTTTAGGTTATGACAATAATTATATGATGCGATCCTAAATATTTTTATGTAAAGAAAACCTTGCCCATTTTTTTAAACTTACACACAGATAGAAAAATTTGAAACATATTGATACAAGATTTGAGCTACATCCTTTGGTAGTAAATATTGAAGACAAATAGAGAAATTTTATAGGTATTAGAATAACACTTATTTGCTACTAAATAGTATAGACAAAAACCACATTAAATGGAACTTTAAAGTATGGCATACAGAGAAGAGGAAAACTACGGTAATGAATAGTTTGTTATGGGGAACTGAAAAAAAAGAATATCACAATTGGCATTTACCTATCGGTTATTTGTTTTAAATTTCCGTCAGGATTTTTGTCACCCCAACCATGAATAATTTATTAGTGCCGAAAATTAATAATCATCGGCAGCAAGTTTCCTGGGGTTGTTTATGGTGATATGGATTTTTCTAATTACATGGGTTGACAATGGTGGATTTGGTTTCCTTGGTACATGGAAGCAGAATGGTAAGTGTTTTCTCACATGAGGGTTAGTGCATCCTGGCATTGTGCGATGGCGTAGGAGGAAGTAAATGCAATATTCAATGTTGCAGTGTGGGAAAGTATACTTCAAAATGTGTGAGAAAATATGCTGATTAGTTAAATTATCAAAAGAGCCATTGTGATCTTGGTTTGATAGTAGACTATTGTAAGAAAATTGACACCTTCCGCTCCATTTTATAGAAAATTGGAGGGTTTAAAAACTATTGTGCTCAAGAATCTATAAGTCATTTTACATCAAACACATGTAGTATTCCAAATATATAGTTGTAGATGCTAGAAATTCATGCATATGTAGATATATATATATCTGTGTGTGTATATATACATATATATACATTTATACATACATACATACATACACACACACACACACAAACACAGGGATAATTGTAGACTTATATATGTCCATCAATGTGTATATAAATCTATATGTATGGATGCCTATGAGAACAATAACTTGGAGACTTCAAAGAGATTATTGCTCTGTATGGATGGAAAAATTGTAGTTAAATCTTCTTTCTTTCATCAAAAAATATGGTTAGGGCTATTAATTTTTTTCCCTTCGTTTATTGTTTGTAGTTATCTCTGTACATCTTTCGTGTTATACCTATTAACATAGGAGAAATTGTAGATTAACATAGGAGTAATTGCATACATATATGCAAAGGGTTAGTATGAAAGCATAAATATATTCAAGATGAAATTAGTTTAAGTGGCTATTAAGTGTTATTCAAATAGCTCTTTTACAATTTATCTATTTGTCTATAATATTTAGTGCCAAGTAATGTAGCTCAAATTTTCAATTAAGTTTGTGGTGTTTACCCATTTTGCACATATTATTGCTACCCATTAGCTTTACGAGTTCTATTTAATGTGGGTTTACTACCAAAGAACGTAGCTCACATTTTGAATTGACAAGGAAAATCTTACATAGACTGCTTGTCTTGTATCAATATGTTTAATGTATGTTTTCGATCACTTGCCATTTACCTGTGATTCTTAAGTGTTTTTCTAATTGTTCTTTTATAATTTCTCTATTTTTTCTATAATATTTAGTGCCAAATAATTTACCTTGAATTTTGAAATGACAAGCCAACTGTTACATAGATTTCTTGTGTAGTATCAATATGTTTTATGATATTCTTTTTTCCAGTTTCATAAAGCAAACTATTCATTATGTAACAATTGGTAGCCTATGTAACAGTTGGCTTGTCAACTCAATGACCATTTTTACTATATGCTTCCTTACATTGCAATTCTATTTTTCATATAAATACTTTTAGAATTGCATAATATAAATGATGTTATAACTTTAGGAAAAATTGTCATCTTGATAAACAACTATATGTAAATAATCTTTTAGATAAGCTGAAAAGATAACTATACACATGCAAAAATGCAATGGGTAGAGTAGAATATCATTTTTGAAGTCAAATATATGATTCTTTTCCTACAAAAAAAATTCCATTTAAGATTTCCTCTTTTACAGTCATTGTAGATTGTGGTTTATGTGATTGTGAAAGGCAACCACACATCAATGTCATGTGCTTGTGAGAGGACAAACAATTTTTTGATTGCATCATGTTGTTTATCCCTATAAGCACCTGACAATGGTGCATGTTTATCCATTCACCTGAACCATTACAATGTCATGGTTGGCCTAGTTTTCATCTTGTACATCACTACATTTTTTCCCTTTTGGTTACTGGTTATTACATGTGCCCATTTTCACAAACACATTTCTGCATATACATCTTAGCCATGCAATGCAAATATAAACACATGCAAAACAAAATCTATATCGATATATATGTTTGTAAAGTTAGATGAACCTTTTTAGTTATTATACACTCTTCTATATATTCCATGTATCCATGTTCCTCCAGCCATCTTCAAATCCCATGATGCCAATTCTTTATCTCGAGATACTTGATTTCGTCAAGTTGTCATAGCAAAAAAAAGACTACAATATTAGACATCTTGTTTGAGAACACCCATTTTTCCCCAAATTTGTTATTGTGTGATATATGATAAGATTCCATGAGATTTTCCATGACCTTACCTGCCTTTCTTTCTCGGGGGCTTGGCTAGAGCCCGCGAGGTATCATGATGCCAATATGGCAGGGAGGAGAATGAGCATGGGTTTAGTGTTTTTTCCTTCCATCGTCATGTATTTGTTGCTGATTATATACATGGACACACAAATTCTCATATGCACTTGTCTACCAAAAACATACTCTATTCTATCCATTGCATTTGTCATTGTTTCCACAACTCTCTTTTCAACTTCTCCAATAGATTACTTATACACAATTCTTTACTAGGATACCATGTATTCAAAATGTTCCATTTTATCTTTTTTTATTTATAATAGATAATGCTAACCTCTTTTATTGTATATCTATATTATTTCCTTTATAATGTTGCATAGATACAATAGACATTCAAGAAAAAATCATTGTATTGTAAATTGTCTATTTCAAATTATTTCATGGTCCAACAACTTGATCCAATGTTGCTCGCCCATGTTAAAAACAATCATCAGTACACATAAGTAAAAAACTTTTTCATTATTAATAAATAGATTCAGTGAACCAATTGTAAATATTATTAATTATTTTTAGTTTCACATTGTCTATATTGATTTTACACATATATACTTAATCACTTTTTATACTTCCTTTTTAATTTTGCTTGCTCATCCACTAACATACCCATGTCTTCTATTTGCAGGAACTAGGCTAAAGCATGAAAAAGAATTCAAAAATTAGGATACCTATTTTTTTTAAAGTTACCACAACAAAGAAAACACTACAATATGAGAGATCATATATGAAAACATGGTTTTTTGCCAACTATTTTTTTATTGTGTGATGTATGATGGAACTCCATGAAATTTCCCGTGGGCATTTCATACTTTTTTTGCTCAGGGGTTTGGCTAGAGTCCATGAGGCTCCATGATGCCAATATGGTAGAGAGGATAATGAGTGTGGGTTTTATGCTTTTTCTTTTAACGTCATATATTTCTTGTTACATAGATACATGTGTACACAAATCCTTGTATACACTTGGCTTATAGAAACATAGTCTACAATAACATATTTCTCATGTCATAGCCAGTGATGGGGAAGCACTTGATAATTTGATCACGTAACCTCAAAACATGACATACCTTTTAATTCAATTATTCTAACAATGCAAAATATATGTATCGTGTCATCACATTCTTCTTTTCATGATGTCTGTTTATTTGTTTTGGATCAAAGATAGTGTGAATGAGTCTTCAATTGGACTATGAACATCTTTACTCTCTAAGTCATATTTGCCCCTATATAATCCTTTTTATGCTGATCAAATGGTATAAAATTTATCAATACAATATTTTCACTTTCTTCTTAAATAAATACATTTACATATTTGTTTTAATTTGGACAACAATTCAAGTTGTTATTCGGTTTGGTCATCCATTTATTAATTTGTTTTATCTAAGTCCTTTTTATTTTGTTTGAAATTTTGTTTATGTTAGGACATCTATTTGCTTCCATTTGCTCAAATTTTTAATATCTGAAGAATCAAACCATAATTCCTACACCAATTAAGGAGTATGTTTTTACTAGAAGCAATTCATAAAAAACTGATATTTTTATTTTCAATATCCTTATAATTGACTACTTTTGAATCCTTTCTACTTGTATCCATTTTATTTTACTACCACTAACCTATAAATCACATGCATAATAATGCTTTTATTTCCAAAATTATGGACTAAATACTACTTATAAAAAGT